>VUYV01000237.1:1203110-1359269 GCA_008711295.1 Anarhynchus alexandrinus | reverse complement strand
TCAGCACACCCAGGTCCTTCTCCTTAGGGCTGCTCTCCAGCCATTCCCTGCCGAGCCTGTATTTGTGCTTGGGATTGCCCCGACCCAGATGTAGGATTTTGCACTTGGCCCTGTTGAACTTCATGAGGTTGGCTTGGGCCCACCTCTCCAGCCTGTCCAGGTCCCTCTGGATGGCATCCCTCCTCTCCAGTGTATCTACCTCGCCAAACAGCTTGGTGTCATTGGCAAACTTGCTGAGGGTGCACTCGACCCCACTGTCCATGTCACCAACAAAGATGTTGAACAGTACAGGTCCCACTCTTTTGGAAAAAAGACTAGTTTCAGAGAAGTAATACATTGATGTAATCTGTTTAAATTCAAGGAAAGCACTTATTACCATACCTTTACATGAATTCCTTAATCCCAAACACCTGTGCCTTTAATGGAATACTTAGGTGTTGATCAAGTAGCTGCAGGACAAGGAGACACAAACGTGCTATACTGGAATGGGAATTATGAGTGTAGTGGGAGGTTACTAGTGGTGTTTTGCAGTATAATGATAGTAACTCAACCACTGTCCACTTTTGTAGTGTCTGTAAAACGACATTTTGCTCTAGTTATTAATCCTGCAAGCAAAAGTAATTAAAAAAGTGAAAGTAATTAAAAAAGTAAAAAGTAAATGTCTTTTTCACTTTGAAGACCAGCTCTGCTCTATGTGGTATCGACACAAATCTCCAACACCCAGGAGTTAGCATGCACTTCTAACAACTTGAATTTTAGAATGTGATGGGGAAAATGTATATTACATCGAGTGATTGGTTGATTAAAGATACTTGTGTGTGGGCTACATTATTTGCAGTGTAATGTTAAAGTTACTACTACTAAATGTACTAGAAGCATCTAGTTATGATTTTTTTTTCCTGTTCCTTCAAATGTGACTTTGGAAGGGACAGCATTTTAAAGTTTGTTCCAGAAAGCACTTTCAGAGATGGATGATTGAAAACAACTCTCCTGAATGGCACCTTGCTGTACTTCACAGATCATAACAGCTTTTATTCACCACTGTGATTGTTTTTTAAATTACTACCTGTGGATGAATACTTGAAAGAATTGGCCTGCTGGCTGCATATTTGGTTTGATTGGGGGCTATCTTGAAGTTGCCTTTAAATTACATGGGGTTCTTGATGATCCTAGCATTTTCTAATCTTTGTACTGCATGGATTGTTTTGTTTCTTTGATTCTTGCAATTTTAGGAAGAATAATAATTCTATCTTTAAATTTTTTTCTTATTTTAAAAAAAGTGTGTTATTTCAAGCTAAGATATACAGAGATGCTTCTTTTAAGAATTATAAAGATGCTGGGGTTTTTTTGTGTTATTCTTCCACTGGAAGCTGTAAATTATGTAATGAATAATTATTGTACTAATAGTTGCTGACGGACTGGAAACTGTTTAACTTATAAGAGATGCATTTGTCACAGGGAAAGCTCCAAGTGCCATCCATAACAGTGGTGTACAAAAGCAATATTGCTTTAATACTTTATTGAAAATATCAATATGGCAGTAGTGTGCTACATTTTTTTCCACAGATGGATGTTTCATTGGACTGTCACTAACAGGCACAAGAAAAAAAAGAAAATGAATGTCGTAAGACAAAGTTCACAGTTGAAGTTGGTTGAAATATTTTGAATAAACAGTTTTTTTCTGAAGTTGTGGTGTTGATAAGTCTGTATAAAATGTTCCATTCTTCTGTTTTGATTAAAAATTATTGTCAGAGGCCCTTTTGGGAGTGTAAAAGATTGGGAAGATTTTATTGCTTGTTAGTCAGGGTACTGGACTGGAATGTGAAAGAATCAGATTCCAGTCCCTTTCCTGACTCGGAGCGACTTGGTGCTGTTGAAAAGCCATCTTCCCTGACTGACTTCCCCTTCTCATAGACAAGAAGGTACCTGAACATCCCAGGCCTCTTTCCTGAACTGCCATAACCCAAGGCAAGAAGAAAATTTAGATTTCAGTTTTGAAAATGGAACACTTTAAAAATTTTCTTGTGGGGGAAAAAAAGCAGACAAATAAATAAAAAGAAACAATGCTGTAGAAATTCCTGTGAAATGTAATTGTTGTCCTCTAGATAGCACTGAGAGGTGTGCCTATCACTAGAAATATTTAACCAATCAAAGACTATCCGTAATCTCCATAAATTCCTCTCAGATTTTTATCAAGAGCAATTCCCAGCTTCAGTTGCCATGTCCTGTGTGCCCTCTGTTCCTAGTATTTGATCTTTTCCCTTTTCTTTCAGAAAATAGCTTAAGTGAATAAGCAGAAGATAGGAGTGTGATGCAAAGAGTGGGTCAAATAATATCACTCCATCTGTATGAATAGTATGGAATAAATAAAAGGTAGTTAAGGGTGGTGGCAGTAGGAAAATGCAACATATTTTAAATGCCTTGAAGTCCACAATATGTTTTAGCTTGTTGGCAGCTTAACAACACAACTAGGATTGTTAGCGACTGGCAGGAGGAGCACAATTTTGGGCCACAAAGATGTGCTTAGCCAGGCCCTCCTTTGCAGATTCCCAAAAACTGAGTTCAGAAGGCTCTAGCTGGGTCTTGGGCTACCTATGTGCTTTGAAATTGCTCTCCCCCTTCTGCTTTCTTTTTCTGAAGCGTGTAACAGCTGGAGGAAGGAAAGCAGAAGGAACAAAGACATCAGGGTTGGAGTGTTGCAGTGTTGTCCTAGTCGGGAGTTTGCAGACTACAGACATCCCCCATACCTCAGCTGAGGGGTTTCTCTGGCCCTTCTCTACCTTGTTCTGCACCTAGTGACTGCAAATCATGCTCTGCAAGCTATACTGGGCTCTACTGACAAATAGATTGAGCCTAATGTAAGTATCACAGGAGCTTTGTGCCACGTGGATCACTTTGCCTGTGTCCTTACTGTCTGAAGCAGTTATCCCTACTGCAGCACACTCAGTTACAGCCCATTCACAGGTACTTGGGCCACCCACGAAGGACTTTGGTTATAGCCTAATTAAGCATAGTGAGTGTCAGTACAGTAAAGGGCCTTTGGACGTCAATTAAGCTTCCTAGTCAGGTTTGTTAAAGTAAGAGATTTTGTCTTCCCAAAGAGCCCAGTGAAAGGATCAAAAAATGCTCTAGCCTGCTTTTTTTTCAGCTGGCACAGTGGATTGCCGTGCTCCATCAACCAGACTAATTCCTTGGCTGCCAGTGAGGGTCACCAAGCACTGCTGCGTCCTTGCGAATCTTCCAGCAGCTGGCTGTAGAGGGACAACAGGCATGGAAAAACAAGAAGGGCAACACTGTTAGTTACTTTGCAAACTCTATAGTCTCTGTTGCTCAGGGCCATGCATTTCTTCTGCAGGTTCTGGTCAAATGAAGCCAGATGTCATTATCAAAAACTAAATGTGGTGGTGTTTGGGGTTGTTTGTTTTGTTTGCTGTGATTATTAGGTTTCCAAATAAAAGATGTCTGCTGTTATGATTAGATTCTTGAAGGCAGAAGTCACTTCTAGACAGAATGTCTTGTATGTATTGATGCAGAAATGCTAATAATGGTTGAAATACTGTAATGTTAAGAAATGAGCAGTGCTGTTGCTCCACTGGTACTGTTCCTGCCTGCTCTGGTACCATTCCGTTGATGTCTCTAGTTCTTTAAGTGATATTGCCTCTATGTAAGTTTATGTAAACAAAACCAGAGCCCTTGTTACAATCTGTTTATTGTAAATACAAGGGATAGAAATACAAAGACTTTAACACAGAGAAAGCAGTAAGGTATGGAGGGAAAATGTGACGGGCAAAATAAATGCTTTTTGTATCTTTGGCATGAAGCAGTGCAGTCAGCAAAAAAGACAGAACTTACACCCTTTCACCTGGATTTCCAATGAGGAGCAGAGTTTTTCCACTATTTGTTTGGTGTAAAAACTGATGAAAGACAGAAGCTGGTTTGGGAGAAGATAAAATTACCATATACTGAAAACGTCAGCAGAGAGCTATGCAGATCACCTTTAGGAAGGAGTGCAAGTGCTTTATTTTATTGCAAAACCCTACCTTTTTTCCTTACTATTTTTGCCTATGGAAGTTCAGTTCTTCATAGCATGGCACAAAAAGAGATGCTTGGTATACTGACAACTGAAAGCATGAAATGATCAGCCCACAAGTGTGTTAAAAATGTTTAGAACTAAATGGAAAATAATGGATTTTTCATTAAACAAGCACACAGCGCTGATGATTCCTATTAACTTCTACCATTTCAAAGACTTGACAGAAGATCAAATCTCTCTTTTTATGGCTGATTTAAATCAATCATTGTTCTGTCCGGCAAAATTCCAAGCCCACATTTGAAAGCTCTTTTGAGAATTATCCTTCCCCCACCCTTGGTTGTATCGGCCAGATCAGGAAATTCCAGCTTCTTCTCTTAAATTTACTATGGAATCCCCAGAGTCTAAAATGCAGAAAACAGATTTTTGCTGGACTGTGAATAATCACGATCCTTTCTTTCTTCCCTAACCTTTTCACATTCTTTCTAAAATAGAACTTTACCCATGCTGAGTGCCTGCAGATAAGCTAAAAAAGAATTGCATGGACTGTCATGAGCTTGGAAATCTGTCCTCTTGTTAGGTCAAACTCCACGCTTACACACATTCTGACTGAATGTTAATTTTCATTGTATTTGTTTTTATTGCTTTATTTAATATACTGTAGAGTATTGAAATGCATGCAGGCACTTTCAACAGGTTAGAAGTTAGACTCCTATTTAATTACAGTGCACCTACTTTTAAGCTTTCCAATACTTCTGAAAATTGTTTTAGATGACTGATGTTTATAGGAGGAGAGTCAGAAGCCTAGCCTCCAAGTAGATACGTTTTGTTTTAAAAGCTTGAATGATACATGAAGTAATTTCCCAAAGGAATGTAAGGATATCATGTAGAATTGGAGGAAAAATAGTATCTCAAAGTATTAATATTTATGTTAAAGATTTTTCACAAAAGCAACTGATGTAGATTGATTTATGAGAGATAGTGAGAGGCTTCCATTGAGAAGTTTAAAGAGATTACATAAGTAATTGGATAGTAGAGATTTGTATCTGGACTATCTCTTAAGAGCAATCTTCTCTATTCAGTTTAAAAGAATAATAAATGGCAAATGGAGATGTAATGCTTATCTTGGCAAGGAGTGACTGCATATTTCCACTGGGTGAGCTAATGTTGAGGTTTTTCATTACTCAAACTGTATAAAAACTTTACATCTAACAAAATACTTCAAGTGATTTTTATGAAGTAATCATTTAAAAATACTGTGTCTAAGAAATTCCAGAAGTCTGTGAAACTGCGGCTTTCTAGTCAGCTGAATTTATTGAAACATTGCTTATATGGCAACTTGTCTCTTCCAGGACAAAAGATATATACAGCGTGAGAGATTACTGTTTAATCAATTGTTTATGCTTAGGTGTTGCTTTTCTAGGAAAGTGCCTCTGTTCAGTATTTGAGACAGTATTGTAGTTTTCAGTGTCATTAGCAATTGTTTTTAAACTTTCTCCTTACTAGACCCTCATTAAGGAGCTAGTTCTGGCTAAAAAAACTCAAAATGGCAAAACTAAAGCCTCTCACAGAAGGACAAACTATTTTGTAGATTTTATTTTGGCAAAGATGGCGAAAGTCAGGTAACTAAAGTATTAGTCACATACAAAGTTTGCTTCTGTCCTTGTTGAAGGCAATGGCAAGGCTGCCTTTGACTTGGGTGTAGAAGGAGGCTGCACATGGAAGTTTCCTTGGCTTGTTCTGTGAAGTTGCGTATCCTTCACAGGATCAGGCACTTCACTGATTTACGTTGTTCTACTTTGAAATTCAAGCAGCCAGTAGATCAAGGTATTGCAATAAATAGAAATTTTCCTAATTGCCCAAGCATTTCCATTTCATAATACAACACGAATTAAACACTGTTCTCTGTAATTTCTTCCCTTTTCTCAGAAACAGGGCTTTGCAACCAGTTAAGGTTCATTGTTAGTCCAAAAACCTCTCAACCTACCAAAATCAGCCTGCTAACTGTCACCACATAAAAACTGCCCAGGGTAGTTAAGCACCTCTCCAATTTTGCATGCTTAGTCTTATCTGTCTGTTTTAATACCTTAATCGTAAGGAGGAGGAGGAGTAATCACATATATTACAGTACTGCCTACGATCTCCATCAAGAATCAGGGTTTCAGTGTCTGTTAGGAACTCTGTTGTTTCATGACTGGTTCATACCAATTTGAATTGGGACTGCAAGTGGTTCCACCCTCTCTTGTATTGGCATTTGTACCAGTAGTGAACTGGTTAGGCAGCTAAACTGGTTAAAAAAATAGTACTTTAGTCTCTCCCACTAGTTTATTTCTTTGAACTGACTTGCTATGGAGTCAGATGAGTGCCAGCACAAATGAAAGAGAAGGAGCATGAGTGTGGAGGAAGAGCTGAACTGTGACAGCCAGGTTAGATCCACTTAAATTGTTATGGAACCTCAGTGTTTGGTGTGATACAGGCAAGTAACAAAGATTATTTTTCTGTAGTCAAGATACACAATGATGGAATTCTAAGCTCCAGGAAACGAAGGCAAGGCAGGAGTGAGTACGCGTGTATGTATATGTGTGCATGTGTTTTGGAAGCGTGGCGACAGCAAAAATTTAAAAATTATATGCAAAAATCATGGTGAGCTGTGAGATCAGAGTTACTGAGGTACAACTTCTCAGGTTAGCTTGTCCCCCTGCATGCCTGTCCTGACGGTGAATTTTTTTTTTCCTTATATCCAATCTGAACTTGTTTCGACTTATGCCTCTTTTCCCTCATCCCCCACCCCTGCAAAGAACCTGACACAATCATCTTGAAAACTTCCTTGTAGATAGGGGCTGGCTGCTGTTGTGTCCCTCTGAAGCTGCCTCTTCTCCAGGTGAAACAAACCCCAGTCCATCAGCCTCTCCTCACAGGGTAAGGAGCTCTCAGCCATCCTGGTCACCTTCCCCTGGACTTGCTCCGGTTTGTTGATGTTTTTCTTGCCTTAGGAGACCAGAACTGGATGCAGGATTTGAGATGTAGTCTCAGACTAGAGGGGGTAATCACTTCCCTTGATCTACTGGCCATGCTCTTGCTGATAGAGGAGGCTGTTGTCTGCCTCTGCAGCCAGGGCGCTGGTTCACTGCCGTCTCACTGCCCACCAGGACCCCAGAGCTGTTCCACAGCTGATCAGTCCCAAGCTGTATCGCTGTAAGGGGCATTTGCTTCCTGAATGCAGGACTTCGCATTTGTTGGTGCTGAATCTCCGAAGGTTTCCGATGGCCCATTCCTGTAGTTCTTCTGAATGGTGGTCATGTCCTTGACAGTGTTGATTGCCCTTCCCCCTCCACCCCCAGTTTGGGGTCATCTGCAAGTCTGATGGGAGTGCACTCTGATGCCTCCTCCAAATTGATTGATGTTAAATGGGACAGGTCCCTCCAATAATCCACTTCTTGCTGGCTTCCAGGTAGAATACAACCTGTTGACCACTAGCCCAAAAGAAGGCAAGTCTGGGCTGCAGGCTGCTGTTACAAGACTAGGACAGATGAAGATAATAGGTACCATGTTTTTGGTGGAGACTAGCTGTGACTCCTTTCTTTCAACTCAAGGTGGAACCTGTTGCTCTAAGCTTTGTGGGCACTGTACTGCCAAAGTAACTTGTAACTCTCTCGATTATGTTAGCTTTCCATTTTTACTAAAATTCAATATTGACCATACATTATTTGCCATAAATGGGGTTAATGTAAATCTAAGAAATGTCAACTTTAAGTAATACTTTTTTAAAAAAACAACCTTCGTGACTATAACTCAACAAAATAAAAAAAAAAAGTTAGGAAAAATTCTAGTGACTCATTATAAAATGTTAAATAACTAAATGTTTATTAAATAAGAATACATTAAAGGGACTTCAAAGCTATCTTTGCTTATGAGTTGCAGTAGTTCCATAATTTTTCTCTGTAGTGAGACAGTGTGAAGAATTCTTTCTAACAATGGTCCAGTATGAAGTGTGTACACAAGGCCAAAGTCTTTTTTTCTCTTTTTCTTTTTTCCTCCCACTGGGAAGCTTTCTCTTCACTTTCATCATTGTAAATTAACTCTTAGGATCTGTCTATTATGTGTTCCTTTCTGTTGTCAAAGAATGAAGTTTGTGGCATACTCTTTAGCTATGCTGCTAGTAGCTATCTTGAAAAGTATCACTTCTTTTGGGGTTTTGTTGTTCGTTTATTTTATTGTCGTCTTAATCATTAATGTAAAGGTCAGCACCTTCTATGTAGCTAGAGTCTTTCCTTTACATTTACTTTGAGACAAGGTACTGTAGCTGACATGGTTTTTGTCTTCGGAATTTCCAATCATAATGGGAAAGGAAGGAGTGGCAGATTTAATTCATCTTTTTGCATGTGCTAGAAGAAGAGTGAATTTAGAATAGAAGCTCCAATAGGAAAATGGTTGTATCTGGAATATCATGTTTACTGTCACCGTGGATCTATTATTTGTATTTTTTGTCATTCAGTTTTTGAAAGGAATTACAATTTTGACCTCAACAACACACTGTGGCACTGAGGTCCAGGTATGATTGTGTGTTGTACAGAACTTTGTTTTGAGCCTGCTTTTCTGTACTTTCTGCATGTGCTTACTTGTAGCGTGAGAAATAGAGAATTTCTGTTCCTTTCTTTGTATATAACACTTCCACTTTGTAAGCAATTTCCAAATGAATTATCTTAATCTGTTCCATTACATTACATTCTGTACCCTGATTACCATTGCCCATTTTTCTCTGTATCTTGCTCTCTAGTTTTGCTTTCTAGATGTTGTGGTGTACTTGTAAATAAGCTGTTTGGCCCTTCGGCTTCTGCTAAATGTTGAGCTGATTCAAAGAGCTGAGCTCCACAAGGAGTTGAATGACTTCTTCAGTGGTGTTCGCAAAAATATTTAATGTCCCTTGCTTCTATTTAAACTGATTCAGTGGTACAAAATCTTATCACAGAATTTTGTGCATAACCTCTTCCTTTTTTAATTTTGAGTTTCTAAGTGTTAGCTTAAGCAATTGAGTTTGAAAATGTGGAAAATAACCTCGTTCTGGTGTTCTCATCTTCTTTCTTCTTCTCACATATGCTTTCACCTTTAAAGGCAGGACTGGTAAAACATTGCTGTTAACTACTCATGGGAGTATTGTGAATATTGTTGTGATGTTTGTACGCTTATTTGAAGAAATGATAATTTACTCTATGCTATTAGCGACCACAGCCAGGGACTAGATTTTAATATGCACTATGTTCTCTGAAGTAATTCTTTAACCTGGATTAGAATAATCTTTTTAAATCAGTGATGCAAACTGCTAATAAACCTGAAGGGAGTGCATTTCCATATGTGGGAAAGGTAGGCAGCTCTATTCCAGTCTGGTAAGTAGAGCATTAGCTCGTGTGGCAGCTCCAGGTTCCCTTTTACAGTGTCTCACAGAATTCCTCAGCAATCTTTGCAAATTACTGCCTTGGAAGTATTTCCCCTTCTCTGAACAACTGTTTGTGCCAAATGTACTCAATAAAGAGGGATGTGTGATAAGCAATTGTATGCTGGGGATAGAGGAAAGACTTATAAGAGTTCAGTGCGCTTTTTTTTCATTTTGAACTTCACCCTTCTAGGAACCAAAAAGCATATCTGACCTGAAAGATGTTCAGTCAGTTTGACATGAGAGGCAAAAGCTGGTTTTTTTTTTTTGTAAATTGAAAGTCATGCTGCAATAAACTGCATATGTTCTGTATTCCTGCTAGTGACGACTAGAAAATTTGCTGCATTTGTTACAGGTTTTGGGGTGGGTTTTTTTCGGGCAGTTTCTGGGAGTGGGTGTGTGGGGAGGAAGTCACAGCAAAACACTTAGGTGTTTCCTGTTAGATAGTTGTTGCATATTTCCCATTCCTCAAACCATACTGCCACTGGGAAAAAATTTAATCTAAAACTTGAATTCAATTAATATTCTGAATAAAGAAATGTAAAACCAGTAGACATGCTGAAGGAAGTCTGCATTGATTTTGTTTAATATAATAGTATTTTGGGAGTATCTTGGAATATACAAAGGAAGGGAGTTTAATTTTAATAAAAGCATTGTGAACTAGAGTTGTACGTATTAAAATGATTGGTGGGAGGGATTAAATGTAGGCCAGAACATATATCTGAAATCTTCTTGTAATTTTACTTACTGTAATTTTACAGTACCCTGACACTTCAGCATCTTGCACTTTTAAGTTCAGTGTTAGATTTGTGTGAAGCAAATGTATTTGCTACAGCCCTTAATCGTTATTTCAGTTTTGTGCAATTTTACTAATATATCAGTCTGGTTGTGGCTTCCATCACTCTGCTTTCAGGAACATAAAGTTTTTTCTAGAGGCTATCTTCTGTGAAACCATAGCTGAAATTATTTGAGGGGACTTTCTGAACTGTTTGCAGTGAGGTTTGGCAGACTTTTTTATGGTCTCTTACTAATATTAAAATATAAATATATTCCCCCTTCCTTTTTTTTTTTAATATTATGCTGCTTGCAGTTGCATAAAATCAGTGGTGTGTTTGTTCATTTTCCATGTAAAAAATTGTTAATACATTTTAAAGATTTCTTCTTTAGCGTCTGGAAATAGTTTACCAGGACCCAGAGGTTGGCCAAGTGGTTGTGTACCATTTGAGCTCTGATCTAGCTCAGTCTTTTTGCAACAGGAGCTACAGTGTACTGCAAAATGTGTAACGATTTAATGAAGTATGCATTAAAAATTGTTACAAAACAAGTGATTGGATGAGAAGCTGGAAATCAGGACGCGAAGAACTCAGTGTTGAGAATAACTGTCTCGCCTTGGGTACAGTTTGTAGGTCTGTAACCGAATTGCAGTGACCTTGGACAGTTAACTCAAGTTTGCTCTTCCCTGCTTGTGGAATGATTGGTGTACTTGGCTGGAGTGCTTCGCAGCGCTGAAGCTGGCTGTTTGTGAGGTTATTTGAGATGTTCAGATGGATGGTACTTTTCAAAAGTGCTTGTCACAGATTTAAGTTTCCTGCTACTGAAATTGGTAACACTCCTGCTGACTTCAGTGGGAGCAGAGTTAGGCGAGGAGAGTCTTTAAATATCCTCTCTATAAATCCAAAGGTTCCTTGCAGTGCAAGCGTTTGTTTGCAGGAGGAGCGAAGGGGAGTTCAGAGAACAAAATTTTCAAAATAATTTTCTGTAGCTGATGAGGTGAGTAGTGGGGTGATTTGGACTACCGTGTGTATGAAATTACAGAAAGGAGGAAGGGGAAAGGTTAGGGATAGGGAAAATCTTTTTAATGCTGATACTAACTGTCATGGTTGTTTTCTGGTTTTGAGTGTGTTCTTTCTTTGAAATGCATTTCTCTTTCCCAGATTTAATTTTCACACTACAGAAATATCTTGTATTTAACCTTCTAGTAGTTAATTATCTGCCATGAAGCCTGCTTTTGATACTTAGTGCCTGACAGATAGCCAAGCTGATAAATCATCCAGAATAACAGAATAAATGTTTTAATCCTTTATTATAAGCCTATCTGGCTTGATTTATTCTAATAAAGTATTCCAACCTATGGACGTTTTCCTCCCATTGTTATATCATGCTTCAATTAAACAGTTGGCTTTTGGGGAGAGTTGTTGCTCCTGTGGAAAATTATTGCAGAGTTTGTGCCTCTTTTGAATTTCCCAAACCAATGCTTGTCTGGGTTTGTTTTTTGGGGGGTTTTGGTTGATTTTTTTGGTGGTTTTTTTTTTGTGTTTGTTTTTACAAGTGTATTTTTAAGGGTGCATCTTCCTATATAGAGGAACAGTTTGACAACAAATGTATGAAATGAGAAGCAGAGTGGTACAAGGCAAATAAAGGAAACATTTCCATGTCAAGTTTGCAGGAATGGGGACACTTAAAATTACTGGAAAAATACCGTGGTATTTATGGACTTAGATAAAAACTAATAGCTAAGTTTCTTAACAGTGAATTGATGACAACATGGTTTCCCTCTGTCGACAGTATACAGCCACGTGTATACAAATAACCTATAGCAACACTGCACATAATAGCCTTTTCATAATGTCACTGCATTTGAGCTTTCCGGGAGAAAGCTCAAAGGTCATATCGTTGGTTAATGGCTGTGGAATTATCCCTGTGCTAGGGTATGGTTATCAGGCATTCCTCACATTCCAGGTGTCTAATATTATAGTGCTTACATGCCAGCGCAGGACCAACTGCTGCGTCAAAGAAAAACGCAGGAGAAAACTTTCATGGCATTACCCATTTCCACTCCTCTGCCCCCCCTTCCTCTCTAACCTTTCAAAATGTCATCTTTGCATTGAACTTGGCAATGTTAAAGGGATAAACAAATCACGAGTAGTGATTTGGTTGGGGGGTTTTGCCCTACAAAAACAAATAGCTAGTATGCTGAGCTGGAAAATATTGGTTCTCCTTTTTACTTAAGTATTTGTTTTCTTTCGGTACCTTCAATAATAAAATGATGTAGCAAAATGCATAGCTGTGTTCAGTGGTTTTTTTTTTTTCCCCTTCACTGATGGTAATTGTTAAGTGGAAGGCCAAAACAGTTTATCATAATCAAAAGGAAAAGGAAACAAAAAACCCATGCCAGCAGGCAGTTTGACCTGGTCCTGCAACCAGTGGGTGTGGGTCCCTTCCTTCCCAAAAGCATTCTTCCCCTTCTGGGTCTCAGCTATTCAGTTTATGTGCCTTTTCAGCAGCACCTGTGAAGGGACAGAGTGAGCTGACATTGAGCTAATGTTGACCCCTTTGTAACTGGGAAGAGGCAGTTACGCTCTGCTTCCTTGCTGTTATAACATATTTTTATGGCAGTCATTAAGATGCACATAGCATCTTATGGTAAGCTGGAAGGCAGCGATCTCCCCCCATCTTCTGCCTCCTGTACTGAAGTCTTAAGTTGTGTGTTCTCTGCCTGCTCGCTCCCTTTCGTGTGTCTGCATGTCGGAAGGACAGCAGTCCCCCGGTTTGTGTTTTTTCTGTGGAGGAAACAGGCAAGATCTTTAGAGGACCTGAAGATTTCCATCCTTAACTTTTCTGTATTGCATAAAGCTTAGAGAGTTTGGGGATGTGTAGGATTTTTGCCCATTGAAGACAAACCTTTTAAAATAAAGAAATAAAAAGGATAGTAATCTTTGTTAATATATTGCAAGCACTTAATTCCTGATTTGACAGGACACTTGAAAAACTAAGTGAAGTGTAGGAAGGTGTTTTTTGGGAAAACTGTGTTCCACCATAGAAGAATGTTATTTTTTTTTTAATTTGCGTTGGTTTGATACCCCCCACTCCCCCCCCCCCCCCTTTGGTTACTTAGTGGGTTTCTTATTTTTCAGTTTGGTTCACTACTCCTGCAGACTTTACTGGCTCCTCTAAGGCAAAAAAACCAAACCAAAACAAAACAAATATATATCCTTTATTTGTCTAAAGCAACAGCATTCATTCTGTAGGGGTTTTTTCGTTCAGCTATTTTTATTATCAGGTTGCGTTTTTGAACACTTGTGCTGCTGTTAAAATAAGTGGACTCATTCTTTGAAGCTATGAGTAGATTTTTGTTTTAAAGAACTTGCTGCTCTCAATGTACAATGCATCTTTTCTGGTAAATACATGGCTGTATTGGCTTAAAATAGTTATGTTTGTAATAGATATTGGAAATTAAGAACTTCTGTCAGATTTCTTGTTTTTGATGTTGTACTAGTTTAGTAAGTGATGTATAAATATATTGAATTTAGGATTTTTTGTTATAGTGGGGTTGCAGAAAGGTTGGTTGGTTTGTTTTCATCCTTGCCCTGGCAATTAAACATTTAGCTAAATCAAGAAGAGTAGTTCCTGGAAAATGTTTGAGGAATGGAGTACGGTTGTGTACTGTAGTTAGTGCTTGTCTCCAAACCAATCATTGGGGCGGTATCAGCTTGTGGTTTCTAAGCGGTACTTACTGAGTACGGTGAATGGTTGTGTGCCATGGTACAGTGTATAAAACTGTGAGTTGGTCTTCAGGAAGGCAGTCAGAACCGATAATGGGCTGATGCTGCCATTTCATATGGTAGTATTAATGCAGCTGTGTCTCTGGAGGGCTCTCTAACTGAGGACTAAGACACTGTTCAGCACTCTGCCCTTTTCAGCAAAGCATTTCAAAACAGCCTGGAGTACTTTGCCTAAATTACTGAAGAAGAAACAGCTTATTTCATACTCCAAAAACATTAAAAAAACCCCAAACCCTACAAGGATGAAAAATTATTAGATTTTAATTTCTGCTTGATCTTTGTGTGCTTCCTGAACACAATGTGGTGTTCACCTGGGCTGCTGGCTAGCTAGACAAGACTCTTAATGGAAATTAATTAATTAGTTGGAATTTTTCAAAGTCTTAGATGTTCCCTGAAACATCACTGAATGTGGTCTAGTCCTACAAGAACCACCAGCTCACTTGTAATATGGGAGGTGTTGTAAACCACTGTTCGTATGGGTTTAAGCACTAGAAACCAAGTTTTTGAGCTTGTAAAATAGTTGCAAGAGCCCATTATCCCAGTAGTATATACACAAATAATGTCCAGCCGTTCTGTGTTGCTGTAAGGTGGTGCATGTACTTATGTATGTCTCTAAGTATAACCCCCTATCCGCATGTGTGTGCATTTTCATTTACCAAGAAAACCCTCTAAAACCCAAGAAGTATATTTCTTTAAGGCGTGCTGCCTGCCGTAAGTATTCAAGGGATGAAAAGAGTCATAGGATAGAAATTGCAAGCTATTAAAAAGGATACTATACCTGTATGTTTTTTTTAGAGAACTAGTATCAGTGCCCAAATATCTCAAGTTTCCATTCTTTTTACAAAAATTTGACTCTTTTACCCATCTTTGTATTACTAGGAGCAAAATGATCTGAAATCTGGAAAACAAGTGCAAGTTCATTAAATGCGTCCAGGAAATAATTGCCAGTAGAGTTAATAAATCTTTGTCTTCTAAAAGCGTATAACTCTGCTGTGACTTTATTCTCTGCAGTTAGTTTTTGAGTATCCAGTTGCGGTGCAAAAAAGTGAAGGCATGGTACTATCCAGGTACTGCTGACTGCTACATGTAAGTGCCAGGGCCGTGGCTGGGAACGTGTGACTGCAAACCTATACTGTTGTGTGTGTGCATGTGTAGTACAAAACAAGCAGATTAATGGTGCACTCGCTGGTGGCTACAGGCATAAAGCAGCATAATGAGAGTTATTGAGAATTTTTCATAAAGAACGGGGTGACATTTAGTTTGAACTACTCCTAGTAATTCTGTATTGGTGTAGAAAAGGTAATGTGCATGTTTGCTGTCTTTTAATTATAGGCATTTGTTAACGTTTGGTTGCACTCATCTTGTGAGCAAGGTAAACAGATGCATGACTTTACCATATTTATTTATTTCACACCACTATTCTAAAACAGGAGCTGCCACCGTGCTATCCCTTGTTTGGTGTGTTCTAATGTGGTACTGATGTCCACTTAGTTACTCTTTCAAAATAATACCTGTAATAAAGTGGCAGTATAACTTAATAATACCCTTATTAAAAGAGAATGTACCTAAGCAATACAAAGCTGTACATAATGTCTTGGCCTGGTATCTGAATGGGAGGCACTACTGTGTTAAGAACATGGTGTTTAGAAGCTGAAATCCTGTCAACAGACTCATGAATGAGCTTTTTCGAGAGAGAGGGAGATTGTGCGTGGGATTTGCTAGTTTATAGAATTGAATGAACAAAGAATATGGCAAAAGGGTGTTTTATGGGCATGCATATTCTGCCGCTTTTTACAGGTAAATGGCCCAGTTACCACTTTTTAAAGTCAGGAAAGTGACAGCAGTATTATTAATGGAAAGTAAATGGATTTTGTTGCAGCTTCAGCCACTGTAATTTGTAGAAGAGAAAATTGTCTTCCCCATGTAATGTAACTTTCCTGCTGTGAATGGATCCTGACCTCAGCCATGGGCAGCAGCAATGCCTCTCTTTAACTCTGACCTGCAACGCGGAGCTACAGCTTGGTCTCTTTTGCCATTCTATACGCACTCTGTCTGCTGCCTGGTATAGTATTCGTCCTGCTTATAATTTAGTTACCTTGTATAGGCTAAGGAGCCTGCATTCAGACTCCTGTATTCACTAGAAAAAGAGGGAAACCTTCGATGTGATTCATCTTCAATCTCAATATATGTGCTGAATCAGCCTCTCCGGGGAACCTAAAGGAGTAATTCAGGTTAGATAACTAACTTCTGAAGTTAATGAAATGAATTGCACCCCTGAGTTTTATATAAGAAATCCATCTTGGGTGCCTGAAGTGAGTAAAATCCATGTTTGGGAGGATATTTGGGATGGGATTAGAAGACGTGTTTATAGATCCTTCAAAGTCACAATGCCTATAGCATTAGAAAGTTGGGTAAGAATTGATTTGATTTTAAGATCCAACTTGAGCACTAAATTCAGGAGTTCTAGTGAAGAATTTAGAACATTTTTCTTCTTCTCATTATATGTTCCTTTCCCTGATCACTTGATTTAATGCTTGCATTTGCTCGTCTTGAGCTACTGGATCAAAATAAGGATTAAATACTTTCAGTCATCTTTTTGCAAAATAAGAAATTAGCTGATGCTGATCATATGTTCCTATGCTGTGTCATTGTGCTAACTGAAAATATTTGTGGGAAAGTGCTCAGAGGAAGCTTTTTGTGTTACTGTTGTATTGTGTTATTGGTAAGTCATCTGTACACCCTTCTGTAATGGTGTAGGTAGTTAAATGAGCCAGATTCAAGGTAAGTGTGCATGTGGTCCTTCCATCATTGGGTTTCTTCTGTTATGTTTTAATAGATGCTCATTCCTGCACATCTAAGTAGTAACTTACGTTTTATCTTTTGAAATCCTAGAGTGTGGAGAGGAGGTGTATTTTTCAGAACTGTTCCTGTCTAGAAAAAGTACTAGCGAGTACTGCATTGTAAGAGAAAAGAAATAATGTGTAATGTACATCATTATATATGGGAATGAATGGATGTGAAATTTAATCGGTATAACACTTCATGTAACACTTCACACACTATCTTGCTACATGGCAAGGAACGTGAGGTCATTTTGAGTAGCGGATAATTGGGATTTGGAGGAAGTCTTCAAATGCATGTTGGAGTTGCTATAGAAGTTGAGTGTTGACCCTAGTTATAATTGAATTAAAAGCTCCCAAGTCTTGACTGTAGGTCAAGCACTACACAGCAAAGGAGGTATTCTTGGAAGTCATTTTGAAAGAGAGATGAACCTGTTCATAATTCTCAGGTATTTGTGTACCTCTTACCAACCTGCATTTTCTTCATTTCTAATTAAGGAAAGGTCTCGGATTTGTTGTGGTTTGGGTTTTTTTTTTTCTGTTTGTGTCTCTTCCCCTTCTTCCCCACCTCCCTTTTCTGAGATCTGCCTACTGTAACCTTTCTCTCTTTCCCACACCCTCCACCACATCTATTATAAATCACAATAAAACAGTCTTACAAAATTAATGCAAATAGTTCTATCTAAGCAAAACCTGTCAAGCTGTACCCACATAGTCCTTCAGCGCGTGGATAAAATCAGGTCTGCTAAGGAGCTCAGTGATGCTGGTATCAGCTGAGTTTAGAAGAGAGCAAAGACCAAAGTGCAGAGTTTTCTATTGATAAAATAGAGTCCTAATCATGATATGGATAACCTCTGGTTCAGTGTTACAGTTGATTTAATCCTGGACGGATTTTGGAGAAAAAAGAAGTCAGAGAAGGAATGCAGCAGAATGCAGCATTACTCTTGTATAGAACAGTGTGTTGAAAATAGAGAGGGAACGTGTTTGTATGTATACAAACACATACACATTTTTAAGAACATGCACATTGATAATGTGAGATCACAGAAGTGTGAAATACCGTGGGCTGCCTGTATCTTGACAGAAAGATAACATTCACTAGTATATGTAGTAAATTTCTCATTTTTTGTGGACCCTGACCTTAGGAAGAAATCTTTCTTCTGTGTGTATTTGTGGTCTAGGGAGTAAATCAAGCAAGAGAGTTGTCCAAATGGAGCAATATTACATGGACAATCCATCAGTCTGTAGTTACAGTTCCATTTTACAGTATCATCAGCCTCTTTATTAACTTTAGATGCATATACAGACTTACAGGCATGGCTGGAGATGCAGTAGCAACTGTTAATGATAATGCATTTATCATTGTAGAATCCACATTTTAAGGTCTTAGCTAACTTTATATTTTGAAAAATTTCAAGAAAAATGTGGATTTGAGGTGGTAATGCAGCTTCTCAGTTTATAAGCTGTATTTGTCTCCTAGGTTTCCCAGGGCATCTGTGAAGTGATTGGCAATAGCATAATTATATGCTGTTTACATAATGGAATTACAGAATGCTTCCTGGTTTTCTTAAGAGTAGCCACTTCTCCTTACACACACTGGCTTCTTGTTCTTGTGGCCAGGGACTACACTTCAATCCATATGCTGAAATGGGAGTGCTGCAGCTGTACAGGGTTGAATAGATAAAAATGTTATATATGAGCTAAAGGCTAATAAATTAGTCTTCACTTGGAAGGAGTTCTATAAGGTTAAGAAAAAAGTGCCCATAGGTGAGAATACTTGAGCTAATGATACGCATTTTAAAAAAACCCTTGTTTTGTTAACTAATTAAACTTCATAGTATACTAAATGTGGACTTTAAGTTATCCTTTTCAGAGTATCGGCATTCTTTTAAGAACATGTAAATTGATGATGACAAGCTGAAAAAGTATTATAAACTACCTCAGAATATCAGTGCCCTGAGATGCAGCACTTAATCCTCTTATTATGGTGCAATAAACCTCATTTTTCTTGGGTCACGGTTAATGAATGTAATGGCAGTCCGTCTATCATAGGTTATGATAATGATCTTCACACAGACAAGATTACTTCAGTCCTTGCACCTAAGTGTTATTTCCTTTCCAATTACATCTTGTAACTCTCTTTCCTTTCAACTTTTGTCTTGCAAATTTTGTCTTGCATTTTACTTATCTTCGTGTCATGTTAATCTCATCCATTTGCCATACGTGTTTTGAAAGTAAATACTGTTTATGTTGAGAGAGTTCTGAGGGCCCTAAGCAATTGACTATCACCTTGTGCCTATTGCACAAAAGTCTGTCGGGCTCAAAAATCTTGTGCTATTAAAAGGCTGGAACAAAAAAGAGAGTCGTAGGAATGTAACACTCTTAAGTAATTGTGATCCTGTTATGTACAAAGCTTTTCGTGTTTTAAAAATCTACTCAGGAGCAGTTCTCCTGACCTAGTTTGGGTCTTAAGGCTGTGATGTCCAAGCATGATCCAGCAGAGCAGAATTCATAGAATAGTTTGTCCTGTACTGCCTGTACCTTCAGGGCCTCTGTCTCCCTCTTCTTCTTTTGTTTAAGGTCCAGAGTGGGTCACTCAAAGTACTGTCCACATTTTTTTTAGTGTTGCTTTAATTTATGGAGTGTCTGGGATGAGAGAGCGGCTGCAATTTGTTCTCAGTGTCTGATTTCTGACAGGTGATAACGCCTGGACAAAACATCCCCATGGCCAGAGTGGTCTGCGGTAAGAAGTCAGTATTTGATTAAAAGTGAAATTGGTGTGCAGTGCACGTGAAAAGCCAGGACAGTACTGGGTTCATATCCTTCCTGTAGAGGCGGTTTAAAAATCACATCTTGTTGCTAACTGTCGTGTGTATCTTAGTGAAAGTATTGAATGCTTATGCAGAGTTCTAAATGAATTAATTAGAGACCATCTGCCCATGTTTATACAAGTTTGTTACGATCCCTACTTTGCTATATGGTATTTCAAATATTTTGTTCTACGTGAACTACAAGACTTGTGTTTTGAGTTAATATTATAACGTTAAGGTTGACGTCAAGCATTTATTTTTATTCAGTTTCAGATGTTTCATGAAAATCTACATTTGTAATCTAATTTGAGGCAGGACTTTCTTCACAGCAAGATGTGAAGCCTGGTAGTTGGCACAGGTTGACGTGACTAACCAAACTCACCAAAGGGCTGTTCCTTTTACGTGACTGATGCTCCCTTGGAGCCGTAGTGGCCTGGGAACTCTGGTACCCTGAGTGCAGTCCTCTGCGTGCTGCCAGCAGCCCAGCTGAAGCTGTGATTGTGTGTGTTTAAAAGGCTTATCCTTCTTTCCTAAGAGCCATCTCTTTCTCTCTAGCTGTTACTGTGTGCAAACAGAACTCTAATCTTTGAAGTGATGCCTGTAAGCACGAGCAGGTAGCATTTGGGGAGGTGTATCGGGTATGGCAGCGCTTGGCGGGCCAGCCGTTAGCCCGCTGAGCGGCGTAGCTGCCATCCTGGCCACGGCAGCGCGGCTTCTCCTGCCCTGAGAAACAGAGGAGGATGAGGAACAGAGTGGCAGGTCTGAGCTGGGCTTTCTGGAGAGCTCCTTCTCTGAGCAGCCTCACTCACACCAGTGCCGTGTCTGGATTTAAAAATGTGTGTGCGCAGTGGGAGATGATACAACAGGTAGGCTTGGCTTACTACATACCCCATGTCTCTCCCTGGAGGTCACTGGGGAGTTTACCCCAGTCAGCTTCGGTGGGATGTCCTCTCTTGCATCGTAATGAGGAGGATAGGTCATGTCCATTTAAGATTTCCTTTAGAAAAGGAGCTCTTGGACGGTGAGGCAGCATATAGTGGGTTCAGGTTGAGAGGGAGAACAGGTACTACAGAAGCTACACCTTGTCACTCCACTGAGAAAAGAGAACAGGTACTACAGAAGCTGCACCTTGTCACTCCACTGAGAAAGGTGGCTGTGGTTGGCCATTCTCATGGAGAACCTCTCCCAGTAAACAGAACCTTTCTCACAGCTTGCTTGTGCTGCTTGCAATCTGTATTTTATGTCCTAGTGATCCAGATGTAATTCCACATGGGTAATCTCACCTGAATTTTGTAATAGTTTTCAGCGTATTTAGGGGTTTTGCACAGCAGTTTGTAAGTGGCAAGAAATTAGCAAACTTGCCTTATTTGTGAATTTGTTCAGGACCTCAAAATTAAGCATTAGTAACCTTCACAGGACTATGTTATAAACTTTGGAGAAATATGAGGAAGTGGATCCATGCTTCTGATATAAAAAAAGTAAATCTGTCTACAATCTGCAGAGATTTTGGATAGTAAGAGCTTGGTTCTTTGTAATTTCTGCAACCCTAGTTTGGAGAAATAAAGTGTTGCCCTACTTAAAGAATTGACAGTTCAATTCCATCAATAATAATAAAAATATATTTGTGGGACAATGATTTCTAAATCAAACCTGTACTCAAATTTCTATTTTCTCAGCTGTAAGAAAAATTTAATTCAATAGTTTTGTAAAGTATTTTCTGTGGAGCGTTTTCTACACAAAAAAAGCCCATTCATTTTGTAGAAAGTAAAATGTACTATTATTTTCTCTTTCATTCCTCACAAAAATGTCGATAAGCCAGTTTCTTTTGGTGAGAAACTAATTGAAGAAAAAATACTGAAACACAAAAAAACCATATGTGAATCAGACTTAGCTTTTTATTTGTATAGAATTTAAAGATGAGGTGAAAAAACAGTCTTAGGTGGTAGAACTTAAGCAGCAGTGAGCAAAGGAGGTGATGCTTATGTGTCCCACAAATTGCTCTTGATAATCTTACTCTGAGGATTTTATTTTTTTTAAACTCTGGATATATACTAATCTTATTGTCACTATGGTAACAATAAAACCTTAAATCTCTTGTTCTTCCTGTTAAATATATCAGTATATCGGACATGGCATTTATCTGTGGGTTTATCAACAGGAAACTCAATACTCTTTTCTTTTTTTTTTTTTTTTTTTAAAAAAGGACAAAAATATGATGATATAAAGCTTTGCTCAGCCTCAGTTGGAAAAGAGCCCATGTATTATTGTTACCAGTCTGTTTCTTGTAACAAATAGGTGCTCCAGTATAGAAAGGAAAAACTTTAATTGTCTGTCATCCTAAAAAGGCACCATGTGAATGTCTCAAGGCCCATTAAATGTTACTTATGAAATGTCTGCTCTGTGCACTCCTTCTCCACACTGCTGCTTATTTTATTCAAGTATGTGGATTGGAAAGTGCTGCTTACTGCATCTTAGATGGTTGTGTGCTCTTTTCTGAGTTTCTCATCTGTGGTCATTAGATAAGGTGACCTTGACTCAAGGTTGAAGAGTCCAGTTCTGGGGACAAATAGGAGTGTAGATTTTTTTTTTAATATTTTTTTTTACAAGCTATTAGTTACTGTTTAATTTTAAACTGTCAAATGTGAAAGATATTGCAGTGAATTTCTCACTTGAGCGCCTATACTGAAAAATGTTTGCAATAACTTAGGTTCTTGGAGTTAATGAATTCAGAAGGGTGGAATAGGGAAACACAATCAAGAGCCTAAACTTTAAGAGGGAGAAAACAACTTGCTCTCCTTTCTCCCTGCTATCTTTCTTTAGCTTCTGTCATAGTAGGAATTAATATGAATAACAAACATATGTATGGAAGAGAGAAAAGCTATGCCGTTAACTTGTTTCTTTGTTTTTAGGTTAACAAAGCCCTTGTCATTTGCGGATTGTGTTGGGGATGAACTGCCATGGGGATGGGAAGCTGCATATGATCCTCAGATCGGTGTATACTACATTGATCACATCAACCGTAAGTATTTTTCAATTTGCCTTATTGGTTATGTAAGAAGGCTCATCATGATTAGACTTCCCTGAGAAGCTTCTGAAGCATGACTGGGAGTAGGGAAAGATTTCTTGTGAGGAAAGTGTAGTTAAAGTAAGAATTTCTGATTTTCAGTAGACAAATTATCCCATTTGTGTGCATGGGTTTGTTGGGGATGGTTGCAGATATATTATAGCTGGCTCAAAATTATTCATACAACTCTTCATCTTTTTCTGTGGAGGAAGTCCATGTAACGTGTAGTAAATAAAGATGATTTACATCTGTTGGAATCTGTAAAGTTACAATGTTTGGTGGGTATTAAATATTCAGCAATGCACACTGGCAGAGATAGTCTGAAATGAGTAACAAAAACTGGCTTCAGTCTAACTAAAACAATCTATTGTAGATAAGGTAGTATGGAGTGTGGGGGGTATTTGGAACTTGTATATGAGTTCTGGCAAATGTACTGTAGTTCTAAGAATGTTGTAGAATACATTTCAGGCTATAAATAATGTTATATTTTGTAGTAATTGGAAAGGGTATGGAGAATCAAAATGCTGGGGAAAATTTGCCCTTTGGTATAACATTGTTGGCTTTAAAAGGCTTACAAGAAAATCTGCTGATACAAAATGACTACATCTGTTTCTACATATATTTTTAATTGCATGGGAATTATGTCTAAACCATACAAAACTATAGCAAAATTTCAAATACAATGCTTGTTAGACTTACTGAAAAGAATATATTCCTGAAAGCGTTTCTATCTTTTTTAATGCGTTTATTACTCCATCTTAATTCATACCTTTTTCTATTTCCTCAGAAATTGTCTTTAATAACGTAACAGAAGAGATTCCATTTGAGATCAATACCTGGATATAGGTGCCTGCATCTATGTTAGCAGTGCTGTGTACTTACTTAGAAAATAGTAAGGTGTCTGTGGCCATTTGAGGGGCTTTAGGTTAGCAGAGACAACTGCACAACACCAGTAGATATGGCATGGACAGTAAGAGACTAATGATCTTCTGGAAAAAAAGCTGGGAGACAAGGCTTGTTATCCCATGGCATGTCTAATGTATGGGCAAGTGAATCAACCTTGAGATGTATAAGCATTGTAGATGGTCAATAGCTATCTAGTCAATAAAGTCAACGTAATGTGAAGTGTGATGTACCTGACTGGTTGGGTGTCTGTTTTGAAGATGAACTGATTTAAGCTGCTTTGGTTGGGTTGGACTGGAACTCTGATAACTAGCATGGGACATTAGATATCTGCTGTGCTTATTGAATACCTGCAATCCCAAGCACAGATACAGGCTGGGTGGAGAATGGATTGAGAGCAGCCCTGAGGAGAAGGACCTGGGGGAAGGTGTTGGTAGATGAGAAGCTCAACATGAGCCAGCAACGTGCACTCCCAGCCCAGAAAACCAACTGCATCCTCGGCTGCATCCCCAGCAGCGTGGCCAGCAGGGCGAGGGAGGGGATTCTGCCAATCTGCTCTGCTCTGTCTGGTGAGACCCTACCTGGAGTACTGCATCCAGCTCTGGAGCCCTCAGGTCAGGAAAGACATGGACCTGTTGGAGAGAGTCCAGAGGAGGCCATGAAGATGATCAGAGGGCTGGAGCACCTCTGCTATAAGGACAGGCTGAGAGAGTTGGTGTTGTTCAGCCTGGAGAAGAGAAGGCTCCGGGGAGACCTTAGAGCCCCTTCCAGTAGGGGCCTACAGGAAAGCTGGGGAGGGACTCTTGATCAGGGAGTGGAGAGAGAAGATGAGGGGTAACGGTTTTAAAATGAAAGAGAGGAGATTTAGATTAGATGTTAGGAAGAAATTCTTGACTGTGAGGGTGGTTCTAGACATTGGCCCAGGTTGCCCAGAGAAGCCGTGGCTGCCCCATCCCTGGAGGTGTTCAAGGCCAGGTTGGATGGGGCTTGGAGCAACCTGGTCTAGTGGGAGGTGTCCCTGCCCATGGCAGGGGGGTTGGAATTAGATGATCTTTAAGGTCCCTTCCAACTCTAACCATTCTATGATTCTATGAGATAGACACCTAACCTTGAACTGAATCCCACCCAATAACCTCATTTGGGCTTTTATAGCCCTGCTTTATTGGAATAACAATGACAGTCCACTGATCTTATGTGTGGTGATAAACATTCCTGAACTTTAAAAAATAGGGACATACTTGGTTGAATTCAAAAGGTGAAGCAAGTAAAGGATTTGATTCTGAATCTAAATGCTGTTATCAGAGGAAACTTGTCTTCAACTTCTGCTTTGGCCAAAACTATAAAACTCAAAGCTATAAAATATTAAGCAGTCAATCTGCATTTCTGGGTGTTTTGAAAGTGCTTTCTGATCACTGCTCTGATAATCGTGCTCTTTTATTTCATGCATCCTCAAAACTTTTAATGAATTCTAAAATATCTTAGTCTTGTAGCTTTGTTGCTTTTTTCTTTTTTCTTTTTTTTTTCAGAAAGAGGTTAAATATTTTCATGACTTCTAAATGCTATTTCTGTGCATTGAAGGTGAATTTCTGAATATTATAAGCTGTTCATGGGTTAAAGTTCTGCTTCACACACATGTAAGATGTTGAGGCTTGGACAGCATTGTCTTGGAAGTCTTTTGAAAATTGTTAATATGCTGCAAACACTAATGCTTCCACTTAATAGAGAAGAGTTGCATTTCTGTGGCTGAGACAAATAAGTGCGATTAGCTAGGTTTCTTTATATTGATGTGTGTGATGGGTGACAAAATGGTGTACTTTGGCCTTTGGTATACTTAAAGTCACTTCCATCCATTGTCAGTAGTGCATTTGGTTCCTGTTATATTAATATGTGTCGCTTTGTGGCAATTTCAGTGAAACTTCTTATTTTGTAAAGTGGTATGTTTTAGTTTTGTACTTTATTTTTCAAAGTGTTTTGCTGAGAGTACTTTTGAGTTTCTGGGAGGTAAACTGCCTAAGAATCTCATAAGTATGTCATTTGTCTGATGTGCCAAATGTGGAGATTATAACTTGATCTGACTGATGTACATGTATTGTTTTGATGCTATTGAAATCTCTAGTATGGAAATTAGGGGGAAAAGCCTTTCTAGAAAGCAGGTATTGCACCTGCTTACTGCTATATTAGTAGTATAATAATTCAGATGTGTTGAATAGGCTTTTTCGGTTTAAACTGTTTAAATTCGATCAGGACAGTGGCTATGTTAGAAGAAGGAAGACTCCTTTACTCTTTCACCTGTATCAATTATAATTTTTAAATTTTCTCTTTTACTGGACAAAGAAGCCCAATGATGCCAATGATGCAGAAAAACTGCACCCACTGCTAGGAGGAGGACCAAATGGATAGATGCCTGAAAAACAGGTTGGATAAAGCGGAATTTCAGGAGCCGTAAATGGCAGCTTGAGGGATAGCGCCTTGGAAAGAAATCTGCTCCGGTGTGTTAGGTAGGGAGAGGTGACTAAAGACATTTCATGTTCACTGCCTTCTGGCTGAATTTATTTCAGCAAAATGTTTGAGAGAAGGCCCATTGATTCTCTCCTCTTGCATCCCATAATTAATTATTCTGAACGGCTTCCCTATTGCCTGTCTTCTTTTTCATTTTTCTTTCTAGTATTGTTCCTACCGTGTGCCTCTGTGCAAAGCTGCATTTGATACCACTGTGAAGTTTCAGGTTGTCCACAAGACTTTGGAGCTGTTGTCGTAAAACTGGCCAATCTTGTTAAATTTCTCAAACCGACCAGTAAACTATGAATGAGGAGCAGGCTAGATCTTAGCACAGTAGATTGTAAATTCAGAAGCTTGACTCATGGTTGTTCCCTTCTTTTCTGTTAGAAACTCAAGGTTGAAGATGTTAAGGATGGAATTTCCATTAGTGGTTGGTGCGGGACTTGATTCCGCTCCTCTTAAAGGGTGGATATTGGCAAAACTCTCACTGATTTCAAGAAAGCAGTACTAGGCTGGGCCTTGCAAAGTTCTAAAAATTCTACCAAATCTCTATAATGTAAATTCCTCAAAAATTATTTAAATCTTTTTTTAATAAAAAATGTAAGTATTTTCCCCATCAGTGTAATTATCTGTCTTAGTCTTTTACCTTCCTTTCTCCCATACAAACCTGAGAAAAGCCTACTTTCCTTAACTGCCAGTGGAAACTCAATTTCTCCTCCACAGAGGGGGGTAAGAGTTGGCTGTGAGCAGTCTGCAATTGTAAAACACTCCCTCAGACTTGAGGAACTTGCTTTTGGTGTCAATATGTTTAAGTATAATTTGGTTTTGTTATCATCACACATTTTCTATAATTTTATATATTTTTATGAAGTTTTTTTCAAATACAGTTGGGTTTTTTTTCCTAGCTCTTACTGATTGCCTTAGAGCTTTCTCATGATCCTTTTGGATGATGTAACCCACTTTGAGAAACACCGACTGAGGTCATTACTTTATGAATATATTACCCCAATTAGGAGTTATAATGTGATGCTTTCAGCTTCAAGGGAGACCAGATTACAGGCCATCTGGCAAGGCAGAACATGCATATGATGTGGGTAGCTAATACCGTAAGAACCTAAATGCTTACCCTGTTCAGTAGTGCTTTTTGTTAGAGGGATGGCTGAAGGGATATTATTTGGTGGTCCAAGATGGAGGAGTTCCTTTCCTGCAGGATCCTTCTTACTGTGGTTTGGGAGAGTCCAAAGATTTTTTAGTTTATGCTGTTCACCCTTATAATCCTTATTGCGTTTGTGTACTCGTGTGTTCATCTACATCAGCTATCTAATTTGCTGACATTTACTAATTTTGCTAAATAGCATGGTTAGGAATTCAAGGCAATAACAAAAATAACACAAACCTGTTACGCCATTTCTTGTATCTACAGGCAAAGTCATCACTTTCGCATTTCTCCAATTCTTCTCCAGCATTTTCAACATCAGGCATTAAGTGGCTGAGATGCAAACATTTATGCTCTTAGCGCTTGGATTTGCAAACACTTTTAAGCTGATATAATCTCTGAAAGAATTGGTCCTGCTCTATTGCTACCTCTGGCCTTTTGTTCTGTCCCTGCAATGTTTTTGCTTATACTGGCATGAACATTTGCATGGCCAGACAGTGAATCAGATCAGGGAGCTGATTCGAGTTGAAACTAATCCGGTATGGAAAAAAAAAAGTTGCTATTTGTTCTCCTTTCCACACCCCTATTTATGCAAGCAGGAGAGGGAAGGTGACCTGGGGATATGAATGAACAGCCAGGTGGTAGAGACGGGGACAGCTGCTTTTCATGGTAGCACTGGTTATAGGTATTTTGAAATGACACCCTTGAACTTTCATTGGTTCCGCGCCCTGTGCAGGTTTGTCAGGAAGCAGTGTTGACTCTGAGGCTGTGATTTCCAGGTGCGCTTCTTGGGTGGTGGTGCCGGCTGAAGCAGCAGTCATGGCTTGCTCTGGTTCCTGCCCCCACATTGTGTC
This sequence comes from Anarhynchus alexandrinus, assembly GCA_008711295.1. NCBI lineage: Eukaryota > Metazoa > Chordata > Aves > Charadriiformes > Charadriidae > Anarhynchus > Anarhynchus alexandrinus. Next base: position 1,331,120 of record VUYV01000237.1, on the reverse strand, counting down.
AGCGTGAGGATGTGTAGTAAACACAGACGATGGGGAAGCACTCTGCTTCCTGAGGTGTGCGCGCTGTCATTCCCCACGTCCTCTTCCTTCCCCCAGCCGCTCGGGTTTTCTGATCCGGATCATTGCATGGGATACGTGTAGCTGAACAGCTGCAAAGGTAATGGGAGCAAGGAAGGGAAACTTCTACTTCTGGCTTGACATGAATAGTCTGAGGGAACAAGTTCTACCTTTCCTTCAGCACCCTACGTATTCCTAAATAACTTATCCCCTTTACTTCCAGTTCTTGTTTTCAGCCTCAGAAATAACCCAGCAAGTGGTTGTTTTCTTCATTGCATTGATCTAGTTAACTTATAAAACAAGTACTCTGCTGTTAGTAATGTTTAGTGGCAAAGGTAATAGAAAGGAACTGAATGACAATCGTTAAAAGATAAGGATGGGAAGGAATAGCTACTCCCAGCCCGGGAGTATTTCAGTCCAGCATATCATTTTCTTTTTGCCACTCTGTACTTTGCATTCAACATGATGATTTTTCTCCCTGCCCTCCACCCCCAGCACTTTTCTTCAAAAAGGAGTTGGACATCTACCTTCTCTGCTTCTGCAGCTCTTCCCTACTTAGTTTTAATTCTCCACTTCGGAAGTATGAATGCACCTTTCCCAGAGACTGCTTTCTACCACTGTTTCATCCACAAAGAAAAAAGAAATTGAGTCAGAGTGATGCTAAAACATCAGGAAGCACAGAGGTAGAGGGATTTGTTTCTGCTTTGCTTGAGAATACAATTCATTGGAGGTCCCTGTTTCTCTACTTGGTTTCCTTCCTTCTTAAAATTTGAAAGCCTAGCTGTTTACCTACGCTGTTTGACATAGTATTTTAACTACAGGTATTCTATTTATTGTTGTAATCTTAAAAGCTTTCATGCCAGTTTATGCCTGTGGAACTGATTTATTTAACACGGGGATTCTTGTGCATAGACTGACTCTTCTCTGCTCCAGCCTGGCACTCTAGTACATCTGCATCTGTGAAAGTATGCCAGACTGTATTTTCAGACAAGGAAGAAATCTGAAAATCCCACCCTGAGTCTGCAGTTACCGTTAGCTTGAGGGTATGAGTCGAATGGTTTATCATGATCATAAATGTGTACTGTTTGTTCCCACAACCCATCACCATCTTCTAAGCAAGCAGTGACATGCAAGCATTTGGGAAACAATTGTGAAGACTTTTTACTGTCAGCAAACACACATGGTGAAAACCCAAGTGCAGCATATCTTATCTTGAATCTTATTTATAGGTACCTTCTCTGCCCCCTGGCTTAGGAAGGGATTGGAGTAATCTGGTGCATGCTGGCTATGGAAGGAGGGCTTGAGCAATGAAGGCTCTGCATTAAAAATTATTTTGGCTGCTGACTTTTATGTAAAGATCATACTCTCATGTTTTTCTTGAGTCTTAGTTCTGATAGCCATAGCAGTAGAACATTACCTGCTTACTGGATAATGTAGAGCAAAATGCTCAGAGTTTCTACTGCGTTTGACTCTGAGATATATAAGCATATGCTACCCGATATCTTGAGGAAACTAATGTGCCATAAGGATAATATGTTCAATATTTCTTCATAAAAATCTCTGAATAAATATTTCTTGGAAATCTGCTCATGCTTGCACAGTATAGCTGGAAAACATTCTCATTTTATCTCATTACTCAAATTCAAGCACAGAATTATTTTATGGAAAAGTGAAGAAGTTGTCTGGAAGAGAGGAGACATTTTTTGTATGCGAGTTCTGTGGCAGGAAACAAACTGTAGAGAGCTCCGTTCAGAGTATACTCTGAATAACCTAATTTTCCTTCATGTCTCTCTTTAGAACCCATATTCCATCTTATTATGTGGTAGAATGTGATTTTCTTTGAGTATCCAGCAATGTTTTAGATCATTTTTAAGACACTATATATGTCATCTTGTTGGGCTGCATGGTCCTACGGAAACTGCTGTCTCTGTAATGTGCTATTCTTTATTTTTATGTAGCTATTGAACAAATATATCAGCGTGAAATGATGTAATATTTGTTTGTGACTTCTTCCTCAAATTTCTGGGTTGTGTTTCTTGTTTGAGTTTGAATTTTAAGTATTTTAAAAAGGGTGGGGAAAAGGAATAAGGAAAAAAAATGCTTTCTGAAAGCCTCTGGTATGTAAACAGTAAAGTGCATTCCTTAAGCCTGTCTAGTAACACTCGGCTATTCCGCCTGAAACTAGTGCTGGTGCATTTGCGCCTTTGCTGTTCTTTAAGACTTGCATCTCAGTTGCCTGCAATATTTGTTATGCCAGTTGAAGTACAATGAAGTAATATTTGCACTCTTTTTTTCCTGAGTGTATTTTTGTCTGATTGCAGGCAAAAGTACTGGAGACTTGAAAGCCAGTTTGTTTGTCAAGAAACGTGGGATATACTTGTAGAATAAACATACCCATAGCCATTATGTACTGTTGTTGATAAAATTACTTTCACCACCCACCGCTGAGCTAACTCCCATCATTCTGCGATCGTTGATATCGGACACCATTTTCCCTCTTCTGATGTTATATCTCAAAGGGTTTTTGTTGATTTTGTTTGTACCATCTTCAGACATTTTTGTGCGAGGTACCATTGACACCTTGATCTCTCCCTTTTCTGGGGCCACTTTCTTCAGCGACTGGGGTTCAGGAGAAGCACCAGTGATGAAGAATCCTGAATGTCATCAGCTATTGGGTTTGGGGCTTTGAGGCCTGTGTTACTCTCTTGAAGGTGGGGTTCTGTTTGGTTGGAGATAGTAGTCCTGCAGTTAGTTTACAAGATAACACCATTACACCTGACATGTCTGGTTATCTTTTCATCACCCAGTATGTCAGGTAGAGAAATTGCCACCCTGGCACAGAGTATCTAGCCAAGTTGTGACATGGTGCAGCCCAGAGCACAGCTGGCTGTGTGCAGCACACTTCTGCAGCAGTCAGAACCACCTGCTTTTCAGGGCTCAGCCGTTTTGCCACCAACACAATATCTCATCTTGTCTTGTAGCCCTGGTTTCCAGGTCTGGAAACTTTTGGATTCCTGGAACTTGGGAACTTTTTGGAACTTCCTGGAAACTGGAAACAGTTAGTATATGAGGGAGAAGGTGCATGGTATTGATGAGTAGATCCATACTTAAGATTCTGATGGATGAGTAGATCCGTAAGGAGGCTAGCTGCTGCCAAAAAAAAAAAGGATGTCTAGTTCCTTCCCCAGCTGGGTGGTTGGTTATTCCTCCTGTATACTGACTCATTGGACCTTTGGTAACATGACATAATTCACCGAACCTGCCAGAAGGTGATGTGTCTGCTCTCATGTTATCTTTTGAAGCCAGTGAGTGTTTGGGTGGGTTTAGTACATCGAATAGGCTTTGTGCTGGGTTGAGGGAGCACCAGAGACTCTGCAAAAGAGAACATGTGAATGTGTAACATTGGGGAATGTGGGTTAAGGTGACGTGGTGAAAACCATCGCTGCCAAAAAGGAGGGGTCTTACAGCAACTCCAGCTGTGGCACGCAACTTCCCCCTGCTCTCCTCCCTGCAGATCTTAGGTCTCTGGTCCTCATTTCTGGCCAGGTCAACTAGTTTCCCTTGGAATAGACTCTCTTCTGAGATGGTGATTCTGCTACATTGATGAACTGGAACAATATGGGCATGTGTTTAAACGGATGAGAGCTCTCTTCAGGATGAAAAGTATAATGCCACAATTTTGTCTCGTTTTGCTATGTATGTGTCCTTCTCAAATAGCAATCTAGCGTTGCCAGCATTTTTTTTAGTGGGACCTCTTGAGAGTACATGTTCTCTGTGTTGCCTAAACGCAACGTGTCTGACTGAAGGCAGCTTACATGTGGGTCATTCTAGAGCCAATCGATGCTATTATTTTGTTTGGCAAGGGGAGATGTTGGAAGACTATTGCTTCCACGTATTGTTAATCCCGTAGTAAAATGTCCAATTCTCTCATGTCTAGCAGTAGGGCGTCAGGGAGCCGTTCCCTTCCCTATGGGATTTTCTAGTGGGATTTTAATTTCTTGTATTTTAGGGAAATACGATCTACTGCTGATAAGGTAATAGTTTCCTTCTGTTCAAGTAGACTGTAAAAATTTGGCAGAGCTGCTTGATAGCAGACAGGAACATAACGTATGAAAATATCTTATTTTTAAAAAAAGGCATGCCTGACTATTGCCTGCATCTTCTGTATATGTCTTATGTATAATTACACAAAGCATGCATAACATTGCTGCCCTTGAAGCAAGTTCTTGCCAAAGGAATAAACAAAGCTCTCAAGCCAGAAAGTCGGTCCTGGCATTTTGGTTTTGAATTATTGTGTGGGCCGGATTCTTTGCTCAGTTTTAAGTGCATCAAACCTGGCTGGCAGCGAGCCAGGGAGAGTGCATTTCATGAATAGCAGCATGATTAAAGCCAGCGCAGCTTCCTCTTCTACGTTACAGGGCTGTGATCGTTGCAGTGCACAGGAACGTCCTTGGGTGGAGCGTGCCATCCTGCCCCTTGTGCGGTTCCGCTGGGCGAGACCACAAGTGTTTTCTGTCTCGCGGAATTTCCCCCCGGTGTGGGTAGGCACTCAGATCTCGAAAAATAGGAGGAAATAAATTGCTTGTTTATAATTTTTTATAAATTTATTAACTACACACTTGCAGTAATTTGTTTGAAGTTAAAGTAATTGGTTTTAAATCAAGTTCTCTTAGTAGAATTGAGTAATTTTGATTTGCAAGTGTCTTTGCCAAATGATGCTAAAACCAAGTCAAATGAGGAATGTGTAACCCAAATATTAGGCGCACCACCAACCTTCTCATTCAGTTACTATGGACCATTACTTTGCATTGTGATTGGACAGAGGAAGTTGATATGTAAAGATTTTGTTAAATCTAAGCAGTGCTCTTGATAGAGCCTGATGTAAAACTCTTAGTTGTTTAAAGATCCATTTTAAGGAGATTTCTTTAGTTCATATCTAAGTTTATACCATGGAAAACGATGGCCAGTATTATCTTCTTCATTTTCTCTACAAGAATCATAGAATGGTTTGGGTTGGAAGGGACCTTAAAGATCACCTGGTTCCAACCCCCCTGCCATGGGCAGGGACACCTCCCACCAGACCAGGTTGCTCCAAGCCCCATCCAACCTGGCCTTGAACACCTCCAGGGATGGGGCAGCCACAGCTTCTCTGGGCAACCTACGACAGTGTCTCACCACCCGCACAGTAAAAAAATTCTTCCTAATATCTAATATAAATCTCCCCTCTTTTAGTTTAAAACCGTTACCCCACGTCCTATTGCTCCACTCCCCGATCAAGAGTCCCTCCCCAGCTCTCTTGTAGCCCCGTTAGGGACTGGAAGGGACTATAAGGTGTCCCTGGAGCTTTCTCTTCTCCAGGCTGAACAACCCCAACTCTCTCAGCCTGTCCTCACAGCACAGGTGCTCCAGCCCCCTGATCATCTTTGTGGCCCTCTAGAAAGAGCTGAAGTCTTGAATTTAACTATCTGGTGATACAGAAAGTGTTGGAGGGTTCGTGCCCAGGGGATGGTTTGTTTGTTCCCCACTGCTGATGATTGAAGTCCATTTAGCATTTTCTAAAACGGATACAACCCTACAGCTCTGTCATAACCAGTGCTTACTCCTCACCTGACCAGCAGAAATAACATCTCCCCATCTGTCTGGCTAGTGGTCTGTTTGTTGCATGATTCGTATCTGCTGCAGACAAGGTTGTAAGGCATCCCGTTGCAGTCACCAGTGGAAACATTTATCTGCCTTAAAAAAGGAATGAGATCTCCCAAGTTTGTTTTACATCAGCTGTTGAATAATGAGGGTAGGAAAATGTTTAGATATTCTTCGTGGTTTAAATCTCACTCTTTGGTTTAAGCATGGAGGGCTTCACATCTAATTTTGAAATGTTCAACAGGCTGTTCCCTCACTGACATGCATGCAACTGTCCAGTAATATTCTTGTGTATGCAAGTTTGACCTTAACAGCAGGTGCTTAAAACATTCTTGTCCAAGGAAAAAAAATCCTTATCTTTGTGAGGCTTTACTCTGAGAAGTATAAATATTTGTGTTTGAAAGAATTCTGCTTTAAAAAAAAAAAAATATTGGCTCTTGGAAGGTACGTGTGCTCAAATGAACATACTTTTCAAAATGCAGCGCTACAGTACCAGAAATATTTTCCATAGTTCTGTCTTTGTTTTTATTTCTCTGTGGGCTAAACCTACTGATTAAAATTGAGACAACTGAAAATTATAGATGGATAAGCATATGGTGCTGCTACACAGGCACACGTTTATATATGTATAAACAACTTGCCAAACAAGTGGTATGCTTTTTGGGGTTTTCCACTTCATAATATTTAAGGAGACATAGAGTGAAAAATACTCCAGAGCCTTCTCTGCTTGGTAAAAGTTGAGTAACAATTCTGGGAGAGTCATTCCAATACTGCTTTGCTTTTTGCAGGATTATATATTTTCCCAACTGAGTATTTGTTCCAGAATAAAATACATGCAGATAGAATTGGCTGAGAATTTGACCAGTCGACATACCTAAACAGACAAATACCCAAATCTCAGTATGGTGAAGTTGCAGTGTGCAATTTTTAAAATGCAGGGTCACCTTTAACTCGTTTATGGCTATCAGTATAAAAGATGTTAGCTCATATAATCATAGCATTGTTTTGCACATGCAGCTTGGTGAGGCAAAAAGAAAATGTTTGATTGTGTTTGTCAGCAATATGACCATAATCTGCTGTTGATCAGCTTTGTCCTTCTCTTGCAGTCACAAGGACAGGGCATCCGTAGGCCATGTTTTAGGACTCCGCAGGCTACATTTGGTCTTTGGGCTGCATGTTGAGCAATCCTCACTTAAAACCTACAAGGCAATTACCTACAACATGCTCGAAGATGAGACCTTCCAATCTTGTAAGATTATTCGGTGGCTGCTGGTTGCACTCTTAAAACACAATCACATCATTACATTCTTCTAAAAAACCAACATAACTGCATTTATCCTATTTGATCATTGACCCATGAGAATCCCGCTTCATGCTCTTCATCCTGCTTCACAAAAAAGGACAGCTCTGGAAACCAGCACTTCTTATCTTGTGTAAATAACTGTGAATGCGGAGGTGTGTTAAAGCACAACAGCAATAAGTGGCCACAGATAGGGACATGTGTTGACCATTTAGGAGAGAAAAGCTATCGATTTGCTTCTTTGTGTGCCTGATGTCTTTGTGGAGGAGAGCAAGTGGCAATAAACATGGATATATATGTGTGTAGCTATAGTTAGTTTTTTGGAGAGAATGTTCCTGTTGGGGTTATTGGAAAACCAACTGTGTATAAAGCTTCTCTGCTTTAATCTTTTATGCACCGTACTTGGGCTTACGGGATTTATACTCTCTGTGCATCCATTGTGTACATCTAAGAAATACCTTTCCCAAGAAGAAATACAAAAGCTTGTCATGTTTGTAAATGGTAGAGGGGGTCACCAGGAGGGGAGGTGTGTGTATGTGTATTTATTTGCGTGTTTTTAAAAGCATCAGTAGTTCCACAGACATTGTCAGTTTAGGATTCTAGAAGATTAGTTTTATGGGATGCTTCTTTTTGTTTGCATGGGTTTTGGTTTATGTTATATTAACACCAAAGAAGGCTTTTGAAAAACTGGTAGTTAGTCAGTATGGGAAATTATTGTTAACTAGAACCTGTCCTTATCAACTTTTGCTGTTGCAAAAAAAAGAGAGCCTTCTCCCCAAGAGTGCACATCAGGTACAGTTTACAGCAATCAGATTGATTCTGCTGCAGTTCTTTTTCCCCCCATGTCTTCAGCCACATGTTCCCATTTCCCCCCCTGTGTACTCCCAGTAAAGCAATTCAGAGAACTAAAGTGGCAGAAATCTGACACAGAGAATAAACTTCCCTCCTCCTTTTTGCAGAAAAATTCTGAAATAAATACTTTGCACTTCAATACCTTGGTACTGAATGTTACTTTTTATCTCTGTAGATCTATGTAGATTTATAGTATCTAACTTAGAAAGAAAAGGCAGTGTGGTGCATGTATGTATTTAGATTTCAGACTTTTCATGGCTGTGTCTTATGAGAAGTTTTTTGTACTTATTACAGGTTTAAATGAAGAATATTCATTGTACAGCTTCCAAAAGTGCTGAACTAAGTCAGGAAACGTTAAGATTGAATATTTAGCCTTAATCCTTCCTATTTGCATGTTTACATTTTTAAAAATGTATCTTAAAACCTACAATTAGATCGATACATACTTTCTTAATACATTATGTCTAATCCTCTGGTCTACACATTCTGTGCTAGTCTGTCCTCTGTGTGGCTGCTGGAGTTAGAATGGTTGACCTGAAGCCCTTCATGAATTAAGGGCCTGTTCCAGCCTGCTCGTTTATATTACCTGGCTAGTCAGTGGAAAGAAGTAGACACCTCAAAAAGGCATTTTGGTCCCGTGTATCTTGGGCGCCTGTCTTTGATGGAGTGATGTGCCCTCTGAGGGCGGCCCTCTCTATTGGCCATAAAAGAAAGTTGTATTTTGGATCAGGTGCCTAGTGGGGATAGGGATGGAGTTAGGTGAGACGATCTGGAGAGTTAATGATCTGTTAGTTCAGTTACAGGGGAAAAAATAAAACTGTTTTCATAGAGGGAAAGGAGAGAGATAACCACTATAAAACATGAATAACATATGCCTGTAAAAATTAATGAAGTGGGGTTGAAAAAAATGTTATAGCTAAGATTACTTTTCATTTTTGTTTAGATATGCATTCAATTTTAAGGTGTCATTGAAAGACTTTATCGATCCAATTATTTCCAAATACTCTGATGCAAAAACCAAGTTTTTTCTTGAGCTCTAGAGTGTTACTAATTCAAGGTTGAAGATGTGGGAATGATCTACATAAGCGTTTACCTATTGTACCCTAATTCCTAATTTTGCAATTGATCCCTTAAATACTTAAATCCCGTGGCAAAGAAAAACTTAAATGAAATTGAGCATCTGTNACATAAGCGTTTACCTATTGTACCCTAATTCCTAATTTTGCAATTGATGCCTTAAATACTGTTTCTTACACACACTATTGTGGCAAAGAAAAACTTAAATGAAATCGAGCATCTGCTTATTAACCAAAGGCAATGGTTTAGATTTCTATAACTGCGGATTACGGGCAAAGAAACAATTTAGTTGTCAACAGATTTCAGCAGAGGTCTCTCTAAACACTTTCTTTTTCTCCTACAAAGAAACAACACAAATAGAAGATCCCAGGAAACAATGGAGGCAAGAACAAGAGAGAATGTTAAAAGATTATCTTATGATAGCCCAGGATGCTCTCAGTACTCAGAAAGAACTGTACCAGGTGAAAGAACAGAGGCTAGCACTTGCACTGGATGAGTACGTTCGGTTGAATGATGCCTACAAAGAAAAATCAAGCTCTCGAACAAGCTGTAAGTACAGTAGAGAATGCAATGTAACTTCTTTGATCTGTGCCTTGCAGGGGATCCTGTTTCTCTTTAGGATGAGTTTTCAAGGTTTGCTATGAACACCTTGTACTCTGGCTTTTTTAGAGATAGCATCCCTACTTTTTTTTTTTATATATTTAATATAAAGATATTCTGCTGGAGAGAACCCTCTTCTCTCTGTTACAATTGAACTCCTTTGAGCTGTGGTTTAGAGCAGCTGGCTCTCAAATCTATTTTGTCATGCGGTTTGTCAGAACAAAACTCTGCCAAATCTAGGTTCAAAGTAAATAGGATCTCTTGCACTTCGTGGCTCCGTACTGAAATGACCCTACTGTGTTGACAGGTGTCTGCAACAGACCAAGAAGGGAATTTGTTGCCGCATTGTAAGAATAGCATACAATAATTTTGTAGCCTGTGTGCTGTGATCAGGGGTGAAGGAGAGATGCATGTAACAATGTTGGGCAAGGAATTGGCATGCAGTAAAGTGCTGTCAGAGGCCTCACATTGGCCAAACATGTCTCTTAGAGGTTGGTAGTGTGATAGAAGTAACATGTACGGCTGTGGAAGAACTGAGTGGCAGACCGCTGAGGCTTTTCTGAATACATCTTCTTCTGCTTTCCAGAAATGTCCTTAGAAATTAGAGCTTCGAGGAAGAAGTGAACGCAGGATGGGTCAGCTAGAAGAATGGGAAGAGAAAGCAAGAAGTAGAAAGCTAGAAGAATGGGAACAGAAAGCAAGGAGTAGAAAGCCAGGGAGAATGAGGTGCTACTTTATATCCTGGGATAAGCGAAGGAAGAGAGACACCAAATAGTGGTAGGGAAAAAAAGGGGGAAATTTTTATTATTCATTAATTATTGCCATCCTGCAATGCTGACTACTCTATAAAAAGATAGTTTTTTTAAAGTATTATATGTTTTTCTGCACTTTGTTATTTTAGATCAATGTAGATTCATAGAGGAAGGGACTAATTAGTGATTTAAAAGTACTTGTCCTTTTTTGTCTTCTTTAAAAAGTGTTCTCAGGCTCCTCATCAAGCACAAAGTATGACCCTGACATTCTGAAGGCTGAAATCTCCACTACAAGATTAAGGGTGAGAGTGCTTAACTTGTATTAATTTGTATTCTGTGTGCAAAGTTTATGACTATAGAATAAGCAATGCTTGAACTAGCAGAAATATCTTGTACCCTGGTACTGAAACCTCCTAATACTCTCAGTAAATACCATTCAGAGGTTTTTAATTATTTTTTAAAGCTGTCTCTATTACTTTCAGATAACACATTTTGGGAAAACGTTGACAGATATTCTAATTAGATGTGGGTTTAAATAAATCTAATAACTATTTTCACTTGTATGCTTTTGTTTTTAAAAGGAAGAGTAAAAATCTTTAGGTGAAAATAGAAAAGTAGTAGGCCAAGGTGAGCTGCAGCTAGATGACTGTTTTAACACAATCTTTCTTCTGTGAGAAATGCACTATTAGCTACATGAACTGCCTCACAAATTTCTGTTGGTTTAAGAAACACTTTTCAATAATGGTCCGAAACTTTGCTCTGTTTTGTCAAACTGGAACAGTTCAGATCAAGAAAGAAAGTTTGTGTTCACATTTTGAAATGGCTAATGAGCATAATCCATTATTTGGTCAACTGTGTTCAGTATGGTCACTAACAGACTCCATGTACAGAACTTTCATTCACAGGTTAGTCTCTAGTGAATTTATCTTCAATAAGGAGGAAATGGTGTGGAAGACATTTAAAATCTATATAGGGAGTTCATTTATTTAAGCTGTGGCATATAATGCTCGATGGATGGCCTAGGCTTTCTGTAGTTAGTCATGAAAAAAATTAGCTCAAACCATGCAGGTGAAAAAGACAGCGACCTCTCAGCGTAGTCCTTCCGTGAGGGCTGGAATACAGACTGCGGGAGCAGAAGCAGCACAAGCAACAGCACTTACTCAGCTCTTCCATTGCCCCCTCCTGGTTTCTGCACAGAGCAGCACTCGTAGAAGCCTCCGAGAGTAACATCCTCCTTCACCTGGAGTAAGAGTTACGATTAGGAGTCTAAGCAATTAATGTTTAAAAGGAACTTTGGAATAGCTCATTAAAATTTTAAAAGCCAGTATAAATCAGGAATGGAATACACTGTAAAACTGGTGTCCGGATGTTGCCCTCCTGACTGCTTGTACACCTGTTTATCCGTACCGATCTCAATTTATAGTCCCTTATCCTTTAAGAAGAAGGGAAGGTGGTTAGTGAGAGAACTTATTTCAACAGTGGAGGAGGTGGGAGGAAAAATTTTGTAAGTTTAGCAGGGAGAACCAACAGCAGTAAGGACCCTGTCAGGAACAAGGATGAAAAGACAAGGCGAGAGCTTCTTTCTAAAATGAGTGGAGCAGTAACAGATGTTCCCTTTGGCAAGGGGATCGCTAGTATATTTGGGAAATCAACAGTGTTGTTGAAGAACAAAACACATGACCAAATTTAAATATAGTCACCTACAAGTCAAAGAGGGGGAAATTCAGACATGGTCCTGTGCTCAGTTTTTCCCTTACTTAGCTCTGATCACCTCCCAACTCAAGATGCAGAAACACTGAATTGCCTCTTGGCTGCAGATCTACAGCTTGTCTGCTGACTGAGGAGTGAGGCAGATATGTTAATCACAGTAATTCATTTTTTGGAGGTGCTTTCCTCTCTTCGTTGTTTCTTGGAGTCAAGGAGCCTAATGTCCTGCTGGTTCCCAACACCTGATTTACTGGCATTGCAAAGTCCAAGTTGCATACGTGCCTAAAATAGGTGACCTGAATCTTGTCTGCAGAGTTTAGAAGGGTGCAGTCCAAGAATATCTTTATCAGCATAAAGTGTGTTGTCATCCAAAGCCACTGGATATGAAAATCATTGAGATAAGAAAAAGTGGAGCCCTGTGATGCTAGGGCTGGAAAGTGTTTTTCATGGAAGATGGCAAGAGAGGTATGACTATTACCATAGTTTACCCTTATTTGAATGTTAGAGGATGCTTGCTAATATGCCACCTTTTGGCATTTTACAGTATATGCATGCGTGGACTTAATGGGAAACAAAGTTAGTCATTAGTAAGCTGCTAGCCAGCTAGTTAGAATTTGCACATTGTTTAGTGAACTATTAGGTCAGATGTACTAAACCTGTTTCTCTCACACTGGCTGAGGCTTACTGGTATCATCAGGTTAATGGTGGCTGGAGGGGGGAAACACAGCATTCGAGGAAGTTCTGAATGGGCCTTTGGCCTTTTCCTTGTTCGCTGTGCTTAATATATGCATCTGGAGCCTTTTGGATACATAAATTACCTATTGCGCAATAGCTCATGGAGAGAATATGACAGAAATCAGACAGCTGTTAAATGAAATAAGCAGGAGAAGAAAGACCTTTTTTCAAAAGACTAAAATTGAAGGATCTGATCCTGCAGTGGACTTTGAGTGGGGCCATTTGGGGTCTTAATTAGTAATCAGCAAGATAATTCAAACAATATGAAGCATACGTGATCACAGTATGTTTTATGCATATGCAGCGAGTAGGGGATGCACCTTTATAAAATAACAAGGAGGGGTTTGTCGTCGTTGTTCCATTAGTACTGGAGTGCTGGAATGGAAGGGGGTTAGCACAGGAACCTGCTTGAAGGTGCAGTTAGGAGGAGGAAGCGGGAGGCCTGCGGGTGACTTCACATGATGTGCAGAAGCAGTAGGAAGGGGGTGAAGGATAAAAGAAGTGAAGAGTTGTGAAAAAGCGGAATTATATGGAAGTGTTGAAGGAGAAGACAAGGAGCACAAGAATAGTTTAATGCTAGTGTGATGCAGTAAACACAGAGTCTGTATTATGATGTAGGTCACGTCCTTCTAGGATAATGTGCATAACTCACATTTCTTGATAATGAAATGACAATGAATTACAGCAGAGGACACTCAGAAGATGATCTTGAGGAAAAATGTAAGGGTTTCTGAGAGATCCAATCCTCTAAGTTGAAATCAAGAGTGCCTTCTGGTATTACTTTAAATTCACATTTCTGATTAAAAAAAAAAAAAAGTTTAAGCCATTCTGTGTTTTTCCGAAAAGTTGGCACTTCTTTCATATTTTACACACTACTTTACCTGGAACACAGAGGCGATATCTGTTCATTTTCTATAACCTTGATCAGAACGCTTGAGAGCTTTTTCTTGGGGGTTTTGTGCTAGTCAGGGAAGAAATAGTTAAGGAACGCTGAATGTGTACTTAGAGACATAGCCTATTTATCATGCTAACTATTCAGTATGGTCAAAATAAAAACAGTTTTCTGTCAGTTAAAGCAACTAGTGATGATAGTTTCCAAAAGCCTGAACCTAACCCCTTATCTAGAGAACAGGTTTTGCTTTGGAGAAAGTTGACATTGAAAGCATTTTATTTCTGTCACAGAAAATTCATTAGCCAGAAGTTACAAACTTGAATGCCTAAGTATCTTTCGCAAACCCATACGAAGACCCCGCAAATCACTGGTTACTTTAGACAAACAAAGCGTTTTAAGTCCCTTGGAAAGCTGCAGCAGCTGCCGATGCTCAGTACTTTTAGTCACCTGGCATGTTGGGAAACTCACTTTGTTTTTTTAATCTGAAGAATAGCATCAAGTAGGAAGACTAAGGGGATTTCTATAAAAAATCTTGGAAGCGTATTTTGAAATTAATTTCAGTTAAAGTGGTCAAAGTTCTTCATTTTAATATAATCCATTTTTCAAAAGAGTTGAATATCTGAGGACCTGTATGAAAGCAAGCAAGAATTTCACAGTGGTAGGTGAGAGCAGGGAATTTCCAGCAGGCTTTTTCCTTTTTTCACTTTACTGATTGGAAAGTTAAAAAGCCTAATAATATCTGGTAGTATGTAGAGTGCAAATGAGCCAGGTATCAATGTATAAATACCAAAATTTGGGACTTTACGTTGCCAGGAGGCATTTCTGTCTCTGTGTATGCTGAGGATTAATTTTAATTTGTGTTAAAATACACTCTTTTATAGGTGGTCCAGAAACTTTGTTTCCGTATGTTTGGGAAGTATGACATAAAAAATTAAATGGAGGATTTTTGTTTTAATTTAATCTTGATTAATAAATATTTTGTAGCATACTCATATCTGCTAATATCTGAAATAGCAATATTAAGATTAAAAAGCAATTGAGCATGCAAATTTAGGGAAAGAGGGAATGTTTTGCCAAAGACGTTTCTATTAAATAGATGCATATATTTGTGATCCAGATATTTTTAGTGATTGTTGTCTTTGAATTAAATGCATAGGAATTATATATCCAGGGATCCAGTGTCCGTAAACCTTTATAGGGGGGGGGGGGGGGGGGGGGAAGAGCTCACACTTTTTCTTTTACAGTGCAAATTACTTGAAAGCTTCCTGGAATGAAAAAGTGAAAATATAATAAGCTTTAAAGTAAACAGGCATGTCCCTGTAGGACAGTTGGAATGCATGCTTAACAAGTGAGAAGTAAATTACTTGTTAAAGTTCTCTCAGGTTTAATAACACAGTGTGGTATCGATACAAATAAGGAATGTGATTTAATCTGTTTGTGTCCCTTTAATACTAAAGCATGTTGCCCATAAACATCAGGAAGAGAAGGGATCCTTTTGTTTTTAATCTGTGTCAGTAGAGCAATTTACTCTCTTTTTTTTGTCTCATCTGATGTAGCGAATACATTAATTGTTCAAAGCCATGCGTTACGCCGTTTAACAAGAGGAATTTTCTAACTCTTGCTTTGATTTAACACACAAGGTTAAGAAGCTGAAGAGGGAACTCTCTCAGATGAAGCAAGAGCTGCTGTACAAGGAACAGGGCTTTGAGACACTGCAACAGTGAGTAAAAGAAAATAGTTGAAACTGACTTAATTCAGTCACCTGATTTCTTTTTTTGGCATGGAATTATATCCATCTTATGTGTGAGAATTATTAGGGGGAAAAATGAGAAGCTAATAACTCTTTTTGTGGTAGTTAGGAAGCAGGAAATCTGTAGAAGTGACAAACCTATTGTGCAAGTGTTAACATGAGAAATCTGTTCCCCCTCCTATTTTTTTTCCATGAGGTAGCTTGTGTTGCAGAGAGGCAGAAAGAAGGGCAGTGGTTAAGGGTCCTGAGGAAGAATTCAGCTGCTTTGCATGTCCCGTTTAAAAAGATTGGGGGGAAAAAAAAAAAAGAAAAAGTAATTAGGTCTTCCTTTCCTCCTTCCCTACCTCTGAGCTCAAAAAAGAGAGAGAGAGAGCAGGATGCTGTTCTTGGAGGTACAAATGGTGCACAACTGTGCAGGGTTTGAAATGAGTCACAATTTGGGGATTAGAGACCTGATTTTCTTTGTTCCAGTTGCTGGGATGCCCAGTGTCCAAAGGGCTGATGCTGAACTGGGTGAGCATTCTGGGTATTTAACCAGTTGGATTATCAGGGAATGAATTTTTTTTTTCCAGTCTGAGCACTCCCTGCTGCTCCTGACTTACAAAGTTGGGCCCTAAAATATTAAATATTACTGGAACTGTCACCACAGAGAACTTGCTGCAGAGGAGACCTTGCTAACAAGTGTGTTTTCTTGGCTAATGTGAACATAAATTTATTAATCCTAGTTGTTTTCCATATTGTGGTAGGTACCCATACATTAAGGATACATTTACCCAGTAAAATGCTGAGCTGTGTGCTCTTAGTACAGTAGTTCCAGGAGCAGAAGCAATGTTGCAGCTTTAATGTAATACTGTCTGGATTCATTTACCCTTTTTCTGAGGACCTCCTGTGTATGGCAGTGTACTGTCAGATAAGTAATAATCTCAGTCCTTGAGAGCTTACAGAACATATAGGGGAAAAAAGGTGGACAAAAGGTGGGAAAAGGGAAGTGCATTTCCATCTCCTGGGTAGAGTTCTAAAATGCAGATTTGCAAAGGATGATAGAGCATCTGTATTTGGAGCTGAGAGATTGGGGTTCAGTTGCCAGTTCTAGCCAAAACATGTTATAGGCTATTGCCTGTGTATTTTAATAGATCAGTTCTATACAGTAGGATTATTTTTTTTTTGAAGTGGGGATAAAAGAATCTGGTCCAGGAAATGTCCAATCATAGCTAGAGACATGTCAAAATGGACAAAAAATATTTTTCTGATATGAAGAGTTGGAAATCAATTGGGAACTGAAAACCTTCAGCACCTTAGAGGATGCCAGTCAAGTGTCTATCCTTCATTTTGACTGAAACAGAAATGTAAGATTTGTTTGTTATTTAAATATATGAAGACTAGAGAGGAGTGAAGGGAGAAAAGGATAGTTGATTGAATTTATTTAACCGTAAATCAGATTTCATTTGAAGCAAAAGAAAGATGTATTGATTCTAAAGCTCAAGGTAATAAAAACTCATGCTGCTGTCCCAGGACTAAAGGTTAGCCAATCATGCCGGTTTTATTATATTAATTCAACAATGAAGTATTGTTTTAAAGCAGCTTGCTCACAAGCCATTTTGATAGGAATCCAAAGCATGTTTCAGAAACTGTCAACAGCATTCCACAGAAACACAATGGACGTTTGTTTTTAAAATTCAGTCAGCCACTTTCAAACAGTACTAATCCCATTAATTTAAAACAGGAAGATGGAATATCTTGTATGTCAGAGATCCTTCTTGTCCATCTTAATTATGAAGAGAATAAAGCAGTTGTGATTTGAATGTGGCACATCATATTACTAGGCAGCATGTGGTGTATTACCCAACAGTTCATTCATGATCCCAATTGTTGGCATATCCTGTATCTATTTGACCTTAGCAGCCTGATAAGTTACCAAAAATTGAGTGTTGTCAGACAGTAAGTAAGTGCCTACCTATGAAAGTGTTTGAGGGACTTTCAAGCTGAAACAAATATGTCCTTGAATAGGAATTGGAGTGCTGAGTCACATAGGTAATTTTCTTACACAAGTTTGCACAAAAACTGTAATGTGGAGAAAGGAAAACAGACATGCTCACAGCTTTAAAGACCACTTTAGAACCTTGGTATCTTTGTGCACAAAGCTGGAAGTAAAATGGGATGCTGTTACAGGTGTTCTCTGCGAGTTTCTGTTCTTGCAGGGGATGCTCAAGATCACTTCTGATCATTAAAATGTTTGTTCGTTCCTCACTCGCAAGGTTAATGTCTTCTAGCGAAGATGACAGATGATGATAAAAACAGAAAACCAATTGCATTATAAAGGAATGTATTCTCTACTAGATGCTTGACTTTTGTGAAGATGGCTCTTGTTTTTAATTTTGTGAAGCACAGCTGCAGTCATTTCTATGATGCTATGAAATATTCAGTTAAACTGGAGGTTGGAGAAGTGTGTTTGCAAACTGTACTTCTTGAAGTAAATAAGGAAATACTAGAATGAAATATCTTTTTATCTCTAAGTTTGGGGGGCGCTTTTTTTCGTTTTGTTATTTTCAAGTTACAGTTTTAAAAATCATTGATAGTCCAGGAATTTAATAAATTGTCCCATGTATGACATATGGTATTAATTATCCAGAGATTTTGTGAATAAAAGAGAGTCTGGTGACTGGCTGAGCGGAACAGCTGTTCTAGACTGTTAATGCCTAGGATTACAGTGAACGAGAGGGAAGCTGAGACAAGAATGGAGCTGGTTATGTTTCTTCTTGGTACTGATCAGCCTTGCAGAGAAGCTTGACTGTCTGCCCATGTCATGATATGGGTTGGGGCAGAGGAATACTACTAATAATAAATTCTGATTCTATAAGGTTTGCAAACAGTTAATAGTATAAAAGGTGTATCCAAAAACTGCTTCTGTGCTGCAGAAAGTTATGGTGGGGATGGGAATTTTGACAGTGTTGTCAGCAGTACTGCAATACTCCTGGTAGCATGTGTAGGAGTCTTTAGTGCTCCGTGCCCCCTATGTCTTTAAGACAGGATCAGCGAGAATTGCTTGTGGAGTCCCTGCCTTTGGTAAGGCCCCAGTAGTTTAGCTGAGGTGGTTTTAAAGTCAACAGAAGCATTTTTTTCATGGAATTCCCTGATGTCAGCAAAACCCATCCACGGGGCACTGTGTATGTGTTAGCTTGACATTTTTGCCAAGGATTAAGCAGTAAGTATTTCAATGGTGACTTCAGTGTCCTTTTTCCTCTTTGCATGTCTGTTACGGGAAATGGTGTCTCTTATCTCTCTCCCTTTTGTTCTCTAGCTATGCTCCTGCTGAAGCAGAACAGCAGAGATGTTAGTATTATTTTCTGTATCCAGTATTAATTTTCTTTCTGCAGAATTGACCAAAAAATGTCTGGAGGCCAGAGCGGGTATGAACTATGTGAGGCCAAAGCCATCCTGAGTGAACTGAAGGCCATCAGAAAGGCAATAAGTTCAGGGGAGAGAGAAAAACAAGATTTAATGAAGGTATTTTGAACAGTTGACATAAATTTTGTATGGATTTGTTTTAACATGAGTAACTTTCCTGATTATAAATACTTTGCATTTTATGCTTTTTAATGGATTCTCAAAACTCCTTGAGACAAATCTAGTATTAAAATCAATTTTCAGATGCAGAAACTGAAGCCTGTGACTTTCCTAATTCAAAAAGCCGTTATATGTCAGTCAGAGAATATAGATTTCTGAACTTGTATATAAGGTACAATGCAGATGTTACCTCTAAACCGCAGTTTAAAATATTAAGCAGATAAAATTGAGAGATGTGGTTTTGAGATTCATAGACATTTTGTAACTCAGTGAACGTTTTCCAAATCTAAATTGCCCTATTTCCTTTTCTGAAAGCAAATCTTTTTTTTTTAATCAGCCAAGTATTTAACTGGTCAGCAAGTTAAAAACAAAACAAAACAAACAAAAAAACCCACCAAAACCAAAAGGTAGACAAAACCACATGGGTAGTTTTTATATTGTCACAGGTGTTGGTCAACCTTTGTGTCACCTACCAACGGCTTGGTTAAAAGGATAGTTTGCTTAATATGAAGTAAACCCAGAATTTTTATATTGGAGTCTTTTATGTAAACATCTTTTGGAGATAAACTGGTATAAACATGGTAAAGTACAAAGGAACTTTCACACCACCTCCTTCTCTGTTTCCTGGACAGAGTCTGGCAAAGCTGAGAGAGAAATTCAATCTTGACCAGACCATTGGGACATCTGAACCAGACTTGAGTTCCAGCTCTGTAAACTCCCAGCTGTGTTATTCTAGACAAACTCTGGATACAGGGTCTCAGACTGACATTTCTGGTGAGGTGAGCTTTTTTCCATTTTGTCAAATGTAAAGAGAAATTGAATCAGAATGCTGCGGTTAACAGAATTGGAATCAAATGGTGGTTTACTGTTGCTGATAGGTGTACGTATATACATGTTTAAGAGAGAATTACTTAGAATCAGTTATCTGTTTTTTTTCCCCTTAAATTTTAAATCAAGATACAGATGAATTTTACATGTTTGGCATGAAGCATTTATGACAATTTGATTTAATCAAATAGTTGTAATACAGCGAAGGTCAGCATAAGTAGATAGCAGGTTTTGGATCTGTCTGTTTCACCTTACAGACTTAATTCAATATGAAGATGTTTTTAATTTTCAGAAACAAGTTCTCAGAATTTAAATGTGCTATTTCATTTCACACAGCTGAAAAACAGTGGAACTACTTCTTCAGTGATGCATTAAAACCTTCCCTGTTTCACTGACGGTATATTTACATACACGGAAAGCTGTGCTTAATTTTGGTACCTTCTTTGAAGTTCTGTGAGCTAAGTTTGTAAGGAAGAGACTGTACAAGGTTTTCCAAACAAAGAGCTAAGCTTGTCTGTGTTTTGTAGCAAATTTATTCAAGTCTTACTTTGAAATGCACTGACTTAGTTCTAAATTCTGAGTTCAGTGGAGTTCAAAGCAGGAGATCAAAATTTTGGGTGCAGTCACTGCAAGACTTCTTTGAAAATGCTCTTGCTTTACTCTGATGGAATATGGGCAATTGGTAGTACAGTAGTTAAAAATAGATGAACTGGATCAGAAGAAAACAGCACTGTTTTGTACATCTGAGTAGATTCCTAACTAGGCATTTAACAGCAAATATGTGGCTGCAGGTGGGTGTGGCTTTATTTTTTTAAGTCATGATTTTTCTACCCTGTGCATAGGTTTTGTTGATTCGTCGAACAGGTTTACACAGTAGTAAGGCTAATTATTTTTTCTTCCTCAACAGGTTGGAGCAAGAAGTAGATCAAATTTAGCAGAGAAGGTCAGACTAAGTCTTCAATATGAAGAGGCAAAAAGAAGGTAATAGGGTTAGCTGCTTTGTTAAGTTACAGTCTTGAGTTGGCGAGGTCCTGGTCTCCGCAGCACCAACCTTGTGCTCGCAGTGACATCTAGTGGACGGCTCTCTGGAGGCACTGTGGGCAGACTGCAAAGTCTTTCTTTTCCTACAGAATGCAAGCAGGCCTTCAGGAGCAGTCGGTGCTTTTGAACAGCAGGTTTTGCATCTAATGCTAAGTTGAATGTGTTAAGAAAGAAAATGCAGACAGTGACAAATTAATTGCAGTTCCAGGATTTGTAGAATCATAGAATCGTTTAGGTTGGAAAAGACCTTTAAGGTCATCAAGTCCAACCGTTAACCTAGCACTTCCAAGTCCACCACTAAACCACGTCCCTCAGCACCACATCTACACATCTTTTAAATACTGCCAGGGATGTTGACTCCACCACTTCCCTGGGCAGCCTGTTCCAATGCTTGACAATCCTTTAAATGAAGAAATTTTTCCTAATATCCAATCTAAACCTCCCCTGGTGCAACTTGAGACCATTTACTCTTGTACTATTGCCTGTTACTTCTCCCAAGTAGTACCCAAGACCGACCCCCCCTGGCTACCCTCTCCTTTCAGGTAATTGTAGAGAGTGATAAGGTCTCCCCTCAGCCTCCTTTTCTCCAGGCTGAACACCCCCAGGTCCCTCAGCTGCTCCTCATAAGACTTGTGCTCCAGACCCCTCACCAGCTTCGCTGCCCTTTGCATTAAGTAAATAAAGTGAGCTGGCTTTACACTGAAAGGAGTTGCCAGGTTATTGATAACCATTATATCCATCTTTGGGATCATCGTTTCATTTTACTATGCCACTGAAGGCTCTTCAGTTTTAGAGTTGCTTCAGACTTCCAGTGCGGATTTAGTAGGCTTAATTATTTCTTTTTTTCCCTGGGACTTTGGATAATTTAAATACTTGTTATCACTATGGGGTTGGTTTTTTTAATGAGTTTAACCTGAGGAGAAAAGAAATTGGGAACTGCTCCACTGATGAATGCGGAATGCCTTTCAAATAAAGCTCTGCAGTGGTTGCTCATGAAAGCAGTGCCATTTTGATGAATTGCCACAGCACTGTAGAGCGGGCATCAGAAAGCAGAACATTCGGGGTAACAATGACATGTCTTCTGGTGCACCAGAAGTGCTGCATTATACCAGGGGAAGATTTACTATTCAAAAAAAAAGTGTGTGTGGCATATCTCTCTATAAATAGTGTATTGATTGTGTTTTATTATTTTTCTAATACTTTTCACTAAATTGGGTGTCCGCTATTCAGAAACCTTCTAGTTTTTGTTATAGAGTTACTTTGTAATTTAAGGAGAATAGCAATCTAAAAAGTGATCCCACACCCAAAGTTCCTTTTTTACTATAAAGAACTAAACAAGGCAATAAAATAAAAAATAGCACTTTTCCCCAGATGAAAACAGTGCCTAAAATGCCATTTAATCTGAGATTAAAATATTATTTCAGTTGGAATACTGTGGCATGATCGATTAAAAAACTAGGAAAAGAAATTTGCAGCTTGTAAGTACAAATTAAAGGCATAGTTTTTTATGTTTTAAATGCAGGAGGCTGCACAACCAACGTTTTTTATTTTTTGCCTAATTTCAAATATACACCTTCCTTATACAAAGTAGTAGCTACCATCCTTGCCGGTAACAACAGTAATCCTTTATATCCACATTACAGATCATAAAACTTTATTATATAATCAATTCATTCAACAAAGACTGCTAAGGGTATTGTGTTTGTTCAGTATTGAACATGTATGATTTGGGCTCAGAATCACCATGTAGGTAATATTAATTGTCAGATGGTGTTTTACATGCAGATAGATGGCATTTTTTTCTCAGGTGTAATTGATGCAAAACCAGATCATCCTCTGTTTTGACTATGTCTTGATACCAAGTAGTCCTAGTGTTGTGTTTTATCTCTCCTTTGTAGGAACAAAAAAAATCCTGGCAGCAAGTCAGTTTACCACCCTATATTAACAAAAAAAAAAAAAAAGTACAATGTTCAGAATATGGAGTACTGCAGCACAAGATCTTAATTTCTCACAAATTAGTCAGCCAATAATGTGGGTCAAAATTACAGTAGCTCATGGACTTACCTTTGCGTAGCTAAGTATTTGTTCTACATAACATTAGTGTGTTGCAAGGTTAAATTATCTCCTTTAAATAGTATTTTTATTCAATTTTGTCTGAAAAGTGCCCAGTAATGAATATTCTTTTCAGCTTTAAAAGCTTTAAATAAGACAATCATATGCCTTGAAGACACTGTTAAAGTCTTTAAAGTGTTTGCACATACTGGTTTTACCAGTGACTACAGGGTGAACTTGATAAAGTGTACATATCTTGGAATAATGAGGATACATACCAGTTTGCACATAAAGTTCAGTACCTAATTACATCCCCCCTAATTATTATGGCCATTGTAATCATCACTATAATTTAATAAGTGTTGACCGTTTTTTCTGAAATATTAAATGTGCAAATTCTTAGCTGTTTTGTTTTAAAATAACTAAGAGGAAGAGGATCTTGTAAGTGAACTTCTCTACTGGAAAATGATCAGATAATTTTGTACGTTGCATATTTTATGTTGCTTAGCCAGCAGAATGTCTTCAGGAGGTGGAATGTTGATGTTAACTATGCTAAATTCAGTTACAATTGCTATTCAAAAGGATCTGACATAGCATGCTGACAATCCTCCCCTGATGTGGTGAAGATCTGGCTAATATTCCTTGTTGACCAGTTGAGCAAGCGCTTCCTCGAAAGAGTGAGACCGGTTCAGTTTTCACATCCATCTAGTCCTTTGCCTGTCTGATGAGGCAGCTGAAGAGAGTTACGGTAGCGGAGTTGTCTGTAGCAGAGGGAGCAAAAGAGCTGTTTGGAGACCACCATCCCATCCCATAAGCCATCAAACAGCTGTCAGTAGAAGCTACTTTCAGAACATGGTTAGCTAGAACCAGTGACCTGGAGATAAAAGTCTTAACATTTCATTATCCATCTGAAATTATTCGGTGGTTTTCCCTCTGAGTACTGCTCCTCTAAAGGAGTGTTGAATATAAATGATATATGTAACAGCTGCAGAATATACTGAACTGCTTTCTTTCATTTCATCCCTTTGGTTACAGTAGCACTGCTGATAGTATTGCTGTTTATTTTACATTGTTTTTCTGTGAAAATACGAAGTCAAACAAACCCCTCTTGCAGGGGTTTGGTGGGAGTATGAGAAGGAAATGTTTGGTGCAGATGAGAAGGAAATGTTACCTATGGAAAAACAAAAAGGGGTGGTTCTCCTTAAGTTTCTGGTATAAGCAATGGGATAGTTAGATTCAACATTAACTATTCTTAGCTTTGACCATAAATAAATTCCTTAATGTACTGTTAAATTAATACTGGAGATGCAAAATAAGCCTCATATTATTAGTTTTTTTAATCACAGAAAACAAACTGGAGAGAATAAAAATATTTTCTCAGAAATCTGTCAGAACTGCAGAAAGATTATACATACCAAATTATCTGTGTGTGTTTGTGAAGCATGTCATGGGTCATTACCTTAGGTAGTGCCTGGTAACATTGAATGGACTTAGCAGTTGTTGAGCTGATTTAGGTGTATTGAACTATGGCAGTTCAACTATGGCCTTTTAAAGTCATAGAATCATAGAATGGTTTGGGTTGGAAGGGACCTTAAAGACCATCTAGTTCCAACCCCCTGCCATGGGCAAGGACACCTCCCACCAGACCAGGTTGCTCCAAGCCCCATCCAACCTGGCCTTGGACACCTCCAGGGATTGGGCAGCCTGGGCCAGTGTCTCACCACCCTCACAGTAAAGAATTTCTTCCTGATATCTCATCTAAATCTCCCCTCTTTCATTTTAAAACCGTTACCCCTCATCTTATTGCTCCACTCCCTGATCAAGAGTCCCTCCCCAGCTTTCCTGTAGCCCTTTTAGGTACTGGAAGGGGCTATAAGGTCTCCCTAGAGCCTTTTCTTCTCCAGGCTGAACAATCCCAACTCTTTCAGCCTGTCCTCACAGCAGAGGTGCTCCAGCCCTCTGATCATCTTTGTGGCCTCCTCTGGACCTGCTTCAACAGGTCCGTGTCCTTCTTATGCTGGGGGCCTCAGAGCTAGAGGCAGCACGGCAGGTGGGGTCTCACCAGAGCAGAGGAGCAGAATCCCCTCCCTCACCCTGCTGGCTACGCTGCTGGGGATGCAGCCTGGGTTTGGGTTGGTTTTCTGGGATGCCAGTGCACATTGCCAGCTCATGTTGAGCTTCTTATCCACCAACACCCCCAAGTCCTCCTCCTCAGGGCTGCTCTCAACCCATTCTCCTCCCAGCCTGTATTTGTCCTTGGCATTGCCCCGACCCAGGTGCAGGACCCTGCTGTTGGCCTTGTTGAACTTCATGAGATTCGCACAGGCCCACCTCTCAAGCCTGTCCAGGTCCCTCTGGATGGCATCCTTCCCCTTTCAGCGTGTCAACTGCTCCACACAGCTTGGTGTTGTCAGCAAAGCTGGTGAGGGTGCACTTGATCCCACTGTCCATGTTGCCAACAAAGATGTTAAACAGCACCGGTCCCAAAGCCAACCCCTTAGGAACACCACTCATCAGTGGTCTCTTGCCCTAGTTTGTATGGGAACATCTTTCCATTTTGACTTCTCCTTTCTTGGCCTTTTTCACAGCCTATAAGAAAGAGGTGCAGGAGCTGTTACATAGTTCAGAGCTTCCATATGTTTAGCTATGCAGCTGGTTCAGGTGTGCCTAAGGCTGGAAGTGACTGAAAATTATCATCTTGTTAGATATGTGGCACCCATAATGGGAATTTTTAGGTTTTCCCAGTGGGCAATGAGTTTTTATTGCAAAACCTGCACTTTTTAAGCCATACTGCTGATCCCATATACAGAATGATTATGGAGAGTGAACACTGGAAATAACCTGTCTTGATCAGGACTGAGCGATAGTAAAATAATAATGTAGGGAAGTTTCTGCTTCCATTATACGCATGTATCTGCGCAATATGTACAAATAACCAAGTCTTGGGTGTCTTAACTCTGTGATTTGACATCTGCAATGGGAAGAGCAGTTGCACAAATTCAGACTTTTGAGTTAATAATCTTCTTTTTCTTTAGGTGGCCACTATCCTATTAACTTCCATTTTAATCCCATAGAAGAACAATGCTTTTGCCTGTTGAGATTTGCATACATGCATGCTGCTGAGCACCTTGCTATGGGGCGTGTTCCTTCGCCGTGGTCATTTCTGAGGAGCAGTCAGCCTCCAACAGCTTAGGAGAAATCCATCATCCTCCCAGTATGAGTAAAGCCTAGTGCCGCTACTATGTTACCAGACAGATCACTTTCAATAAACCTTTTATTAACTGTACTTTTACTTCAACTCCAAATTTGAACAGGAGCAACTGGTTTTTAATGCGTATGCACGCGTGCATATTGCTTTGGCCTGGGTAGGGGGCCTGCCTTTCTGGCGGAGTCTGCATCTTTGTGAAGCAAAACTAATTAAAAGTGTGACTTCGAGTAGAAAATGTTGTTATATCCTGATACCTTTCAAAATATTGCATCACTTCTCTTTTTGCTGGGATTTGTGTGCTGTGCTGGGCTCAGACAAATCTGCTGTGTTTTGTTTTAGCATGGCTAACCTGAAGATCGAACTCTCTAAGCTAGATAGTGAAGCCTGGCCTGGGGCACTGGATGTGGAAAAGGAAAAACTCATGTTAATCAATGAAAAAGAAGAGCTTTTAAAGGAACTCCAGTTTATTACACCGCGCAAGCGTACTCAAGATGAGCTAGAGCAGCTAGAAGCAGAAAGGAAGAGGCTTGAAGAAGAGCTGCTGTCTGTAAAAAGCACACCCAGTCAAGCACTTGCTGAAAGGTAAGCGGTTGTCTTTCGCTAATATTAAATGCTGCTGTCTGCAGTCTAACCTTTGTACTCATTACAGACCCTGAACTATGCCTTGATGGGCTGTTTTCCTTCAGTAATTGGTCTATGTAGATCTTAATTAAATTTGTTATTAGCCCACTGGGCAGAAACACAAAGAAGTCTTCTGTACTGTGAGAGAACGTGAACACCCTGTATGTGCTCCGCAATATCAGTTGCTCTGCGCTTGTTACCAGCATGAAAATGCCTGTGACAGATGTTAAATAACTGAGGAATGTCAACATACCAGCAGGAGGGCAATACATCATTCCCTCGTTTCTGATAATAGCGGGAAACTATTTGAACTCGGGTTACAAAGATTATCTTGATTGTTGCTCCATCTGAAGCCTTTCATTGTGAGTTTCATTACATACAAAAATGCAACCAGAAGCAAAAAAAAAAATAAAAAAGTTCAGAAGAGAAGTATAATTGCTGCAAAACTTTCCTAACTTGCTGCTACCTAAATGGTAACTAGAGCAACTCCCACAATACATTGTTTTAGCCAGATTCAGAGTTCGAGAAAATCAAAGGTGACTGTCACAAATGGACTTTTCATCAACTGTAAGTGGAAATAAATTTATGAGCACCACTAGCACACATAAAATGCAATAAACACAAAATGTCATTGGGTGTATCAGTGTAGTATGCCTTATTGAAGCAATACAGTCAGCATCGTAAGCCTTTCCTACTTCTCTCTGCTAGGAAACACCTGCTGTTGCTCCAGTTTCACTGAATGGCAAAATTCCTGTTAGTGGCAGTAGAAGTTGGGTCCTAAATTGTAGTTAACTAGTGAGGAAATTTTGTGTTTACAAAGTATGTTTGTGTGTATTAGGCACAATTTTTAAAAATATCTGCATACTTTGTAATAGTTTAAACTGCATTATATTGATAATCCAAACGTGGTTTAGAAGAAGGGTTATGTCCTACTGGAACTATATTTTTACAGGAGAAATTACCTGTCTGGTTTAGTAGTATCTAAATTACTACGGATCCGTTGCTTTCTGACTTCCATTAATAAATGGAGAATAAGGGGTCAATAATAAAATTACCTTCACATACAAACAATTTGAATCTAAGGTTCTAATAATATGCTCTTGTAAGCTAAATCTTGACTTATGCTGTAAATAGGTAGCTGATTTCTTAGTCTTGTGTTATGGATTTGCTTGTTTAGTGCCAAAGAAAATTCTGCACCAAATCATTTTCCTGTACATGTCAGATGCCAAATTTGGAGTACCAAGGGCAAGTAAAATTGTCTCCCACTGTTGAGAAGAAATGAAACAACAGATATTTTCCATGTATAGTGACACAACTAGTTGTTAGAGCTTAATTTTTTTTCCCCACTATTTTCTTCTAAATTTCTTTCCTTTTGATTTTTATTCCTGAAAACATGGAATTTTTTTCCTGAGGTTACTGTAAGATTTCATGTCATACACTGCTGGTTGAGGTAGTATTTAATTCTGGTTTGCTGTTTTTGCTATTCCAGTGAATCTCCAGTGAGTTTCTACGTGCAAGTCTTTGTGTTATTAAAACTGTCTCCCTTGATGACTTGAGAGAACATCAATTCTTTGGCATTAAGCTATTTTGAGGATTATTTCTGGTGTGTCTGCTATAAACATAAAGAAAATATTCATTTTGGAGAAGGATTCATATGGTGAAACTTTTCCTGAAATGTTAATTTGGGAAAAGGGTACAGTTAATTGTATCTCATCAACCCATCAGCATTTTAATTCTTGGAGATGAGAAAGATTCTCCTCTCCATTATCAGTGGAGGAGCCACACCACCTCCAAAGTGCTGAACTGTTGTTGCATTACTATTTTCTTTCATGAAGTTTCATGAATGCCTTAGGTTTCCAGTGTTTTCACAGGCACTGGTAATGAAGCAACAGGGTAAGACGCTATGGACTGTGTCAGAGCCTGATGTGACAAGGGGTGTTTGGTTTGGTGTTTTGGTTTGGTTTTTTAGTTTTTTTCCTAAAGGGGAAGAAACGGAAGACTTGCTCTGACTTAAAACAAAAACGTTATAGCATAGCCCTGGGCTGTTTTGGAGTAGGATGCTGAAATTGCCACTAGTAGATGTGCTCAGAATCGATTTACAGAAGGAGGGTATAAATCATAACATATCAGCTTCAAAAAAGCAGAGACAGGGCATACTCTTGACTGCCTTAAGAAACCTTCCAGCAGCTGCATAGAAATAGCTGGATTGTGGAACTGTTGAGAACTATTTGCTACTTTCCTGCCCCTGTGTTCACATCAGGGACATTCCATTACTGCTTTAGTCCTTGGCAAAATCTTCTAAGTAATCACAGGCATTTAAAGATGTATGATTTAACTACTTGATTGTGCTGTTGCCTGCAACGCTGGCCCCTGCTCTTGTGCCTGTCATAAGCAAACAAGTCCACATAAGTTTGCATTGAAAGGTGAGTTATGTGCACTTTTTAGTGTATTTTTTTTGAGGATTCTATGCCCCTCAGCAATGTTTCAGTTTAAGATCACAACTGGAGATGGGTATCTCACTGACAGTCAAGTTGCTCCCGCAATGAGTAATAGGTTAATTTAGCTAGGAGGGGTGCGAACAGGAGAGACTGAGAGGCCCGTGGCAGAACAGGTAACATGATGGTTGTTTAGGTGTTTACATGGTCTTTGGGATATTAAAGTTCCTGCTTATGCAATAAAGAAGGAAGGTTCATTGTTTGAAAGTTTTTGTTTTGTTGGTTTTTCAATTTGGCCTGACGTACAACGAAAAAATTTCCTTGAATCTCAATTTGTTGTGAGACAGTAAACTTATTTCCTGTGTGTCTTGGAACTTCCAGGAGTGATTTCATCATCTAGCTTGTGCTTGTGACTTGTGACTAACATCTTTCTGAAATTTACCTGCAGGTATTAATACTACTTCTTTAGTTACTCGTAGATCAAATCACATCCAGGAAAGAATCTTTTTTCAGGAGCTAAATATGTGATAAATTATATTTTATCATCCCCTTTAAGAGGAAAACAAACTTTTGCTTATGCTTTGGAGAAAACAAACAAACCAACCTTTTAGTTTAATAGTACAAATTCAGTGGGACAACTAAAGGTGTCTGTTTTGAGGACTCCGGTCAGAGAAGTTCCTAAGCTTTTTATTTTTTTCTTGCCTTTTGCCATTAGTAGTTGAACACATACAGCAGTTTTTGTGCTTCTTCCTTAACGATAAAAATGACAGTTCACTGTTGAAAAGCCTCAAAAGAGTTAATGAAGAGCACTCTTGCTTGGGAAAAGCAGGATAGATTAGGCTTTAAAAGAAGGCAGAAGGCAATGATAAATAGTAAAATGGTAGGAAAGAGTGTCTGATACCATAGATGAGCATAATTCTTGGTTTGGAAACCCATGTGCGTGTCTTCCTCAACAAAGAATGAAATACCGTGTATGCTTTTAACAGACTTAGCAGGTATTGGCAGCTGAACACATTATTGCGGTGTAAGAGCACACGCAGCGTAGGCAGTGGAGTGGAAGTTCACACCCTGGCTGACCTCGGGGTAACTTATTCACCTTTGCATAACCCAGATTTGCTCGCTGAATAAGCATGGGTGCAAGCGAGTGCTTTTCATGCTTTGCTGAATTGAAGACTTAATGTCTTTTTTGCTGGTATCTGACACTCAAAGAGAGTGAATTCTGGGAACTCTCGAGTGTTTCATTCAGTTTGCATAAGAAAGCAATGGTTGATTTTTGGTTTTTGTTCTTCGAAGTGTTCTCTGCATTTGAATTTTAATTTATACATCCTTGAGATGCCAGAAAGGCCAAAGGAAAGGTTTCTGAGAATGAACATCAAACTTGGGGTTTTTTTTAAAGGAGTGGAGGTAATTTCTTGTTCCTCAGATTTGTTGCTTGAGAACTTGCGACATGCGTCAGTTGACTGAGCAAGGGCTAGAGGAGAATATACTAATCCACAACTACAAGAGGGTTTTAGCTGAATCTACTGAGGGAAAGCAATTTATTTGGTGTTGTAAATGGAGTGATAAAAGGGAATTATAAAAGGAAAACTCACTGTAAAGGTTAGTGAATCCTTTTGCTTGCAAGCCAGCCAAAAGGAATGGGAGAGTTCTACCACTTGTGGTTTTAGAGCTAGGATAACGGTGCAGGAAGCAATAAATCCTGCTTTTTCATAAAGGTGAACCTTGATAATGAGTATTACAATGCTGTGTGGCTCTGAGGTGATGACAAAGCTGTTGGGGATGTAGAAATCTTTATCAAGGACTCCTAAATATGGTGCATCATCTCAGAACCTTGCGCTTGAATGCTGCTTTGATTTACTATGCTTTGTCTCTATACAAAGACTCTAAAATCAAAGGAAGTGCTTTAATTTTAAACTTCCTGCAGTGCTACCCCAAAATCTTGCATTATCAGAACTAATACTTGTATTAGTGGTCTTTTGGTTTTCTTTTTTTTCTGAAACTATATTAAGTGAGGAGTCAGTCTACAGCATGGCTTTATAAAACTGTATTAGTGCAGATCTTATTGTCCTGAAGTTGCAGCTATTTTCCCAGTGCTCATCTGTTACTCTTTTATTGGGTGCGTGTTCCCCTTTGTACAGTGTGAATGTACCAACATGCTGCTCGCTCGTACACTCAGCAGGTTTGTTACAGTGCTTAGTATTCTGCAGGTGAAGTCACTCTGCTGAAGTGGTTAGGGTTTTATGATAGGACTGCGAGCTAACACAGTCTCTCGGATTTTAGTAGTTGGCAACCAGATGAAAATATAAGGGATCTTCACTTTGTTTCTGTCTTACCTATAAAGTATTTTAGTCTCTGGGTTATTTTGTAATGCTTTCCTATACTTAGATGTTCCTCTCTTTCCAGGTTGAAATTGGAGGAGAGAAGAAAAGAGTTGGTACAGAAACTTGAAGAAACTACGAAGTTAACTACTTATTTGCATTCACAACTTAGGAGGTGAGGTTGTACTGCATGATGTAGAGCCTCTTTTCAGCAACAGGCTGGTGGACCTGGCTGTCTAAACTTCATTCTTAGGTTTTTCTCTTAGCTGGAAGCTGAACAAAATTTGTTTAATATTTAAGTAAGAAAATGCAAGTCTAATAGCTTCAAGCATTTTGCCACCATAGGAACTTGGTGTACTTTTATAATTTCAGTAAGCACTCGAGACTGGATTGAATGGATTTTTTGTGCAGCTTCTATAATTAAGCAGGGAGACATTATTTTGCTTCTGTGTGAAATAAATAAATAAATAAATTATGAATTCTCTAATTGGTCGTATCTCCGAAATGCTGTCATTGAGGAGACCAAATGGTTTCTCAGAGTTCTGTCTAAAATTAGACCTGTTAGAACTGTAGCCTTTATTCTGTGTAATAATAACTGGAAAAGCTCAATGAGTACATGCACGCATCTAAGTACTTACGTGAATAGTTGATTCTGGTTTTATTCTTCAGCGCTGACTTATGCTTTCTGTCGACAGAGAAGTACCCTCAGCAGGCTGTTTTTTCCTGACACTCATTGACTCAAAATCTAACTCTGGGTTTATGAAATTCATAGTGATAAAAAACTAATCAGTTACAGCAACTGTGAATTCAAACTCATTGCTCTGATGGGAGTTCTGATATTTAATGATACATGTAACTGGTCCTAGGGAAGAGTTTCTCTCACTTCTGGACTGTACCCTGGGCTATCAAACCATGTGTCCATCACGTTTATTTAGAAAATCCTGAATTTGGTCAAAATCCTTCTGTATCACAGTGGTACACACCAATGAGACACTGCATTAATGTTTACCAATTCTTTTAGAAATCAAAATGGGGCTTTAAGAGGAAAAATGTTTTTAAGCATCCTATGAAGGTCCTTTCACAATAAGCCATGCCATCCTGCTCCTGGGATCTAGGCTGGCTTAGACATTTCAAACATCTGAGCCAAATCCCATAAATTGCATCATTAAATTTTTTTTTTATGTTGTGCTCTTGTTTGTTTGGTCTTGTGGGTCTTCTTATCCTGTTAAAGGCAGTTTTCTAGTCCAGTGGCAAAGTTTTTAAAGTTGATAGCTTTGTTCAGTAATCGTCTCCTAAGTGTTTAGAAGGGGCTGCCTTGAATTATTTTTCCTGACATTTTTTCCCAGCAGAGTCCTCCTGAGCCAAGGCAGTGACACTCAGTTTCCCTGGCCTGGCAGGGCTCCTTACCTTCTGTTATTAACAGGAAAATACTGCGTGTTATGGCCTTTGCCGTGCTTATGTAGTTGGATTTACTGTGCACGTAGAGCGTGTACTGTCTTATAGATGTGAAGCAGTTCTGCTATAAGTCGTCGGCTTCTAGCTGCCATCTTTCCCAGGTGCTTGGGCAGAGGCTGCACGAATAGCTTTAGAGGTGACAGCCCTCCTGTGCTGCCCTGACCTCCTTCCTGGGGGTCCCTTTCCTGTCACATTGACCCCATGAGCGCCCACATCGGAGTGGAGAAGGTCTTTGAGGGAATATAGCAGCTGAGAAGGCTGCTGTTACTGCCAGACCAATTTGTCAAATCTGCAGCCTTCTGCAGAAGAAAAGGGGCTTTGGCAACAGGCTGTAAGTTGGATAAATCCCCGTGATGGTGTGCAGGTCGGGCACGCTGATCTGAGCCAAGTGAGGGTGCTTAAAAAACATAGTGCCCCAAGCAGCATTCAGCTGTAAATTGTTATAGTGCAGCTCCCGTCAATCTTCTCTCTCCTTGTACCGTTTTGTGCTGGTTTAGTTTAGTAACATCGGTGTGCGTGTTTGTGCTTTTTTTGCAGCCTCTCAGCTAGTACGTTGTCTGTGTCTTCAGGGAGCAGTTTGGGATCTCTGGCATCCAGCCGGGGATCTCTGAACACGTCAAGCAGAGGGTCCCTAAACTCGCTCAGCTCCACAGATCTCTACTACAACCAAGGCGATCAAATAATGGATTTGGACTATCAGTATAAACTTGACTTCATATTGCAAGAAAAAAGTGGTTACATTCCTTCGGGGCCTATCACCACTATTCATGAAAATGAAGTGGTCGGTTCCCACGGGAGACTGGGTTACAGTGACTCTCCTTCAGCTGCAGACCATCCCAAATTGACTGAACCTCCCAAATCTGTGACATCGCTGTCTTCCAGATCCTCGCTATCCTCCTTGTCCCCGCCAGGTTCCCCTTTGGTTTTAGAAGCTGCGTTTTCAGTGTCGGCTCAAAATTCCCCTCTGCATCACCTCACTACGGACTTTGAAGACTGTGACCTTTCGGGTGATTTTGCGGGCATTAGTCTCTGTGAGAACCAAATATTACTGGACTCTGAAGCCAGAGCAGGATCTCGGATTCCTCCAGATGACAAAGATCTTAATGAAGGCATTAGGCAGCCTCTGCCTTCTCTACATGAAGGAAGTTCAGGTAATTAAAAAAATCTAACTTCAAATATATACGTTACATGAAAATTTTGGACTAAGAGTTGGCTCTTGAATGGGGAGGTACCTCGTGTAACTGAAGAGCATCTTGGTTGGCACGCATTTACCGTGGTGGGCAGTCAGTAATTCTGAGGGAATAGAAACTTCTAGTTTTGGGTGCAGAGAACTATGATCACCTCGAATCCATCTACCTTAGAAGGAAAGTTCATGTATTGCAGACTCTGTCGTGAAAAACGAACAGAAAAACCTGAAGCTGGATCTTGAAGACACGGATACATGTTGTTCCTAGGTGTTGTCAGGAATATATATGGGGATAGAGCAAAAGTACTCTTTGTTGTTTTTTGGTAACTTAAAATCAGGTACTTTGTTTCTTACTGTAGAATAAGTTACAAACTGGCATCCTCAGTAAAAGAGATTTCTGGACTTAAGAGTTAGAATTTTTGTGTGTGTGTGTGCGTATCTAGTTATTTGAACCTGCTGTTACTGAAAGATGTGCAATTCATTTTTTATTTGAGTTGAGAAAGACAAGTAATCACATGCCATGTAAGTTACAGTAAGATTCTCCCAGTTATTAACATGGATTTCATAGCTTTTAGCTTTTTATCCATCCGAGTTAGAACAGAGCTCCTAAGCTAGTCCAGGCTCCCCCTGCAAACTGTGGGTAACTTCCAAAAGGATGAGTCATCTCACCCTAAAACATACTTCCCTGTAAGGAAGATGGGATGAATGACCCTGGGAGTTATCGAGGTAACTTTAGTAACTACTTGACTTTAACTTTGAGATGGCTGAAATAGCTGTAATGAATTCCACTTCTAGTCTGCAGTAAAAGCCATTCAACATATTTAGTCTTATATTGTCAAAGCCTTTAGCAGTGTCAGAACTTCAGAAATCCCAGCTGTCAAGAATTGATGGCTTCTCCTCAGTCTTAGTGCGTTGACTTTGCTGCCTTTTGTTAGGGTTGACAGTATGTTGTGCTTTCTCTGCACATTTATTTTTCTAGTGTTATTTTGTGTCGTTGTCTTTAAGTTTGTGTGTTTCGGTTACAGGGGGGCTCTGGTTTTCCAAGGAAGAGCTGAGGGAGCCAGATGTCCACTAGTGCTAAGCACTGGCAGCCCTGTTTGAAACCTGATCAGCACCTGGCATACCCACCGCCACGTTTCTGGGCCTGAGTCGGTAGTGAAGCAGCTAACTAAGGAGTTTGGGTGCCCTAGAATAAATACAGCTTAGCTGGA
The DNA here is from genome assembly GCA_008711295.1 of Anarhynchus alexandrinus. Taxonomy (NCBI): domain Eukaryota; kingdom Metazoa; phylum Chordata; class Aves; order Charadriiformes; family Charadriidae; genus Anarhynchus; species Anarhynchus alexandrinus. The sequence continues at coordinate 1,295,839 of VUYV01000237.1, read as the reverse complement.
GAAAGTGCATTGTCCAGATTTGGTGCCAAGCTTGAACCCTTGTGCCCGGAGTTTGCTAGTTTTTAATAAAAGTACCTGGATGTACTGATACAGACTGATACATTAATGAGAAATTTGCTTTTATTTATATATATATATATGTATATCTCAAGGAATTGTAACATCTGTTGGTTAATTAGATTAGCTTAGTGCAGTACTGTAGTAATTTCAATATTGACCAGAGCAATGTGGCACCAGAAGAGAAATGTATGGTATACATAGTACAAGCTGGAGTCCCTCCTCTGTTCAATGGTGCAGAAAGAAAAAAAGAAATTGACTGATGTCCTAATGGTCTGAACCTGTGACATGGAAAGGGATTTGGGAGGAAGGGGGTCATTTTATCCTTTGTCTTTTCAGTGTAGTGGAACAAAGTAGTTATTTTGCTTTAAAACCGTATTATAAAAGATGGAAAATATAATCAATTTTCCTGCCCATATTTCAGCAGCATATCTTTTCCAAATTAACAACAACTTTCGGTCTGTCAGTCTTTGCAATCTGGCTGCAACTCATCTAGTCTGAGCTGAATTTAAGGTGGTTTGGAATTTGGGAACACATAGTGCTATGGGGAATCAGATTTTTTTTTAAAAAAAATTATTTCTTTAGACCATTATTTTCAGAGGCATCATGTGGTTGTCTAACACTTTTGAGCTTATTTGAGGACCTGTCATTCTGGATAGTCTCAGGGTGTCTTTTAAGTCTGTAAGTAGTTACAGTTTTAAAATATAAATGCATCCTGTGACTTCCTCGTGTAGGGTCATATATATGATACAAATTATCTTTAAATCTGTATTAAGACTGCCAAAACAAGCACTCAGATTTTGAAAAGGCGGATATTCATTAATTATGCTTTAGTACCTCTAGTGTCCACAGGAAAATGGGCCTCGTCGTGAGGCTTCAGTACATCAGCAGTGAGACATAGACCTGGGGTTGGTTCAGTGTTTCTACTCCAGTTCCATTCTTGGAACTGCTGCGATGCTGAATGGGAAGGTTTTCAGCAAACTCAGCCGGAGGCATAAAACCTGCATGGAAAATTTCAGCCCCCACAGTTAAGTTTTACAAGACTACAAATCTGAATTCTTCTGAACCTTAACTTGAAGGTAGACAAACATTCCTGGAGTCAGTATAGCTGCTCTTTTCATGTAATAATCTGCGCTGGCTCTTTAGATGCAGCGCTCACCTGCTTCTCTCTCTGTCTCTGACTTTTCTGTACGGGTGAACCATACAGATATTTGCTCCTCTGCACATGTCTCTGCTGTCAGAAACCAAGTTGGAATATCATGTAGTTCTTCCACAGTCAGTCTCTGTCATTGTCAAAGTCAATTCAGGCTGCTGTGGTAATTCCTAGGGGTAATCAATAAATCATGTCATCACCTTCACCCCTCACGTGGTGGGGGGGAAGGGAAAGAGCACTTCATCATCAAGGAAAAAGCATTTCTACTGCCATAAATAAAAGCACAAATGCAGCAATCAATCACCTAATCTGAAGCCTTATATTTTAAACATCTTAACAAGATGTAAAGTCATGATTCAGGTGGGGACGATAACGCATACCGATATCCTCACCCCTTGGCGGATACAAGTACCGCACAGGGCCTCAGCTTACTACGCTGCAGAACGTGGCTTTCCGTGAATGCTGCTGCTTCGCTGCCCGACGCTAGCGTATGAATGCGAGTTGAAGATTAAAGCTAAGTAGGAGTTGATAGTAAAGAGACCACAGCATAAACAGTTTTTGATGATAGTAAGCCAGAGGGGATTTTTCATTCCTAGCAGTTTTATCACTGGGGAGAGGGCATCTCTCTGGCTTCTGAATATTTAATAAACAGTAGGCAATCACTTCGCATGTAGCCAGAGTGTTACTACAGTGCATAATGTGAACATGGCAAATAGAGGTTTAAAGATCAGCATAATGAGGGTTAATAATGAAGATAATGAAAGATAATAACTAGCTGAACAGATAAGGGTGATGATAGGAGCCTGTATCTCTGGGAAGGAATAATAGTTGTACATTTTCAAGTTCATCAGTTTGGTTGTATCCCTAGCCAGAGTATGTGGTAACAGCAGTACAGCCTCAGAATGTTCAATGATGTGGAACAAGACTACTCTGTGATACTCAGTTAAGGGTCACCGCTTTCAACTTGACAACTTTCTAAGCTATGCGCTTCTTTCTTTCTGACTATTAATCTCTGGGACTAATTTTCATTCTTCTTTCTTTCTGTAGGTGTTGACTTACCGCGCAGAACAGGTGGTCACCTGCTCGAGGAGAAAACCGCTTGTGTATCTGCTGCCGTGTCTGATGAGTCTGTAGCTGGAGATAGTGGCGTATATGAAGCTTCCGTGAAACAGTAGGTTTGAGAAATAATGCAAGTCTTTCCACCAAAAATTTAAATATGTCTATAAGCAGTTATATAATACCAGCATAAGCAGTTTATCGGTCTTGCCTTTTCTATAAATATTTTGTCCTTTCATATTGAAAGGAAGGCAAGTTTGCCAAACAGTGAAGTTTGATTGCTTTCTTAAGCTAATAAATTTGCATTACCGTGCTTGTATAACTTGGTTGAGTAGCATTAATGTGCTACCTTCTGATCCTGGGGGTTTTTTTCTTGCTAGAAGTTTTCCTAGGAGAAAAGCTGTATTTAAACTATACAGGTCCTGCCATGTGGCTGCATTGACTCTACTCTGAGTGACTCTTGTTCTGTCTTGGTTTTTTTTAGATGCAATCTTAAGATTACGTAGCGTTTTACTTGAGTATTTTCTTTTTTAAAAAAGAGGATATAGGAAAGATAAGAAAATCCTCAGTTGTAATGTTGGTATAAAAATAATCCAAGATAGGGTTTAATATTCATGCTTCACCGTGGTGAACAGGATACAAGAAACGTATTTGCTATTGCTGCTTTTGACAAGGCATAGCTTCTACAGGATTATTCACACTAGTTCATATAGTATTGTCTGTTTTCTGGCACTGAGAACAATGAAGTTTATACTGCATAACAGAAGACTATTGCCAACTGTGACAGAAACTAAAATCTTTATTTTCCACCTTGGTTTTGGCAAGTTCTTCACATCTAAGAGTTTTTTGTCCTTTTGGATATTCAGAGAGATGTTTTAGCATCATGCTTACAAAGACGTAGATGCATGGCTTCTGTTGCCAGGCTAAATGCTTTATTAGGACAGGTAAAGGTGCATTATGGTATCATAAATGGGTTTTATTGGCCTCTGATAAAATTAATTCTACTTGTCAAGTCTTTCACAAGTTAAAAGCTAATAGATGAGACCAAATGAAAAAGGTGAAATACAAAAGGGATTTCTCCTAAAGTGTTACAATGGCCATTCAACCTCATCTTCGGTCACGGACCCATATTTCACCCTGAACTCTGAATCCTAGTATTAGTTTGCTCCATATCTTCAGTTAGACCAAATGCAACTTCTCAGGCTGAAGTAAACTCCCATCTATTAAAAACTCAGCCTTCACTTGACCGAGTGCCTGTCCCTGTGTGTTTTGGTTCAATGACCATTGTTGTCTTTTGATTTTTTTTTCAATTCTGAGGCACTGTGGTCAAAATTTATCCTCTGCTCTAGTTATAAGCCCAGTGGATAGAAATGACCAGACATTGGACCAAAAGCCGTGGGTGTTCTGTGGAGCAAGTCTTTAGCTGCCCTCTCCAATGGCTGCGAGTGGTGGGATGGCTGGAAAACAGAACAAATTCCTGTCTTCTTCCTGTCTTTGCTCATGAAAAGACAAAAGATGACAGTTGCATCCCCCAAACCTGTGTACAAAAGGAAACTACTGCCATTTGTGCAAGCNCAGTTGCATCCCCCAAACCTGTGTACAAAACTGCCGTTTGTGCAAGTTGAGATTTACAGACACTAGTTATTCCGTGATGGCTCCAGGTGTGGATACTCTTAATCCTTGCTGAGTAGGAAATAGTGAAGAGGTAATAAGTGTCTCTGTGTGAGTTGCTTATGTTTAGTAGAAGTGTCTTTATGAACACTGTGTATGGAATAACTTACAATTTGTCAGTGTGCTCCTGAAGTTACAGTGTAGTGACTGATTTCTACTGTACAGACCAGTCTTTGTGTTGAATAATTTAAGGCAGGGGAGGAAATAAATATACCCTATCAAATTAGCCATCAGTCAGGAAATTAATAGTAAAAAAGAAACCTCTAAATGCAGAGTCTTAAAATAATGCTGTCATGTCTTGATAAGGCGTGGGATGTCTGTGTCTTTCTCCACATTTCCTATCTTGACATTTCCTATCTTGATCTTGTTTATTGATCCCAACAGTCTAGTTTTAAACATCAATGAAACACATTAATACCACATCCTCACTCAAACCTCCCAGAAAATGATTGGAAATTATTTTGCCACATGGATTCTCTGTAATTCCATTCAGCGCTAGAGTTGCTCTTCAGCTGCAGGACTTGAGTCCCTTTTGTTCTTCGAATGCTTCTGAAAACAGGCTCAGAGGGAAGATGCTTCTTGTTTGCACAGAAACCTCTTTATTTAACAGAGCTTCTGCTTCTCAAATGTTCTCCAAAGCAGTATTTCATATCCAGTTTACGTGTGGTCTGATGGTTATTAGAAGCTTTAATTTACAATTTTGTATTCAGGGGCGTAAAGAAATACTAAGTATGTATAGGAAAATGTCATGAGTTTTTCTCTGGGCTGTTGGTCGGGCCTGCTTCAGCAATCAGCCTCAGGTCTTTCCGACTCATTACTGGAGTTGTCAAACTGTTCAGGCAGCGACTGTCCCTAAAACAGGCATTGCTATTGTGCAGGCTCTGAAATTCTCATTTGGAGCACATGCTGTAATTAAATCAGCTTGTTTAGGAGAATGTATATACGTTCTGTGTCCGCGTACCTAAACTGTTGCTGAAAGCTAACTATTAAGTTTCCTAAATTTGAGTATTTGCCTGTTTGCCCTAGACCAAATGAAACCGAGGACATTGTATATAGTGAAGATGATGCAACAACTCTAGAGGCTGCCCAGGTACAAATAGGACTCAGGTAAGTGACCAGCAAAGGGAATATTTCTGTTCATACGTAAATGTGAATAGTAAACTTCTCTCACGTTGTCCTTTCTTTAACAGATATGACCATGGCAATTCAAGTTTTGTGATAATCATAATACGGCTCAGAAATCTTCCAGCGTTTTCTGTCCCCCTTGGCTCTAAAGTGTAAGTCAATCACTGAGCAGTAGTGTTGAAATACAAGAGTTTAATAATGAATTGTACAAATTCTCCAAAGGAATGGATTGCTTTACTGCTTAACAGCACTGAAATATGTATAAAACTTTTCAAACTGTAGACATACTTCACTTTTACATATTCCAGCAATGCTTCAAGAAAAAGAAGTTGTCAGGAAATGTGCACATTCCACTAAAGTGGAACAGAAAGGATTTCTTTTTTAAATGATGCTTCATTTTGTGTTTTTAAACATTCTGTGTTTTAAACATTGTGAGTGCAGAACAGCTATTCTGTAGTTGCTAATAACATTGTTTTGATACTTTGCCTTTCTTTCAGCTCAGAATGTTGTCTTTTTACATTTATGTGGCGTTTTGCTGTAAACTGATGTTAAAATAGTACGTGTCCTTTAAGTGAGCTTTTAAAGGCAAGGGGTAGTTTGTTAAATTGCAAGCGGACAAGCACGGGCTCATTGACATACACCTTCTCTAACAGACCTCCAAGCTCCAGTTGTTAAGGCTTAGTTCTTGTGTTCAATTGGACAGGAAAGGTCTAAAAGTGATTACAGTGGAAATCATATGTAGGAGATGAACAAAAATGCCCAAATAAGAAAATGTTACCACTGAGATTATAATCGAAAACTCTAATCTGTACAAGTAAGTTCAGCTTGCCTTGGCTCCTTGGGGACACTTGTACTTCAGTGAGCTTTTTTACAGACTGGAAAGCTATCTTCAACTGTTGAGAAGCTTAGTAAGATCAGAGTAGAACATAATCAATCCTTTGAAAATTTAGTTTTCTTGCTGATTCCCTTCCCCCTGCCCCCAATCACCTTGAATTTAACTGGCAGATCAACAGGGGGCCACTCAATATGGAAAGGATGTACAGGGATACAGGCCTGGGTGCTCCTTGGATTTTTCTGGGGTTTTTTGTTTGTTTTTAATAACAAATGGTTGTCTACTACCATCCTTCCTTCTCTGACCTCCATCGTTCCCCTGCTGACCTTCCAAGTCCACTAGCGTAGAAAAACTATGGAAGAATAAATTGACACAGCTGAGAGGAAAAGTAGATAATGTAGAATATAAAAAGAATGTCAACAAAATGTTCAGTGAGATGAAGTTAGGTTGTAGCTGGCATCTTTTTAGTAATTAATGTATGAAGTTGTAATTAATAGTCAAGACTCTTCAGTGCAGAAGTCCAGACCTGCTGCTGCTAAAAAGATTAAATAAAACTAAAGCTACCCAAAACAAGGAGGAAGAAGGGACAGGGTAAAGGAGGGACCTCGCAAATAGCGTTTTTTCTGTCACTTGCCATTGTGTGCGTATATGTATATACTGTACAGATATGTACGACGATAAAAATTGGGTCTGAAAAATGGTGGTATATTATAACTGTATTTTCTAGAACATCAAATTGGATAGATTAGTACTTTATTGAACCTTTACACACAGAGGAATAGATTTGACAGGAGGTCTTACTGGTATCTGTTGCTACACCGTTTGTAAAAGCTCTTCACTTTTAGAGTAGGTAGAGAGCCCAGCCCAGTACTGACTATTTGTGTCAGGATCGTTTTTTCATCAGTTGCGAAGTCATAGGTTTGTCACAGCAAAATCTGAGGCATTGGTTGACTTTGAAACTTTTTAAATTAAAATGAAAGTAAGTACTCTTGTAAAACAAAGCCAGTCAGCAGTTTATCTTTTACGTCTCTGCTTACCCCTCATTCTGGCCTGATGCCAATGTATTGGCTAACAATTATTAAAAGAAAGCTCTAATGAACCACCTTTAAAACATACTTTTAATATACTTCATCTTCTATTCCTGCCTCTTTTCTAAATGTTTCCCAACTGCTTAATCTGTTAAAATGGCTGTTTTCAGTATCCCATGCAAATTGCTCACCTCCATGTCTGTGAATACCGCAGCAGTCTTACTGCAGTCACGTTACGCTACCGCTTAATTTTGGGACTGGTTTGTCACAGTGCTGGATACCTGCTATCCAGGCTACACACGCGAACCAGACAACTTAGATCTTACTTTTTATCCCAAGAAGCTTGGCATAATTGGGGAATAAAGGCTATGCCCAAATTCAAATAACAAAATCAAATCTTTCACAGACATAATTTCTTTAATTAATTAAACTAAGTTTTTAATAATAATAATAACAATAGTATGTATGAAGTCATTACCAGAAAATATAGCAATAGTACTGTAAATTTTGGGAGAACGAGTGTTTTCGAGAGTAATTTTCTTTGGCCCACTTTTTTCTTCTTACTTTAGCTAGCTTCATTGCATTCTATTCTACAGAGAATGTAAATTATCTTTAAAGCCAATACCAGAAATAGGCTAATGCGTAGACACAGAAAAGACGTAAAACAATTACTCTGCTCATTCAGGTGTATGAGAAGCTGTGCAGTAGGTAAATAACACGTACAAATTGCATTAGGAATGTCTTTATTCTATCAAGCTACTACTAAAGCCAGACCTGCAAGTTAGTAAGCATTACCTTTACCCACATAATAGCCATTCCTATTTGTTCTATAAAAAGAATGCAGCTGCATAACAGTTTCAAGGTATTCCTTGTACTTAAGTTTCGGCTTGCAAGATGCATTCTTCTAAGTCTCACTTAAAATATTATGAACTGATCTTAAGCAGCCTTGGGCCTAGCTATTTTCTTCCTCATTTTCCTTAGTTTTCTGGTTTCTTTGGAGGTTTTGTTTTGTTTGTTTCTTTAAAAGATTAGAAGACATCACTGCTTTTTAGTGCTGCTCACATCGTTCTAAGAGTTTAATTTTTACATCCACACAACTTTTTCTCATATTTTTAAATTAACATTAAGATCGTGTTTCCTCCCATCTGTGACATGATCCTCAGTGTTCACAGTACTAAACCAGAGGATAAATTTGGATAGAGACAGAAATAGCTACTTCTCTTGCTACTACCTTACCAGGCACAGAAATTCCTTTTTGGGAAATGTTTGTGCGAGGGGCAGGGGAAGTTTCTCACTCCTCTTTTTCACCTCTTTTCCATTCCACCTCTGATTTGTTGCTGTTTCATTTTTCTTGCTCTGCAGTCCTTTAGTTGATGGGGTCAACTTCTATCACGTGTCACCAGCGAGTGCTAGTTTAAATACAGGTAAAGATTTTGTTTTGTTTCCGGCAGGTACATTAGAGTAGCAGTGCTTCCATCCTCAACTGATACCAGCTGTCTGTTCCGCACAAAAGTTCATCCTGCCATGGAAACCATTTTATTCAACGAGATATTCAGAGTAGCCATTTCCCAAGTAACACTGCTACAGAAGACGCTGAGAGTAGATGTTTGTGCTGTCGGTAGAAGTCGTCGGGAAGAATGCTTGGTATGCAGTTTTATTTCTGGCTTTTTTTGGCATGCATTTGTTTATAGCGTCCCCTCTTATTTTGGTGGTCAAGACTGCTAAAATTCCACAGTACTTGGTTGTTGCTATGGTACTTAAAATACTACCTTTCTCTGAAATTCCTGATATAGAATCTAATCCTGGATGGAAGTTTTAGGAGGTGTTTTGATAATTCTAACACTGCATTACCTTAACCCTTTAATTACATATTAATATTTCATCTTTGCAGTTCTATACATTTAAAAAGCCCGTAAACTTAAGTGCAACATTATTTTAACACTAGATTTTAAAGTACAAGCTGAATAAGAGCCATAGTATGTCCAAAAAAAAAAATCAAACCCTCATTATCACAACTTGTCACAAAGAACAAACTAAATTACATTTGCACATTATTGTAGATTGTATGATGTCCACATTTTTAGTCTTTATGATCTGTAGAAATAATAAAAAGGTGTGACATTCATAGACCAGTCTGTTGGAAGCTGGCACTTTTTAAATTTTGTTGTTAATTGTGGTCATCACCTAATTAGTGATGCTTCGTTTACTTTCAGATTGCTTTGGATGGTCTGGTACAACTCAGTTTAGTTTTTCACCATGAATCTGAGTGAGATTTTTAGTTACACTGGAATCTGGTGGGGTTCATCAGCCCCAACTACTGGGAACAGCCTCTCACTTCCAAAAATGTAGAAGTTAACTTAATTCCTGGGGAATGTGTTGGCCTTTTTCAGTATGTAAGAGGTTTCCCCTCAGGTGAGGGAAGGGCGGCAGAACAAAAATGCAACAGAAAGCAGGATGCAAAGGTGAAGGAAAAAACCCACCAACAAAAAAAAACCCCAACCACCAAAGACATAAGGGTTAATCAGAAGATCAAAAGCAAGAGTTGGGAGTACCGACCCCAGCAGAAAGCCCTGGGCAACACGACCAGAGTCTTGGCAAGCGCTGGGTACGCAGCCTGGTAGCTGTGCAGATAATTTGCTTTGCCAAAGAATAGGGGATTTTCATCTCCAAGGCACAGCCCAAACACAAGTACTTCCTAAGTTTTCCCAGAGTGCCAACTCAGTGAACGTCAGCGCTTGTCCAAGTGAAAGGGTTTCTTAATCTCTTTTACTGTCTTTTCATCTGCTTCTTCGCTGGTTAAAGCAAACAAGGTTATCCGTTATTGTTTGCCGTATTGATGATTTTTGTGGTGGAACAACTGAAAAATTGACTGAAACTTGATGTTGCATGAGTTGATGCTGCAGGTTTCATTGACACAGTTTTTCATTATTGAATGCTAGAGAAAGCAGACGTGTGCATTATGGTGGTCTAGAGGGTTTTGTGTGTGTGCGTGTGGGGAGAAATTCCACAGACTGAAATAAAAGGTGGCAGAATGGACAATATGAAGGACCTTCCCATGTACTTCTCTTTGTTTATTTTAACTAGAAGTGGAGCGAAATAGAAAATTGTACAGTTAAAAAGGGAATTAAGAGTCATGTCAAATTTGTGCTGCCTATTTTATATGATAAATACTGTAGAATTTCTTGTCAGCTGCCTTGCAGGAAAAAAAACCCAAATGTAAATAATTTTCTTCCCCTCTCTTATTTTGTGCAGGCTGGGACTCAGATCAGTCTGGCTGATTTATCATTTGCTGATGAGACTTGTGCTCTGTGGTACAACCTGTTGCCTTGCAAGCAAATTCCTGGCAAGAAAACCAAGGAACAGAATGAAGAATCCATGTTTCTGTTGAGCAAACAGTCATCAGACCCATTGGACTTGGTGAGCAATTTGTTGGCTGTTACTGGAATAGCAAGAGAAAAGCCACAGACTGTAATTGTGCTGTTGTACTGTGGTTGCTTGAATACGTGAATTGTCCTCCCCTGAAGGTCCACGGCCCTGTTGTCTTGCAGGCACTTTTCTCTATAGTGACTTTGTGCTTGAGTAGGTCCTTTATGGTGTTTCAGACTCGTTAGCAAGTGTGGATAGGGCTGATGCTTCTTAGTGGGATACAAAATTGCCCTCGAATTTGAAACACGTCAGCTATGTTTTATTTGAAAAAGAGTGTTATTGAAGAGCTTCCTTAAGTTTACCATTGATTTTCATATGCACGCGTTAAAAATTGCTATTTATTAATTATTTGAATTTGCATATTTAAAGCTTAAAGCTATTGCACTGAAAATGCTGTTTATGCAAAACACATACTAATTCTTCTGGTTAAATAAGCTTTTCTGCTTTAATACCTCCTTGAGAGCTACATTTAAAAAATGTAACTTTTAAGAACAACCTTTTTTTAGCTAGGGATATTACAAGTATGAGAGGGAAAGAGGGACAAGACATTAAAGGATGACAGCAGCATATTTGATTGCCTTATCATTTTACAAACAATCTATTTTTGATTGAGATTTACTCTGTATAAGAACAATCAGTTAATGTGCTACACACTTGACAATTCAAACCCTTTATACTTGTTATCTGAGTCATGTTTTTGCTGGCATCAGGGAGCAGTAGGGTGATGCGCCTCTTCCAAGAGTTGTCATTTTTTTACCTATGATACATATCACTCAATTCTGGTTTCATCTTCTCTTTCCTTGTGAGCAGGATGCTGTGTCAGCTTTGCTGGAGAGGACATCTGCTGAGCTGGAAGCAGTAGAACAAGAGCTGGCTGAAGACGACGAGGAGGAGGAGGATGATGAACAGGAGCAACGGGGCTCTGAGGAAGAATGGTAAAGCCACTTTTCCTCCCTCACTGTGCATGCCTGAATGATTCTGCTCGTTCTTCCTGTTCTTAGACAAATGAAAGGGCTGTACTTTTGGAGGAGATCATAGAATCATAGAGTGGTTTGGGTTGGAAGGGACCTTGAAGACCATCTAGTTCCAACCCCCCTGCCATGGGCAGGNTGCCTGAATGATTCTGCTCGTTCTTCCTGTTCTTAGACAAATGAAAGGGCTGTACTTTTGGAGGAGATCATAGAATCATAGAGTGGTTTGGGTTGGAAGGGACCTTGAAGACCATCTAGTTCCAACCCCCCTGCCATAGGCAGGGACACCTCCCACCAGATCAGGTTGCTCAAAGCCCCATCCAGCCTGGCCTTGAACACCTCCAGGGATGGGGCAGCTATAGCTTCTCTGGGCAACCTGGGCCAGTGTCTGGAACCACCACTGGAACTGGGGTAAAGTCTCATACTCTTGTGTGGTCAATTCATTTACCACCTTTTAGGTTTACAGTGTCTTGGCTGCTCTGTGAACTCCTACTGCTGGTGCTCCTCTGTTCCGTGTACATCTTCCTGTGAAACCACCTGGGGAGTCTTAAGCCACTGGAGGTGTACTGGAATGTCTCGTGTCACAGATTAGTTACATTAACTATAATAAGCAACAAACAGCATTTGAAAAGAGAGCTGCTGTCTGACAAAGCCAGTGTGTGTGTGCTTCCACTGATGGTCTTGTTTTTGAAGAAGTTGTGAGCTTTCCCAGGGAACAGATTTCTTGCTAAATTGCTGTGTTGAGTTCTGTTCCTGTGCAGCTAGAAATAAATACATGCTTTATTGTGGGGGAAGGGGAGACTCGTTCATTTCTTTTCGTAATTTATTGCAACCAAAGTCCTTCAACGTTATCACATACAGCTATTGATTGTAGTGCAGTGTTGTCATAACGATTTTGAAGGTGAACTGTAGTAGAGCTTGCTGGGTTTTATTGGAGCATATAATGAAATGTGCCTTCACGTGAACTTAATGGAAGCATTTGGGTGATACTCTTGTTTTCCCTGTCAGGAAAATGCGTACGTTATACATGGGTGAAGGCCTAGGCCGTCTGATACCTTTCTCTGGTGGACTTTCTCAGTTTGAGAATAAGCCTGGGCTACTTCTGTTCATACAGGTTAGAAATGCTCGCAGAAGCCTCTGATGAAATTGTGGATGAAGAGGAAGATGGCATTAAGCTGGCAGTAGAAGGCAGCTGTACCGATGACATGGGGTTACTCATTGATGCACCAGAAACAAATGAGGACAAGGACAGAGAGAACAGTGATGAGGCCCGTGACAGCCAGCAAGCTGCTGTAGTGCAAACACTGGTGAATATCTTAAAATACATGTTCCTATGGTATCTTGCTGTGTTTGAAGATCTATTTCTGAGCAGTTAATGTAGAAGTCTGCTGCATCTGAGCATTTACAATTTGATGGTGCCCTTGCTGTGGCACTTGTCAGTATGTACTTTTAACAAAATCAGTGTGGTCACTTCTGAACTATGAAAAGTGCATTTAACAGACGTGCTAGGCAGAACTTCTGAGTCAAAGACAATTAACTAAAAATGTCTATCTTCACTCTTTTGTTGCATAGGGAGAATATTCAATATACAAGTGCAGTTCAGTAGCTTCAACTTCTGCATACTTAAAATATTTCTGCACATCTGTTTCATTGTTTTCTTTTTTTTTTCTGATTCACCTGATAAACGGGGGAAAGACAGAACAGGGGTCCAGATCTTTAAACCAATGAAGGGATTTCCTTCTTTCTTCCCCTTATTTTAGGGTGTGAAATACAAAAACTGGCTTAGCAGAGGAGGAAAGATTAATGAACAGAAAATTCCAAAACATGTATTAAACTGTGTACTACCCCCACACTGCACGTAACAAATTCTAACTCCATGTTCTTGTTAACTGTTCACTTTAAATTATATTCCACCTTTACTTTTAGTAAATTTTTAGTAAACATATCCCTGATGTGATAGCATATACTCTAGAAATAAAATTTTTAGAACACCTTTCTGCATCTTAATGAAAACACTGTTGCATGCGTTAAGCCCCACAGGTTCTGTAAAATCGCAAAAGTAAGAAGGCAAAGAATGACATCTTGTTCCTTCCAAGTTTGTGACAATACAAAAGTTCAGCACCTCAGTGGACTTCCTGGAAACTGTAATTAACTTCCAATTAATGTGGCGAGATGCCAAACGAGCTAAGGCCACGGTATTAAAAGGACTGACAGTCTGCTGGGTAGCAAGCAAATACAGATCAAAGCCTTAACTGAGCCAGGGGAGACATCAAGGACAACATCTGAAGGTTAGGCACGCACACAGGTGTTTTGCTAAGCCCGGGCTGGACGGAGCTGGACAGTGAGTGAAAGACATAGTGAAGGCAGGCACAGTATAGGTCTGCGTGTGCCAGATCCTCCCAGGGTTGCAGCTGTGCGATTTAGGTCATTGTATTTATCACCTGCACATTGAAAACCATCAACCTCATTAAATTACCCGAGTTGAAGAAAATGCCCCAGTGCCCATCAGTAACATCAGATGTGCCAGCTGCTGCAGCGCTTGTTCTAGCCGGGCTGTCAAGGTGATTGCTGTGCCTAAGCGTAAGCTGTGCCACCTACGGGGATGCTGGCACCTGAGGCTCCCTGTGCCACGCGTGGGGCGACTGTAGCAGGCAGCAGGCGCTTCTGAGGGACAGCAGCTCGCAGCATCTCTTCCCTGGGTTCACGAGGCTGGTGCAGCTCTGCAGATTGCCATAAAGCAGCCCCGCTGCTGGCGTTCGGGGGACGTACAACAGTTTGTCTGGAAGAACCTGGGCAATGTAACTTTCCCAGCTGCCCCTTTCAATGTGCATAGGCATGGCAGAACCTTGCTGTTCTGCAAATGTAGAATAAAATAAATACAAATATAAACGTGCAACAATAATAATGATGTCTGCAAACAGCAAAACAAAACATTCGTTGCACCATGGTTGCATAAGACTGTCTGCAGGGCAGCAAAGGCCCTTCTGCAAAAGCTCTGTGTTTACCGGGTACAAAGAGTACCTTCAAAGACTCCCCCCACACTGTTAAGAGTTTTGGGAATTTGGGAATTCTTTTCTTAGCATTGCTTCTCTGTATGTGCAAGATGCTTTTTGCTGCAGGTCTTTTTCCATCCACTGCAAAGTAACAAGAATGCTTGTCAAATCCAAAGGCACAAAAACTGTGTTAGGGCATGTGTCTGGATATAGTAGTTCTTACAAACTAAATTCCTTTTCATAGGTTGATAAAGAGACTAACACCGAGGAATCAGTTAACGAGAACACAACAGTCCGACCCAAGGACAGAGCCAGCTGGAGCTCAAGACAGCGTCCTTTTGTCAGGAACAGCATGATAGTGCGCTCACAAACCTTCTCTCCAGGCGAGCGGAACCAATACATCTGTAGGGTAAGAGGAAAAACACTTGGAATGAAGAGCTATTAACTAAAGAGTCATTTAACTTCTTGGGAATGATGCATTAATGACAGTGAGTCATGTACCAGTTTTCCCTGCAAGAGGCAGAGCCTGTGCTTTCTCTAGGTTCGTTCTTTCCCCAACTGACCTGATGTATATAGTAGAACTGACTTTCAGCAGAGTTGCATGCTCTGGCAAAACACCTCTACTAGGGCAAAAATGCATCCCATCGGAGAGAAGTAACACAGATTCCTGTGCTGGCTGGCTGCAAAAAGTGTGCTTCACTGCACGTCAGCAACTAGAGCTCTCGCACAGCAAAATAATTTGTTAAAACGTAGAATAGAGTTCACTGTAAACTGCCATTGCATTACCATATTTTAATAATGTAACCAATTAAGGGTAACAGTGCAGAAAGAGCTCAGTCATCAATTTTAAATCTCACTTTGTATCTCAACTGGTTTTAAACCTGGGCAGCCCAAATCCTGCTGTAATTACATCTTTGAAAGATGTTGTGAGCGCTGCCTAGGGGCTGAGTTTTAAACATGGTTTTGGTAACAAAGTTCTCCAGTCTCTCTAGATCTCTGGTAGCATGGAAAAAAAGATTTATGTTATCAGCCCTGTTGCTCCTAAAGTAACTGTGAAAATCATGGGTTTCAAGATTTAAGCATGGATTACCAGCTCTGTAGATTTTAACTATGGACACCCTAGAAAAGGAAGTTTCTTTTTGATCTTTAGTTTATACAGGTTACTCACACAAGTATGACTTTTAAAAAAAAACAAACTTACACTTTAATTCTTCTCCAGTTCAGTTAGAGGTGGTTGACTTAATCATTTGGGAACATTAAAGTTGATCACTTCTCTGTGATTATCATTGCCTTAAAAAAAAATAAATATCTATAGTCAGTCAGTAACAATCTTTACATAATTTGGATAGATTAGTGGCTGAATTCAGAATCTAGCTGTCATCTTAATTCCTGTACACTGGAAATTAGTTGTGTTGGCAAAAAAATGTAGTCTTAGCTTACTGCCTGTGGAGGTCTTTGACAGGCAGTAACACAGCTGCTCTGATAGTTTAGTTAGTGTAAACTCCTGAGGTTTTTGCATCTGGAAAAGTACTGGGCCTTTGTACCTTTGAACATTGTTATGTACCTGCTGCCAGAAGCCAGAATCTAAAAAAACATGCCTTGAGTAAACCATTCTTTTCATCACTGTATACAGTATTGCCTGGAAGCAACATAGCCTGGGAAAAACCTGTGTTTGCCGAGATGAATCTTTTGCAGCTTCAGAAATCCTTGTAGTCCACTGTCGGGGCTCAAGAGTAGCATTGGGGCTGCACCCGAGTCCACGGAGAGGGCTGAGCAACACGGGTCCCCCAGTCCTCGTCCCCAGCTTGCACCACAGGCATATCCAGCTTCCCTTGCTTTGTGGTCTGTACTGGAGCAAAGCATCTGTCGGGTATGCTCTGGCCAACTCTTTTCACAAGAGATGGCCTAGCTTTAAGAAAGCAGCTACTCTCATATGATGTTACAGCAAACACAAAGATTTTTGAGGCCCAAAGGACAGACCCAAAGTCTGTTGATGCCTTTGAAAATACCCCTTTAAAAATTCTTAAAAAACATGAATGATGATAGCCACCTGTGCATACCCAGGGGTGAGCGCACGGTATAGTGGCTCCATGGTGAAAAGGCAGATTTCTCTCTTGAGAGGTATATTTGTATTGCAAGAGGTTGTATTTCTCACCCCCGCCTCCCCGTCAGTCCTGTGTAGGCATGCTTCAGGCCTCTGGCGTTGGTTATTGAAATGGTAGCTGGATGATTCTTTTTGGCTGTCCTTTTCTGAAGAGGTGAAATAAATACTCTGCAGATAGATCCTTCTGTTTTTCCTGAAGGTTACCACCATACCTGCTAGTACATCTGACAGTCAGTCTGCACTGATGTATGTGGAATTAACGCTATAATTAAGAAACTACTGCCGAGCTGTGGTGTGTATTTTTGAGAAGCAGGAAGTGTTTCTGAAGGAAGGTGTAGGCACACCTATACTTGTTACAAATACAAATAATACAAAACCACCATTTGTTGGACAGGTGTACATCCACAGTAATTTACCTTCCCTGTAGTAAATTTGTTAAAAGCCTGCTCCAGGTAAATAAAATCCATAGTTTACAATCTGCCATCATATAAAAGCCAGACAGTGATTTGGCAGTACTTAATAACCACAGTTACCTTCCTTGCATTCCTAAAGAGTCTACTTACTATTCATTCATTAAGATCAACAGTTGTCTTGGTTTAGGAATAGAATTTTAGAGTAGACGCTTACTCTAGTTGAAAAAATTTTTTTATACCGAGAATGACCTACATGTGTATCAACAGTGAGATTTTCTGACTGGTTATATCAATACAGATGTATTTGTACATGAAGATGTTTTATATCTCTGTTTGTTATGTGTGTTTTGACAGTTGAATCGAAGTGACAGCGACAGCTCAACACTGGCCAAAAAGTCTCTCTTTGTGAGAAATGCCACAGAACGGCGGAGCCTAAGAGTTAAACGGGTATGTGCTGAGTTACCTGGACGTGGTTTAAAACAAAGCATGGGGAGAGTAGGAGCAGTAAACAACTTAAACTGTATGCTTTATCTCAAGCATTTCAGCAAAACCGATGCAAGTACCTCATGTAGTCCTGTAGTTTCAGGTTGACACCTCAACACAGTGGTCTCAGTCCTGCATCTTCCCCCACCAACAAAGCTTATGTTGTTCTGGTTGTGGCTGAAGCCAGTAGCAGGACACTGGTGCCCAGCAGCGTGGCATCTGCTGTTGAACTTTAGCTTGTTACTGTTAAAGAACTCAAACATTACAAAGTGACCCAAAGTGGCTTACACTGCACAAAAGTCAATACCAGCAACATACATCTTGCTCAAGTTTTGGTGGAAATTTTAAGGATTCAGATGTCCTTTTAAAGTGGGTTTACTCTTCTGCAAGAGTGTTTTAGCAAAATGATCGAAGGACAACAGAGTAAGACTGTATTTCTCTTGCATGGAGTTCATTCTTAAGTAAGTTGAGAGAGGTATACTTTAATCTTGATTGTAACTAAAAAACACTTCTGCGGAAGGGTTGTTACCAGGTAGCAGGATTATATTTGGCATAAGAAAGAAATACTGAATAGGCTGGGATGGCTTCTCCCACCTGACTCAGTTCATGCGAAAAGTCACTGTGAAAAGACAGTAAATAAATGTGAAATACACTGAAGAAATGCATGTTTACAGAGTTCATAATATTATGTGTTTGCTTAGGCCTTGAAAAAGCAAATGTTGATAAAAATAAATAATGTAGTCGAAATCTCTGGGGAAGTCTGTGTAGTTCTGGTCTGCTGGCCTTGTGTTGTCCTGGGGATCAGAATGGGGGTTTTGTTTTTAACCTGTAAATGTATCATTGGACACCTGTTGGAGAAGCTTTTGCACTTATTTTTAGCTAGTGACTGAAGAAAAATTCCAGAAAAGATGAATTTTTGGTCTTGGATCTCATCGTAGCAGCTTTCTGCTAAAGAAAAACAAAAAATATTTGCACTTTTCTGACTGTTTTATGTCAAACCCTACACTAGCCTCTCCAGGTATTAATTTTTATTGTTCTGTCTCCCAAATGATTCAGCCTGTTTGCCAGCCGATCATGCGAAGAGCTACGCAAGAGTGCCCCATACGCACTTCCCTTGACTTGGAGCTGGACCTCCAGGCGTCACGCACAAGACAGAATCGTCTGAATGATGAGCTTCAGGCCTTGCGGGATCTTAAACAAAAGCTTGAGGAAATGAAAGGTAGAGGAGAGACAGACCTTCCCCTGTGTGTGCTAGAGGATGAACGATTCCAGAAACTCTTGAAACAAGCTGAAAAACAGGTATGAGCAGCATACAGATATTGTCTGCATGAATACGCATATGCCCCCACCTTTTCTATAATTTTGCTAAAAAAATCGGTCCAGCATGTTAAAGATTCTTACCGAAGCTCACATTTGACTAATTATACCTCTGAATTACATAGTGTAAACAATATTTCTTCATTAGTCAATACCACAGCATTTAAACTTAGAATTTGAGGTAATGTTTTTCTAGTGCTCTCTAAATACTTCAGTAATTCAGAGTAGAATCTCTATTATTTGCAGTAATAGTTGTGGCTGATGTAGTAAAATAATAGAGACATCTACTTAAAAGATAATCTAAAATTCTGACATCCCAGCCGTACCTCTACGGACATGCGTATGCTTTTTGTCCTTCAGCATCAGTTGGTTTGCAGTCTGCACAGAACTTGCAGCCAAAAGATCGTTGTAACAGGTAGAGAAAGGCAATGCCCATTACTTATAGCAGTAGGGGCACATGGGAAAGGCAGTGCTTCCACTGTGGGTCCTGCTTCCACGCAGGACGTTCTAGTTTTTGGCAAAGGAAAGCCAAATTCTATTCTCTACGTGATGATCTCTAAAACAATACAAGTATATATGCACTGTCTCTAAACTGCCATAAGGTAAGACGGGATGCCCTTGTGTGGGTAAAAGACAAGAAACAGGACAGATGGAGTGAGAGCCAACAGTGACAAGTTGGAACATGGAAAATTCTGACAAGATCCATGAAAAAATTGGATGTTGTGGGGTTCTTGTTTTGTTTTGGGGAGGGTGGTTGTTTTTATAAATTTTGAGGGTAATCATACACTGCAATAGGGACATAGGTTGTTAGGGGAGGAAAAACCCAACCAAACAAAAAAACCCTCCAACCACCACAGTTGGAGATATTCAGAACCTAACTGGACAAGACCCTGAGTACCCAGCTCTAGCTTCACCATGGAGTGGTTAAGTAGCTACAACCGAAGGCTATAAAAGCTTGAGTGAGGTGGAGGAGAGCAATTAATCATTGTCTTTTATAATACAGGAAGTAGGGAATTGAAGAGGTGGGAGGTTAAATACAAGCAAGCGTAGCACAACATTTAGAAACTGTAAAAATGTTTTCCCCACAACATCGAGCGCTGCCAAGTCTGCAAGTGTTCAAAAAGCAGTTTGATAAATTCATGGAAGAAAAACCCACCAGAGGTCATTAACCATAATGATATCGCCTACTTCAAGAAGTCCTTGACCATCTGATAGCTTAGGAAACAAAACTTTTTCCCAGTATGTTCTCCCAGCTCTGTGTTCATGCCCTGTTCTGTCCTCTGTCTTCCTGTCTCTCTTTCCTTGGCAACTGCTGTTGGCTGTAGCGAGTGCAGTTCTAAAACGGCTATAAAAGAGAAGCAGAGTTTGGGCTGAGCATCGACAAGTGTTCTGAAAAACCCATGGGGCAAAATGGGATAAGACAGCACAACATGGGAACATCACACAGGGTAACTGTGTGGGGTTTTTACCATGTGAATTCATTGTATGAATTTGATCTTTCTAAGTTTTAACCCATAAAAATAGTTGCTTATATAAAAGAAGCATAGCTAGATTTATTTAGAAGTTCATCTAATGCTGGATGCAGGATAGAAAAGATAATTTTTAATTGTTTATTTAATTTAAAACTTCTCCCACTCTAAAGCTATTCCCACTAGAATAGCGTGTGCCTCTGCAACATTTAATATTATAAATCCTTTGGATTTGTGCTTTCTTATTTCAGCTGGCTCTTTCAGGGCAGCAGATAGGTTTGTCGTATTTTATATCTCTGGTGTCAGTGATCAGCACTGTGACACACATTGCGATGAGGAATAAGGGTAATAATATACGTTCCTAAAATATATGCAGGCTGCAGCACTGCATTTAAGTCCTCCTTTCCAAACTAAACGTCAGAACTACAATCACAGCCACTCCACCTCTTCGAAGAGCACTTACAAAGTTTCTAGAAATATTTTTACACTTAAAAATCATTGCAGCCTTTCCCCGTGGAGCCAAACAACCCTGAGAATGCTGTACTCTGCTGTCAGCATTTCCTCTTGGGTTAGCAAAACACAGCAGCCTAGAGAACATTGTCATAGATTATTTTTTAGATCCTGCAGGCATTATAATGGCGCAGACTAATGCAGCAGCTGGAAGTGCCAGAGAAATTGAGAGAGTCTCAAGTGAAAAATGAAACTGCAGATGTGGGGGATGTTGAAAATCAGTGGCTGCTTGCTAGCACGCAGTTACACTGCTTGAAGCCAAATACAGAGACTCCATACCTTCCCTCCCCTTCCTTCCACACCTTCTGAAGTACAGCAAGTACGTAAAGCTCACTAATACCGGCAGATCAGAAAACAGTAGGTGATTCTGTGCACCGGAAGCATTTTCTCTTATTTAGTTGCATTTCTGTGAAAAATCATGCACTATTTCAAAATTTGGGTCTTAAATCTTGATGCAAGTAAGTTTGCAAACGCTGTGTCCTCTGAAGTACTTCCTCTTTGTGTATGTCCAAAAAAGATTCCTGTGAATATCTGTAAAGATCTTTATTTCTTACCAGTACAACTTCTATGTAGAGGTAATCTGTAATTATGTCATTAATACTGCAAATATGTCCTTGTTCCAGTGTTTTGGTGTTTATCCTAAACAGAGTTAACAGTTTTTCTTTATATTCACTGTCATTCTTTTATACAAAAGCCAATGAATGAGACAGGAATTAGTGTTTCAGCTGTAATTTTGATAGTGTTTCTTCTTTGTTATCTCATGCTTAAGCTAAGTGCAGATGCAGAGATTCCTATCTGGCACTTATTTTTGGCAGACAGTGCCAGATTTTTGGCACTTACGGAATGTGTGGCCAATGTATGTGTGTTTTTCTATATAAATATGATGGAGGATTCACTATCTTTATAATTCACTGAAGAAACATGATGTAAATATAAACCTGGTCATGTACATACCTTCTCACATGCATACCCTTAGAGACATTTGGCTGAAATCAAAGTTTCTCCGAGAGCATCCTGAAAAAATAAAAGGATTAAAAAAAATGAAAAAGGAGTACATGGTAATAGAGAGTATTAAAACAAAGAAGTCATTTATGCTGTTAACCTGAAATGCAGGAGTCACAAGAATCTCATGTACAGTTAGGGAAAAGATAAGATTAGAAAATTTCAAAATTTTCTATGTTTAGTGCTTTGATGATAAATATTAACTAGGGGAGCTGATAAAACATATGGCCAGTGACATATGTAAGATTAATACACTGGCAGTTTGCAAATTAGATTGCAAATTTATGTTCACTAACTAATAAGGAAAACAATATTTATAGGTTAACTTCATTTTAAAATCATACCTATTTTGGAGTTGGGGACTGAAGCAGATAACAGCAGTACAAGCTGACTGGATTTTGAGTGAGCTTTTGAAAGGGTGGTGGTCTTTCATGTAAAACACTTTCATATAAAACTCTGGAGTGCGTTTCAACAGAGGGTACCACTGTCCTGCTGTGAACGGATTTCTATAAATACCCACTATGAAACTGATAGTATGGACTAACTTTTTTGAATTATTGGTTTTGTTGTTTGGGAATCTACTGGGTTGAATTGAGAACTGGAGATGTGAACTCCTATGTTACAAACCAACTTTGAGGAACACTGTTTCTGGCTTGGGTGTGTGCTTTAATTTGAGGTAACAGAACAGCAGTTTCAAATCCTAGTGCCTAAAATTAAGCCTCAAAAATCAACTGCTAAAGAACTATAAAAATTGTTTAAGAACATGAACTGCTTCTCCTTAATTTTGATGGCTGGCAAAACTGAAAATGCAGTAAATAACATTTGCCTGACAGTCCCTGCAGTCTAGAAGGCAGCGTTGCCCATGCTGTGCACCGCACATGTGATAATGCACGTGTTATGGGACTCATCTGTGTAGAAACGGTGGCCGTTTGTCTAAGAAATCCAGGTGACTGCTCACCTAAAAAGAACTGCTGGTCAAATTACTGGGTGCGCAGAAACCCTTGACAATGTGTTTTAAAAAACAAAACACGACTCTTAGTAGCAGTCTGTTGCCAAAATGGTGGATGGTACAGCTGTGATTGCCCTGTTGATGCAGCAGAGCTTAGTAAAGACATGTGTCGTAGAGGCAGCAATACTGAGGTACGGAAATACTGTAACTTACTGGTGGGTATGCAGCTGCTCCACAGTGTTCACGTCAAGGAATGCCCTTGATCTCTTGTTACCACTGGTGTTCTCTTCACTGGCCTTAGCTTTTACACTTCTACAATGCAAATGAAAGAAGTGAGTCTCGCATGCAAAACAGGGGTCGTGAATAAAAGCACAAAGTTCATGTATATTAACTTTGCTACCAAGGTCAACAAAACTTGAAAGTGTATTTTGAGAGCACGCCTGCTCTATTATTTTTTTGTCATTTTAGAGTAGGTATAGGCAACTTTCCCAAGAGCTTTCATTAGAAAGAAAAGTATTTTACATGGGAAGAGAGTCACTGTCTCCCAGTTCTAAAAAGATATTTGGATAGACAATATTTATTCATACAATTTTAGGTATTGTCTAACTATAGCCCTAAGAAATACCTCATCCAAATTTATAACACCTAGTAGCCACCTGTGATGGCATGGGATTTGCTCTATTTATTTTTTTTAGGAGAAGCTCTGTTATCTTATTTTGTGCCCATGGCTTTGGCTTGTGATGTCAGTCTTTTGCCTTGCTGACCCTTTGTATAG
Source organism: Anarhynchus alexandrinus (assembly GCA_008711295.1). Taxonomy (NCBI): domain Eukaryota; kingdom Metazoa; phylum Chordata; class Aves; order Charadriiformes; family Charadriidae; genus Anarhynchus; species Anarhynchus alexandrinus. The sequence continues at coordinate 1,272,505 of VUYV01000237.1, read as the reverse complement.
AGTTTTTCATAGAATCATCTAGGTTGGAAAAGACCTTTAAGATCATCGAGTCCAACCGTAAACCTAACACTGCCAGGTGTTTTGCTTGACACAGAAGAATTTGCCATTTCTTTGAAATGAGTAGTTGTTCATTATTAGCAAAATACAGTTATTTTTCCTGTTTACAGGCTGAACAGTCAAAAGAAGAACAGAAACGAGGTTTAAGTGCTGAGAAATTGATGAGGAAAGCTTCTAAGGACGTATGCCGGTTACGGGAGCAGAGCCAGAAAGTGCCGCTGCAGGTGCAGTCATTCAGGTATGGCCTCTTCTGCTTTTCACACTCTTTTTATTCTAGTGAAGCAAGATGAATTAGTTCTAAATATAATCAGACACGTCCTGCAATATTAGTCAAAAATCCACGTGCCTTTGAATTGCAAGAAACACCATACATTTCTAACACAGCTCAAAGTTGGAGTTTCAAAGGACCGGGCCTTAGTACGGTGCTGGTGTGGCAGGAGTTGGCAGTATGTCAGCTGAGCGGTGGCGGTGGGGAGGAAACAGTGAAAAGTTGCAGACCACAACGTGGCATCTGCTGTGGGCGAGCACGTGCGTGACCATTGCCATGGCTCGCCTCACCCGCAGCAGATTGACGGTGGGCTGTAAGTAATGGGATGCGCTCCGGTGATGGCAGGTGCCTGCAGCACATCGCCCCTCAAGGAGAAGCAGAACAGAGCACGTCTCATCAGGAAACTCATTAACCGCTACTTGTGCCTTGCTCAAGACTTATTATTCAAGAGGGATCTTGAATCCCTCCTCCTTTTTGTTTCCCTCCTCCTTTTGGTTGCAGGAACAGCAACTGATTACATAAAGCAATTAATCAAGTGTTCTTGCTTAGCGTAAGCCAGAACGAACCCTTCTATCTCAAACCTTAATTCTAACTGGTCTCAATTCCTAAAAAGCTAGACAGCAAGTGGCAGGCTAGCAGCCTGAAGGCCACACTTCTATATAAAAATAAATATAAAACTGTTGATTGAAAAATACAGTGCTTACTCTGCCACATAGAAGCAATATGGCAAGCTAATGTAATCTGTTTTGTCACCAACACGTTTTTAAAATTTGATTTCTGAATTTCTTGCATAGGAAATTTAATTTAGCTGCTAATATGTGTGAGGATTTTTTTCCTTTTTTAACCCAGTCTATTGGGAGCAGTTTGAGAAGTCCAAAAGCAAACAGGGGTGAGGCACACACTGCAAACCACAGGCGTAAGTGATGCAGAATCAAAGCAAGAGAGAAAGCAAAAGGGGTTCCTCAGCAAAGAAGTGTTACAACTGAGCTGTTTATCTTCAGTGTGACATTCAGAGCATCTTCAAACAGTTTTCACTTTCTGTGCAAGTCTTGAGAAGGAGTTTTGGTCAGTGCTGGTCATTTTACAGTCATCACAGACAGACTGCTGCACAGATTTACAGGAACATGTAATAGCGCTCAAGACATTGTTCCCCTGCAAGAAGGGCATCGTAAGACTCTGCTCTCCTTTATCTTCTAATCACCAGACAATTAGCTGAGGAATCCAGTTTACATCGTTGATCTTGCTCTGAGCTCCTGTTTCTGATGGGAACTCAAGCTTTGCCAGTGCAAAACATGGTTTAGTCTACTGGACAAATAGTTACCTCCTCAGGCTGCGCTGTGCTCACCCTGCCTAGCTGCGCTCGTTACAGCGCTGTGGCCTCAAAGACTAATCACACACAGGCATTTTTGAAGCTCTCAAGAAGAATGATGCTTCTGAGCTTTAATTTTTAAGCCCCCAATACTTATCATCTGCTTTCTAGGCTGCTGGCAGACAAGCTTGTGTAAACTTGTTATGCTTCAGTAATCTCTCACTGCAGAGGAGACAGAAATGGTAACAGCAGAGGGGAAGCAGCTAGAGAATGGGTTGACAATTCTGCTTCTCTGAGTCTTGCCCAGACCCAATTTTTTTTTTTTTCCCCTCCCTGTTCCCAAGTCAGGATAAAATGTTTTATTTTGCCTCTTCCTGCAATATCATCCTAGGAAATTCAGTGACTAGATCAATATTTCAAGCTCATCATTTGAGTTAATGAAATACTTTTTTTATTATTATTATTTTTTAAAATTGAAGCTGCTTTTTACATAAATCTGCCTAAGAAGGGAATTATGTCAGAACACTCTGGCAACCACATTTGTTGTAAATAAATTCACTGCGTATTTTCCTCACTGTATATTTTCCAAACCTGTGTTTTAAAGATCTGTGCTGTAACGCTAGCAACTGTACAGCAGATGACATAGGAGTCATGCCATAAATAGTAAAATAATAACTTGTGTTCTTTTCTAATTTCAGGGAGAAGATAGCGTACTTCACAAGAGCAAAGATCAGTATACCAGCCCTTCCAGCTGATGATGTATAATTATGCATTTTCACTGAAGTGTTTTCCACTTGCTCATCTCTTTTCAGATGAACTTTGTAGCTCCAGTGACCTGCTTTGAAAGATCTTCTATTTTACATTCACTATTGATATGTTTATTTGTAAAATATAGTGAATTGAACTGTTGTATGCTTAAAAAAAGACAAAAAAACCCAACAACCGGAAAACCAAAGTAGATTAATTTTGGTATACTGATGCTGATTTTGTACAGTTTGTATGTATTGCATGTGTTTTTATTTTGTAAAGATGGAACAAAGGAACAAAGGCAGTACTAAGCATGGATCCTGTTGAACCGCACTGTGTTGAGAAATATTACGTTCAACAGAAGATTGTTTATCTTTTCACTATTTTCATGTGAGCAGACTGTGAAGATGGCTGTTTTGCCATGCAATATTTTTGTACAAGAGTGTGACTTTTATAGTTTAAAGTTAACCACAAGTGTAAGCTCCTTTCCAAAACATCAAGGCTGCCTCACAACAGCTGCTAATTAGATTCATCACCCACATTGGAATTTTGTTTCTGAAAACAAATTTCTTCTGTTTTTGTTTTTTTTTAATACTTTGTAGGAAGAGATGGAGTTCAGAGTTTAGTTTTGTGAATGTACAGTACTTTATCCTGCACTAAAAGGTTTCTTGCATCTGCGGGAGAGTGAGAAAGGCAAGGCAGACAAGTAACCCTAAAAACTTACTATGAGACTACCAAAAGGGGCAGCTGCTTTCTGAACTGGAAGCTGGATCAAAATCATAATACCAACATGGAAATCAGGATAGTTATATCCTCTGTACACTGAAAAATGAGAGTTTCTCTATGTTAATCTTTTGTCCTAGAGGCTGTCTTACTGCCGACTAGGAATAGGTACAAGTGTTTGTTAGGTTTCCAAATATGAAGAGGTTTTCATTAAGGTGTTTGTACCAGGAGAAAAAGCTATACCATACTAACTCAGATATCAGAAGTCTTGTTGGTAAGGTAAACCCTTTCTGAAAAAGAAAAGTTCATGACTAGGAAGTCTTCACGTATTTCAGTACAAAAAATAGCATTTTTAAAAATACACCATTGACCCTGTATGCAGTTGAGGGTGCAGAGATTTAATAATGTGAAGAGCATGGTTCAAATCTGTCTTACGTGAAGCAGTCTGCTAGGAAGCAGCATCAACCTGCATTCATTCATCAGCAGTCCAGAACAGGAGATGGTAGGGGTCTAAGCAGCCCTGTCTCAGTGAAGCAGTTGGGGTCTTATCTCCTGTGGGTACTGTGTAAGCAGGTGGACATTGCAGCTAACACCGTTATTTCATTTTTCTACTTCATATGTTGCACTCAGATGTATTTAATTCACTGGCTAACATTTTCTTCCCCAAAAAGCAAGCCACAAAACGCATGGACTTCATCTTTCTAAAAAGGCTGTAATTACTTGGTGAGAAAATGGAAGCAAATATAACCACAATATGGTAGCAGCTGTCTCAAATTCAAAGTGACAATTCTGTGACAAGAGGTCTGTGTAACACCCAAGGGTTTTCTTATGCACAAATACATCAGTTCACTTAAATGTATAGCCAAACACGCTATTTTGGGCAAGATGACTGACTGAACATCCTTTATGAATGCCCTGTTTGTTTTTTGTTTCTTGTGTTTGAGATAACATGAATGTTTGAAAGGTCAATTTAAAAAAAAAAAAAAAAAAAACACAAAAAAACCCCACAAATCTGGAATTATTTAATGTAGAGGTGAAATGAAGGTTGACAGTTTCAACTTCTCAATTTGATTATAAGTTGTTTGTAGAATGATGTTTAGAGGTGTACTTTATGATTTTTCTTTTATTTATTTACAGTCTTATTTATGTTCTGTTTAATATAGTTCAGTTCTGGCCATAAAATATTTGACATTAAGGATGCCGTTGTGAAAAATATTTAGAGCTGTCTCAGTTCTTGCCAGATTAGCTGTTTCTCCTCACGTGTCAAATAGTTTTCAAAAAAAGTATTATCGTCTGATTTGTAAGCATGAGGTGAGGTCAAAATTAAAGTATTGCTGGCTTTAGCTTGCAAATCTCATTTAAAAATTGACTGTATCAATTTGGAGAATGAGGAGCATGAATATGTTTAACTTAAACATATTTATAGGCAGCTTTTAACAATTCTGGGTTTGGAGTTTGGATCTTTTTTGACTAATTCAGATTATTCACACTTGAAACACTCAATAGAATAAGCTAAAATAATACATACAAATAAGCCCCCACCAGTTTAAAATTATAAATATTGCTCTTGAAGTGGAATTTACCCTGCACAGCAGGGTATAACATATGTAATTAGTTCTATTTCCAGGTACCGATGTCACTGCAGTTCCATATGTCCAAATCTAAATATTACTGGTACAAGAATACTTAGCCAAATGAGCAAAGTTTAGCAGAAATTGTAATAGAACACAAATGAAATAATGTTAAGATTTTTTTTTTGTTTTACTATTGCTATGTTTATACTGTATTAAATATCAAATGCTCAGGACTGAACTAAATATTTAATCAGGTTATATTCTGAATGTGTTTCTGTTCTAATTTTGTCTGTAAGAGTATGCAAATACATCACATAGATTAACTTGTCTCTGCACTTTCCATGTGTTTCAGTGATTGGAAAATACATTTTTTAACAAAGCTCTTTTCCAGACCAGTGTTTTATTTAATTCTTTTATTGCTGTTCTACGTCTTCATATGCTCTTTGCAGAAACAGATGGCTGCTACAGCTTTGTCAATGTAAAATCATTGCAATCTATAGAAAGTTCATATCAATCACTGACAAGTCTTGGGATAAGTTATATAGAAAGTGATTCATATACTTGAAGTTAGGTCTTTACATTCATTAAGTAAAAACTGCAACAGCAAGGAATGTGGTCAACTCTGCACTGGACAACATTGCATTATTATTGAGAAATACTGGCTTGCCTTAGAGAGATTGTGCAGGGATATATTCAGTCCTATATTCACACACACACGTGTACGACAGAGAATCATGTACTACATGGTACTATGTCTGAGGACATTTAGTTTACACTCATGTAAATTATATAGGTCCTTCATTCAAAGTTGTGCTGTATTAGGTTTTTGTAATGCATGTTGAACTAGCACTACAAACTGTTTCAGGACTTAAACTAATGTTATTTTTATAAAAAGGACATTGTTTAAAGCAGCCCCGGTAGGAATTCTGCCATCTAAAAGATGGTCAACTCTCCATGCATGCCTAGAGATTAAAAATTTTATGCTCACTTATTCTTAAAAAAAAAACAAAGCATGGAACTACAAAACCAAAATCTGCAATTGATCAGATTTTGGAGAAATACTTAGTCAGCTCTCCACAGCTTATCAGTTAATGTAATTAAAATTGAAGGTAAGTAGGGATTAAAGGAACTACTTAGTAAGAAACGATTCCCCCCCCCGATCTTGTAAACAGTAACCCCTCTGTTCAGCAGACCTTTCTTACTGTAATGCAAGAGTAAGAAATCTGAAAACCTGATATCTACCCTTTTTAAAGTCTTCTATTTCCAGTTTCCAGCTGTTGATAGGTGTCTTGCATATCTGCCATTGCATAGTGCTCTGGTAACTGATGGTCAGATGATAAGCAGATTGTGGAGAGGAGTAGAGATCCTCCGAGAATTATAAAAAATCCACCAAACCAACCACTGAACAGTGCATCCCCTATTTCCCATCTGGGCACAATCTCTGGGATGTCTTCATCCCAAAATTCCTGGATTATCGTATGGGCAACCCAAGAAACGGGGACTAAGGCCAAAACTGCAGACATCCACAGGAGTATACCTCCAAGAAGTAACAGCTGTTTCTTTAGCTTCTGCTCTGTTTCCTCCATCTTTAGGCAGTCCAAACCAAGACTAGTGATCACAAGGCTCAGAAATCCTAGTCCATTTGACGTAGATACTAAAATCCTGGAAATCCTGAATTCTAGAGGCAAATCTAGGAAAGAATCAAAATCTTTACACTGCGTTCCTCCTACGTCTTGGACTATACAGGTTTGCCAGAGTCCCATGGTCCAAAGCTCCAGTACATTTAAGTCTAAGTTGAGATTTTTCCAGTCTGGCAAATAGTTACAGGTACCGGTTAAAATCCATCCTACTACAGACAACAGAAATCCAGCTAACTGTAGCCTGTGTCGGTGGACCAAGTTCATTTTTAGCAGTCACAGAAGCACCAAACTGCTCAGTTTTGCAGACCTTGTGCTGCACAATTCTTTGTCATACTGAACATAAGCAAAAGTTAAAACAATGCTTTATAAAGCATGAAATACTCCTCCCCCTCCTGCTTTGTGGTGCCTGTTTCCACGTGCGGTGTTTGGGGAACGAGGAGGCAGCGTGATAAACCGGTAGCTGAAAGGTGTGGCCACAGCTGGGCTCACCTTTCATTGGTTTGGGGTTTTTGTTTTTGGGGCTTTTTTTTGTTTGGTTTTGGGTTTTTTTTTGTTTGTTTGTTTGGTTTGGTTTTTTTTTTAAGAAAAGTACACACTTTGCTTTCCATCACTCTGCTAAAGCATTACAGCAGCCCTGCTAGTTTTGGCATCTCACAGTTTGTTTTAAAATTAAGTTTTAATGCCACAGTGATACAGTTCTACTTACAGCAAATGAAGCTGTCTGCTTTATTGCTGGTTAAATATCATTTGCTTAAAGCCAAAGGTTACAGCAACATGTTGTTCTGAACACGCAAGTGAATGGAGCTCAAGGATGTGCTAGGACGCATAATGCCTCAAGACCCATATTGGAAGAAGATAGACAGCGAAAATATTTTTAAAGCAGCGTTTCTCAGCCTATGTTTTGTGCATAAAGTAGGCAGGTGCCAGAAACACTTTGAATAACTTGTATGGGCAGCTTAAGAGTGCTAGACTGGGGAAACACAACTCCTTGGGTACGAAGCACCCGCCCCGCATCACCCCATGCACAAAAAGACATCTGCAAAGCTCACTACCATTTCAGAAACCTACAACCTTCTTAGCACAACAATTCCCAAGTACGCAGAAGAACGATTTGCTGCAACGCATGTATTTAGCCAGTTTAGGATGTGAAAACGCTCCAGTTTGTACGTCACTCCGTTAGGCAAGTGGAAAATTGCAACAGGGAGTCAAGCTTTGAGGCTCATTTAATTGGTTACATGGGAAAAGGAAGCATATTTTGGTTAAAAGCCAAGCTGTAAGGGAACATGCATATTCATTTTCTGGATTTTACAGTGCAGTTGAGAAAGCAAAAGCACCTTTTTTTTTTTTTGGTTTTGTTTTGCGCAGTCTATGAAAACTTCAGCATTCTGCTGTGAAACAAAAGTTTTAAACAGTTCTGCAGGTGAGAAAACACACCACCTTCCGACCCCAGTTATGGAGAAAACAGACATAAGTTTAGGAAATCAGCTAGGTAACAAAGAGTCCTTTCAATTACTACTGGAACAAGCTTCTGGCTTGCACTAGAGTTTGAAAAAGATAGGGCAGTCTTTCGGTACTGCTTAAAACCGTCCATCTTTAAGGCCTAATTTCAGTTTCCAAGTGTTGACACCGATCTCGCTGTTCTGCTACTGCGTAACGGACCGAGGATGGATGGACTTCAGTTGAACAGATTGTGCAATTAAGTAGGGATCCTCCTAATATAAGACAAAATCCAGCAAGCCAGCCAACAAATAACGCTTCCCCAAAATCCCACCTGGGAACAATATCTGGTATATTCTCATCCCAAAATTCCTGGACCGTGGAATGGGCAACCCAAGAAACTGGGACAATAGCTGTAATCCCCGATATCCAGAAGAGCATTCCTCCAAACAGCAACAGCCGTTTCTTTTGTTCCTGTTGTCTTTCACCAATTTTCGAACAGTCCAACCCAAATCCCGAGAGCAAGAGGCCCAAAAGCCCTGATCCATTGGAAAAAACCATCAAAATCCTAGAAATCCTGAGCTCTGGAGGCAAAGCTAGGAAAGAATCGAAGTCCTTGCACTGCATTCCCCCTTCTTCCTGGACAACGCAAGCTTGCCAGAGTCCCATGGTCCAGATCTCCAGTTCATTCAGTTCCAAGTTAAGGTTTTTCCACTGGGGTAAATAGGTAGTGAGACAGGAGAGGACCCATCCCAACAGAGAGAAGACTATGCCACTTAATTGCATCGTTGGTCGATAGACCAAGGCCATTCTAAGAGCGGAGTGGTCTCCCCAGCAGTTCTGTAACAAGTGCTACCTGGAGTGATGGTGGAAGCTATGGTGATTTTAGTTCTCTGCTGCCCCAAATATAAGCCCTTGCTGTTAACCCTTTGTAAGCTCTGAAACACTTTTTTGTTCTTCGCGAATATAAAGTTTCACATAAAGGACGAAGGACTTCACTAAACCACGAGTTAGGCTTTCCGATAAGGATTTGATCTGTTACCTTCCAATTTGCTTGGTAAAATTATATCCCAATGCCTGATGATTACAAGCCTGAGGATGAACAAAGAGGGCTCTATGACCCCTCACCCTAAAACACAACAGAAATCTTTGTGCTTCAATACGGATTAATTAGATTTTAAGTGGTGATAAAAAGTCAGCTCTGTGTGCAACAGGACTTCATTGTAATAGCTAAATTTGAGATTTCAGGGATGTAAATCAAGGCCTTGTAAAGAAAGGTAGACTGTTTGCCTATAATCTTTATTCTTAGACTTCCTCAACATACATAATGGCTTATCTTCCACTGCCCTGTTTTATGTCCCCAGCACTGTAAAAGACGCTTTGTGAATGATCCTTATGTTTCACATTTTCTACATTCATTTCCTTTAAAATGGGCTTTGTTTTGACTGACTCTTGAGGGGAAAAGGAGACGGGTATGGTGAAAGTACCGTAGAAAATGAAATCCTAGACATCCCTCCACCATAATGAACCCAGGCAGATCATCGGCCAGCGTAAACTTTACCTGCCCCAGGACTTCAGCAACACCGTGGTAGCAGCTTACACCAGCTCAGAGTGTCCCCTTTCCTAGAGCCCACGTCCCAGATGGCACAGAGTGTATACGCTTAGTGTCTAACAACATTTGGCACTCAGTGCTCCCAGGAATGCCTAGTACCTTTGTGATCAAAGCAGGATACCATTATGCCATTACCCCATGAGGAAACCCTGCTTTTGTCCTGCTCTCGTGTCAGCTACGCTTGTGCTTGTCTATGGGGTCAGCAAGGAGAACATTTGTCTGCGGCTCCCCTCCACAGATGGTAGAGCACAGCCTGTGCGGGAGCAAGATGAGCAGGGTGAACCATGCACATGTGTACGACCCAGAGGGGCTTTCCAGTCTTTCCTGACTTCATTTCCTAGATGCGATAATGTACACATCTGCAGATTTTAATTCTCAGTTGCTCAAAATGGGTTATCAGGTGATGGAAAAACATAACGCTGCTTTTGAAGGTTTCTGAAGTCCTGAAAGGTATCATTAAAAATTTCACTGTGAGAAGATCCCTTCTTCCTCGTTTCTGTATTGAGTCTTAATTTCTAACCCTTGTGGTTTTCCTGTCACAAGCTATGGAGACCCAATGCAAGGAAAGATGATCTATTTCCCTTTTGCTCGTGTACCAATCCAGTCCAACTGTTTACACCCGGTCAAAAAATTACCACACACAAGAGCAGGAATCACCAAGGATATTACTGACAACAGTGGGAACGAATTGATGCAAGCAAGGCTCTAACTTTAGCCATCCACTAGGAAAAAGAAGAATTTAAAAAAAAAATAAAAAACAACCCTGTATTCATTCAAACTCCAGCTTGTAGTTTCAGATTTGGCAGTGTCATTTCTCTCCCCTGTCTGCGTTCAGAGCAAGAATGCTGGTTCTGGAAACCATCACAACGTTCAATGAGAAACTCCATAATGTCACTTGAATAATTTTTCAGACAAACAACTACACTTCAGGAGTGCTTCTGCTCACTCAGGGGCTACGTGCTAATTTGACTTTTAAATCATGCTTACTGCCAGACTATTACTGGAAACATGTTGCGCTTCTCTTGCCTGGGAACCTTTAACATTTTCTTCTCTGGTCTTAATTCCAAGTCAGTACAGTGTAAGAGCACAAGATCAGGCACGTGAAGTCCATTCATTTTGGTAATGTTGACCACTGCTGAAGCAGTATGCCAGCCTTTACATTTTAGCAATCAGAAGCATTCAGACTGCTGCATCAGTAAGATCTGCCAATTAAGTTCTTCAGCTTACTATTAACCATGCACTAACTTGGAGCAAGCAAAGCTTCCGTATACTATCCTGAGCAAGATTATAAAAGAATGCTTGTTCTTCCAGTGGGGGAAAAAAAAAAATAGGTAGGACTTGCCATGTCACCTGGAGAGTAACAAGGTCTGAAATGCCTTTACTTGGAACTTGCTGATCTTGTGAAAGTGTCAGCAAACCCATAAACAAAACAAGATCTTCTAGCTGAACTGAGATATATAAATTCTCAGGTCAGTAGCTGCCTTAGTCCTTTCTCCCTTGTCCTTCTTTCCTATTTTTCCTCCCCACTATTTATTTCTTTCTTTCATATATAGAAACATCTTATTCTCAGAATAATTTTATTTTGGTAGATTCATGCCTACACAGAGGTAACACATCAGAGTTACTGCAAATCCAAAGGGCTAGAACTGGGCAATATACAGCAGCCACAACACGTGCACTGCACAGGTCCACGTCCCAGCTGTGCTCAGCACCAGCTGAATGACCTTCTCCACCACTGAGCCCAGAGCTCCCATCAGTTCCTGCCCTACTGTTCGGGGTAATTTGAAACATAAACCCAGAGAGCAGTTACATTTCAATGACAAAAAACCCCACTTGCTGACATCTGCACAGCCTGAAACAACAGCGGTTGCACTGGCCTGATCATCTCAAGGGGTTTCAGTGGAGGTGGCCACTGCCCCCAGGACAACTCTGCCCCTTCTCCTTCCCCTGCTCGCCTTGCTGGCCTCCGCAGCAAGGACTGTGCTTGTCTGACACAAGCTCGTCAAGAAGAAAAGGAAGAGCGGGTACTTCTATCGCTGACCACTGCGCTTTCAGGTAAGGGGGGTGAGGATGAATTTAGAGGGGGTTTGGACTGTTTGGTTTTAGACACCCCCCGACTTTAAACAAAGCCCGATGTACGCAACATTCAGGGATACCATCCTACAGCAGCTTAAGCAGCTAAAATAATGTCAGTATGAGGAACTGAGCTGCAGAGAAGAGAGTGTTCTGGTCCCTTCCCCAGTGCCTGCCTCGTGCAGGAGCCCACAGAGACTCTCCGGAGCATCAGGAGAGCCCTGAAACGAGGCACTTGCCATAGACACACAGATTGGTACATCTGACACTCGCTGTTGTTGCCATTTGACTGTTTCAGCAGCCAGTTCTGTCAGACATTAAGCTTCTGAGCCTCTCATTACAGACAATGCCCATGAATAATATAGCGCAGATCACAATTACATTCCTACAGTTCCAGTAATACTGTTTAAAGCATCACAGATCATCGCATCATTCATTCAAACTAACTCCAAGCATCATTTTGCAAACTGATTTTGACTAGACTAAAGCAGAATGGGGATGGTCAGCATGCATATCATTTTATGCAGGTAAGTGCATTCAATTTTTACTCCCCATAAAAACATATCAGGCTGAACACAGAGATTCTGATTCTTATTGCAAGTAATACATATTTTCCTTAAAAGCTTTAGCACTACACTAACCCTTCTGGGAACCTCCATGGCCAGAGACAGATACACTAATACTTTACCACCTGCAAATAGTATTAGGGAACTGTTGTCTTTACATAGCTCTGCAGCCCACACAATTATCCAAATGTTTTATGTTCAGCATAAGCGGAAAGAAATATCAGGTGCAGCACTTTGGGAGTTGATTAGGCAATTTAATCCCACAAAAGCAGTCAGTGTATTACAAGAAACTGACTCTTTCTTATACTCTCAGTTCCTTCGTAAGGCATAAGCGTGTTCATGTTGTGGGCTCGTTTATTCTCCTTCAGTGGTCCAAAAGTGTGCTTATCTGTGAAGTACAATTGTCTCAAATAACATTCCTCAGATACTACCATAGTTTTTGCTAATCTGAAGATAGCCATGGAGTTCCCTGAAATACTTTTCATTGCTCATTTAAATATCTACTATTTTCATTAATCATTCACAGCTCTCTCATCTTTAGATTCCATCATACAGATGCATATACAAAAGACAAATAAAAGCTAGTGTATGGATTTTCTATAACTGAATCTTAGTTATAGCCAGTAAAACACAGCTACTGTCAGAAGCTGGCAAGGTAGTGTCTACAGCATCTTACTACAAATGAGTTAATTGATTCAGCTTGGCAGTCTTCTGCTTTCCACCTTATTACTTGAACTGGAAGTTGTGGGAGTTAACATTTTCTTACCCAACTAAGAACACATTTCTTTGTGGTGCTGGAGCATCTTTTGGTTTTGCATATCCAACGTGCCCTTCAGTGAAACCAACAGAAACACAGAGCAAAGAACAACCCATACTGCTATCCATATTGACTTACTCTGGTCTGCATTTAAATGAACTTTGACAAAAATATTTATTTGTATTGGTAGATCCTAAAGTTTCAGGGTGCATCAGAGAGCCTCACAGTAAAGAGAGGTTGACTTCTCCCTGAATAATTATCTGTGTGCCTCCAGCCACTGAGAGTCATAAACTTTGCAACAGAGTGACAGCAGGTACATTCTGGCCTGCTAATGAGAAGGACTGATCTGAATTGTATTTATTTATTACTAAAGTTATTGTGGTGGCTCTTTTGTTTGATTTTCTCCTCGTTTCCCCCACTGAAATTACAGAACCAAGGTAGACACAGCCTCATACAGAGCTGGAAGGGTAGGGCTCAATGTGAGAAGTCCAGTGAATCAAACTGACACAACATCCACAAATACTCCAGTGTATGAGTGACACCCTAGTGCGAACCACAGCAGCAACCCTTAATTATGGACACTTGGAGGCCATCACTAAATCAGGGAAGAGAGGCAGTATGGAGAGGGGTACGCTGGTGATAAAGATAATGACAATTTCCATTTTGAAAGTTACCCTCTTTTCCCCTTCCAAACACACACACACAGTTAGCTCATGGTGTCATTACACATTCATAAAACATCTCACTCAATATTTAGAGGTGATGATTTATGAGACTACGTTATTTGTCTGAAGACAATAATAACGTGTATTACATCTGAAGATAGTGCCCCTCAATGAATGCTAGGAGGCTGCTAGAGCAAAGGAGTCACAAAACCAAAACCTGAATATTTTGTGGTGAAGTTCCAGCAGAAGGGGACAGTCCAGCAGAGACAAAGCAAGTTTTCACAAAGGCCATATCACTTCTTCTCATCCACCCTCCCTGACGCGGGCAGAGCATACACCCCAGCAGTGTAGCCACTGCTGATGGTTTTACGCCGCTGGTGCACCAGTGCCGGCATGCAGAGAGCAAAGTGAAGCAAAGCTGGGCTGAGGGCAGCAGCGGAAGGTGAGGACTCAGTGAGCACATGCCACCTCAGCATCTTCAGAAGAGCCAGGATGGGGCTGCAGAACCTTCTCATGTAGGAAAAAGACACAGCCATTGCTGGCTCGTTGAACAGGACCTCCCTCCTTAAATGGGCATATTCTCAGCTTTTCAGGATTGCAAGGACTGCCCCAACCCTGCATACCTTCCCTCTTCAAATACTGGAGGTAATTCATTAAGCAACTTTAACAAGAGCCTATTATGTATGCAAAAGAAACACGCTTCTGGGGGTGAAAGACCTTGCTAACAGTTTCACTTTTGTAAGATTAATCAAAATCTTGAAATAAGATGTCATCTAGGTCTTGTCCAACTGCCATTAATCCTACAAGGGAAAGGCACTGAAAGAGTTAAGCGCAGCAAGGTGAAACTGCCTATTTCTGCTTTAGGGACTTATTCAAAAGATTGAAATGAGAGAGGGTAGATTTGCCATCATTATACTGGAAGAATAAAGAATGCTTTAAGGCTCAGTACTTCAACCTTTGCAGAAACTTTTCCATCACCATCCCAATCCAGACTGCAAAGTGAGGGTTGACTGGGTTAGAAAATTAGCCTTACTCTTCAGGGAATGATTTTTGATGTACTGTCAATACAGGAGATTACTGTAAGTATGAAAACTCATGTCACTTAAACAGTGATTGGAATGTGATTTCCTTGAATGATGGAAGTTTAAGAAATTAATTTCCGAGCTGTGAAATGTGTAGGCTTCTTTGTCATTATCCACCCCTTATTATGAGATTCTGGTTTAACAGAGTGTTACACACATATATTTCTATAATGCTCTTAATTTAACACCTGCAAACAATTATTATAATAAACTTTCTCTCATTCCTTAAGACATGTTTCTTATTATCAGTAAACTTTGAGAAATTATTTGTAGTACCCAGTTGAACCTACATGGGGAATTGTTATTGCATGACAACAGGGATTACAAAGATAATAAGAACTTGTAGAAGAATGCACATACCTTTTAACATCAAGCTAGCCAGAGTGTGAAATGAGCTGTGAGAATTTCTGACAAGTGAAGGAAGTGAGAGGCACCTGTGGTGTTTTGCTCATCTGCCATAATTGATATTTGGGGGGAAGGGAGAAAACCAGCTGAAAACAATTTATGGTAATCATTTGAAATAGGATTGTTCTTCAGATTCTAGTGGGTTAAACTGTTTTAATGTTTTACCTTTTAAGGTACAGGAAGTTAGAAGATGTAGAAAGGGAAGGTCTTTCCTAGCAAGCAACTGTTCTAACGTTGCAGATCTTTTTGGCTCACAAAAAAAAAAAAGAGAAGGAGCTCTCAGGTTTTAAATATTCCCCCCACAACTGGAATCTAAGCAAGCTTATAGTTTAAAGAGTTCATGACAGCTTGTCATTAACATATTAAACCATTAACATTTGTCAGTATCAGTTAGAACTCAAATATACATCTTGCTGTTGTCTTCTGTCATATTCATCCCTACCCCTTCTCTCTACTCCCTCTCACCTTCCCTACTTGACATCAAAAAAGCTAAAAGGCCTCTATCTATCCAGGTTCCTTCAGGGGTGCAGTGAGGAGGGAGTCAAGTAGAGATGCCTATGGCTACTCCTGAGGAAAGGATGGGTCCAGGGAGGGAAGAAGGAACAGCAGTTTCCTCCCTTCACTTTCCCCTGGCCCTCCCACTGATCACGGCCACCCAGGAGCATCCTCAGATGTCAAACACTGCCTGCAGAGGTGAAAAGGATGATGCACAGAATCCACTAACACATCTAATGCATGATGTATTGCAAAATACAGTGTAGCTGAGACGAGCAAGACCGCAGGAGTTCTGATTAATTCTGCATCAGTAGATTGAGATAATGCCTGCCCATGTTCAGTATCAACCCAGAGAGAGAGAACTGCTGAAGACTTCTAATATCATGCCTCTGCAATAGTTAGGTGATAGTTATTTCTGTTTTAACAAATTGATGTTGACTGCATATTGGAAAGGTACTAAGTACCTTCTGCAAAGTATCACCCACTTTCTAAACACACTTGTGTAGAGGTGAGGGCTACCTCCATACCATGGATTCAAACATTGAAACAGAGAATGCTTTATCCTAAACAAAGCTCAGTGAAGAGGCTTAGGTTCTGACTGCAAGAAAACAATTGTGAAGATGATTACAATTCGTATTCCTCAATATAAAGATAACCTGTGTTCACCTGAGCAGACACCTGCTTTGAATTCTTTGGTCAGTCACAAGAGTCTACTTTTTCTCTTAACATAGTACCCAGCAAGAGATACTGGGAAAGTGATTTCTGCAATATACTCAAGTCTTTGTAGTGTTTTGTACAACAAAATATTGTAGACAAAAGGTAGCAACTGCAGGAGTCAAAGGAATGTATAAAGACAATGCAGACATCTAAGTTACTGAGCTCGGTATACATTTGCAAAGTTACATTCACTAATACAAGAATGGCAGTACTAGGCCAGGCCAAGCCAAAAGTTTATCTAGCCCAGTAGGAAGAGAACATAACAACATGATAAGGATGGATTGATATTGTCTCCATCTGACAGTGTAAAGATCCCTGAGCTTGGACTTTAAGTCTACATCATCATGTTTAGTAACCTTTGATGGACCCTTCCCCTATGAATTTACCCCTAAAGCACAGACTTGCTGCATACAAAGCACCTTACAACAATAACTTCCACCGTTTAATTTTGCCTTACATCATTTTATCCCCTGTAATTACAAACTCACTGCTAGATCGTTTTATTTACTGGTCCCTATTTCTTATGTGATGTTCACTAGTCTTCCTAATTCACTATCGCAAAACTATTTTTTTTGGTATATACCTCTTTAGTATCCTTACGTAGAGGTCTTGCTTATTCTATCTTATTATATCCCAGCTTATTATATATACAGTTATCTCTAAACAGATGAAAGAGTGATGATTTCTCTTGTGGTGATCCTACCTGCCCACTGTCATGGTTCAATGCAGTGTGTGCGCTATCATTCTGTAAGAGAATTAATGTGGGAAAATAAACCTCTCTTCTTTCACACCACTACCATAATGATTGTCAGTTATGTTGCTGTTCACCATAACTTTAGGACAAAACAAAAAATTTCATTAAAATCTTTCCTGAAGTTGGAAATACTGTGCACAGCACCATCTTGTTGGTATGTTGGTATCTGCATTTTTCCATTTTGGGAAGATATGAACTGTAGCCCAAGAAATAAAATGGAAAAAAAAAATTATCTCAACAGTAGTCTGCTTGAAATCTAGTATCTTCCACTGTAAGATATGATCTAGAAATAGGTATTTTTTTTTTTTAAATAGGAAGGATACAGTCCCAAATGGACGTACAAATGAGTTTCCTGTAATATTCTGCCAGATGCACAGATGGCATGAGATTAGGAAAGCACTCCTTGGCACCAAGTGCATTATTATTTTCATAAAGTATAGGTTCAGTGGTTGCGAGTAACACATCTGTATTCATGTGAAAACCCTTTATGCTACATCATATTCTCATGCTTTCTCTTTACCTAATTACCACTTCTCTGCAGGACAACGATCACAGAATTTGCTGCTATTGTGGTAGAGGGAAAAATGGGGCATAATATCTCTCAAGGAGTGCAAGTGAACTTCTCTATCTGACCCATATGTCCAGTTACACAAACCACAACCCACAGGAACACCACTGACAGCAGGGTGCAGAAATATTTTTAACCTGGGGAGTCTCCCCGCAAAGGTGGAATAAAATTACATGTAGTTTCCATATAAATGGAAAGAAGCATTAAAGGTCATTTTATCCATCTTTTTCTTACAAGACAAAATAAAGCAAACCTAGACTAACAGACAGTCACTTAGCTTTTCGTTAAAAATCTCTGCTGACAGAAAAAACAGCATTCCTAAGCAACCTGTTCTAATGAAGCATGGGAATACAGATTATATTTCTTAAGGCCATGTTCTTGTTCTCCCCTTTTGTCCTTTCTTAAGCAATAGCACCTAGTGGTTCATGTCACAGAGGTGGGCATTGTCTGCTCTCTTACAAACAACATTCCTCTTGTTGCAATCCCTAAAAGGAAGTAGCTTTTTTTTTTGTTGACGCCATCATTAAATCACATTCAGTTTAGGATTTGCTATAATTTTGAATTCTGGTACGATGTTCATGTACCTCACAGCACACACACATTCTGCCTTCTGATGATGACAGGACAAGGACCTTTCTCAACATTTAGCACGTGTATGGAAGAAGATGGGGTCTGACAAGTGTTCCTCTTCCTCTACTCCCTGCTAGATATTATGGAGAACATGCAGGTATCCCTCCACGTAGCCCCGACAGAAAAGCCTTTGTCTCTCACCTCTGCAAGTGGTTTGCTTTCAGAAATGTTTGATCCCTGAGCTCCCTGCTAAACTCTTCTAACATCTCCACAAATGCAAGAGAGGCAGCCTTTTTCAGACTTCTGAATCGGAATCAAACTACATCCAAATTGTGAAAGGCTGGAAGTGGGGTGACTTGAGGAAAGGGAAGGGAAAGAATATATCTTGGGAACATCTTGTTAAAGGTCTGGAGCTCAGTTCCCACATGAGGCATAATATGTGTCAGAAAAAAAGGTGAGTCAGTATGTAGCTTTGGCAATTTCTCCCTCAATTACAGAACCGTCACATCTCTTGGATTATTTTCTAGGGCACAGAAAAAACATTAGTGTGCTCAAATCATCTCACAGCTACCACGAAGAACATTTACCTTTCTTGTCGTCAGACCACGTTCCACAAAACAGAGCAAACAAAGTGGCTCCTCAGACTCGTACAGGAAAACATGGTTCTATCACCAGTTGATCTGGGGTAGCCCAAGCTGCAAAGCCAGCAGTCCTCATGGGGCTGAGGAGACCAGCTGCGATGAAACCAGTAGGAGGAGGGAACAGCTTTTATCAACGTACAGCAACAGTGGTGCATCACAGCCCTGAACTCCTGATGCGACAGGATCTTCTGACCCACTCTTTACTACGGAGCTACAGTATTTGTGCAAGATCAGGAGAAGTGGGCCAGGGAAAAGTTTGGGAGCTCGCATGGCAAAAAGATAATATAAATCCTGGCTCTTTTGTGTGATTTAGCTTTCTGTATCAGAAAACAGCAGGAGTGCAAATACACTGTTGGAGCCTAGTAAGTGACCTAAACAACCAATAACAGATAAAAAGATCTTGGAGCGTGATGGAAGAAAGATACTCAAGTTTCAGTAGAAGCATCTACAGCGTCAAGTACTGCAGCACAGCCCAGGACTGCCACAATCCCCAATGCCAGCTGGAATAGGAATTAAGGGCAGAAATGAATGACTCTTGCAAATGAAACAGGAACTACAGATGCATAATTTGGGAGTTTCCAACAGCTCAGAGAAGAAGCAGTAACTGATAGAAAGCTGCCTACTTACGACTTACATTTCAGCATTAAAGGCAAGAAGAATTTATAGTCAGCTGGGCAAACTGGGACAAGAAGCTTTCTTTGAGAGTGTACCTCACAGAAACGATGCAAACTAAAGCATAAAAAGATCTTTGAAGTGTTACATGTATTAAGTATTAGGTAACTAATATAGAAAACTTGAGACTTTGCACTTCCATGAGCATCTGATATACATAAACCATATTATAAAGACATATCTATGGCCCTGAAAGCAAAATAATTTCGATCATAAAGCAAAGAAACCCCATTTTTAGAATTTGGTATGAGAAGCAGTCGAGGAGGCGGGTCGTCACAGGATTCAAAAGGCAGTTTGTATCTAAACTCATCTTGAACTGTCTTTGACTACCTTGCTTTGCTTTTCTTTTAAAAGGGTGAGGAATCAGTTATTTACAAGAGCTCAAAGAGTTTCAACTGAAAACATACTGACAGCCCCAAACAGTAAGAGAAGTCTTCTGTGCCCAGACACACACAGATCATGCCAAATCCAAGAAGGTGCATTAAGAGCACAGATCACAGCTGTACGCCAAAGCACTACTTAGCCAGTACCCTATTTCTGTCAGGGATTGGTAGTAGATGCTAGAGAAGAGCAGAACAGGGAAAGCAGATAGTGCTATTTCCCGAACATCTTTTCCAGCTTCCACCTAAATGCAGGTCAGGGGCTTCCTAAGTCTAGAGGTGGTGTCTTTGCATTCAACAGATCTACACAGTTCTTTCATCATTTTGTCCAAGCACTTACTGAAATCACATTCAGCTACAAAAAAACTTCTCATCTCAGGCCAAGCCTACAGAAAACTCTTGCCAGTGAAATAGTGTTAGCTTATAGTGAAAAGTCAGTCCCTTCCCC
Source organism: Anarhynchus alexandrinus (assembly GCA_008711295.1). NCBI lineage: Eukaryota > Metazoa > Chordata > Aves > Charadriiformes > Charadriidae > Anarhynchus > Anarhynchus alexandrinus. The sequence continues at coordinate 1,252,345 of VUYV01000237.1, read as the reverse complement.
CCTTTTTTAAAATCAGCACCTAAATAAGTTTTTCTGTTTGCACAGCTTATTCGCTTTTGAGGGACTAAAATATATTAGACAACAAGACATAATAGAAGGGTTTTCTAGTTCAGATATCCTAGCAAGCCTATTCTAGCCTTTAGAAAAATAGCCAGATGACAGAAATATATATTTAATAGTGCCCACAGAAATGAAACATTTAAATATAAACATGCGTATTCCTTTTGGCATTTCATTTATTAAAAAAAAAAGATGCCAAGCTCTTCCAAATTTCATTTTCTGTGAATCAAAGCTTATGCTTTACTTTCAGAAATTGAATGCTGTTCCCAGTAGCCTCATCTCATCTATCCTTAAAGCGTAATACTTATACTACAAACTATTTCTTGGGGTTCTGGAATAACTGAACAGTGCTTTATGCCTTCTCTTTGTTTTGTGCAAACTAAACACTAATCCCCTCCAGGCCAAAAATAGGCTTACTGGTTCTATGGAAGTGACAAGAACCTCAAAGGTAGCATAAAGTTATTGTACAACAGTAATCAGAACCATAAAGTCAGTTTTAATGCATTGAAACAAGCAGCCAAATCTCCAAAAACATTAACAAGTAGAGCTTACACAAGTGGCCATGAGAAGACCTGAGCTTAAGTTTTGATCTCCATACAAACTGGATCGCTGACAAATAATCACAATTCACTGTTTCATACTATAGTCTGGATTCAGTGGCGCTGTAGCCCAAGCAAAGCAGTATGTAACATGCAGAACAAGGACGATGACTGAGGGCTGGAAGTCAGGCTCCAGTTTTTTTCCTCAACTCCGATAATGGACTTACTTTTAAGAAAGCAATTTAACTACATTTTCTGCAAGTACTTTGTTTTACTTCACCTATTAAATGGGATTCAGAGCGGAAAAAACTATTGCACATCTAAGGTGGCCAGAAAGAACAAAACAGATACTGTGCAAGATATTTGTACAAGAAGCCATCTAATTTTGCATATTTATAAGGCAAATCATTTCACTTTCAAAAGAAAAAAAAGGCTATATTGGATGAACATTTTAGTACACAGCACATTTAGGAATAAGTCTAGCAGTGTCTGTATTCTGACGAGGAAAGTGGTCCTAAGGGTTGATACATCTTACAACTATAGGAGAATTGATAGCAGAAGAGAATTCTTTGATGTTTTATTTAAAAGTTTTACTCAATAATTCAATAAAGAGATCCATTATAAATCAGGAAAGAGTAAGAACGTGCCATGAGTACAATCCAGCGATGAATAAAAAACAAACCAACAGAAGCATAGCAAGTATCTGTAACTTAGGAGGCATATAATCCACTATTTAACCCTACCAAATTAAGTTGCCTGGGGTATAAACCAGCATGGAGTCTTGGATCTAAATAGTGACCCTACTGTAACTCCCTCATCCTGTGAGAGTGAATAGATGAAAATTACACAGCAGCTCCAGTGTTTTTATTAACAGACATGCAATGGTCTAGCTTTTTGATCACCTATTGATGCCAGATTTTTTTCAGGATTCCAGGTGAGACAGACATAAAAAGGAAAAGTAAGATGTATGTGTTTTGTTCCTTATATCTTTCTCATCCCTGAACAAGTACTGTCAGGTCAGTTAGATACCCCAAAGCCTATTAATTAATCAAAACTCTGTTGCGCACAAATCCCAAGAACAGGATTCATCAAAAAATGAGGATTTACCTTTACTTCATAAAAAGATACGTTGCCTTAGCACTTGGAGTGCCAAAAAGAACATGGGGCACAACAGGATTGGATTTCCAGAATTTCAGGTGGACACACCTTCATGGATACCTCATTTCCCATTCAAGCTGCATATATTTAATCTCATATACAGAAGATTAAAAATACTAATTTCTTACATTCCCACATATCTTGCCATTCTGCATTTTCTGGCAGAAACTACAAAACTATTTTACATAACCTCACAAGGAATCTGCCAGCAGCAAGGAAGCCAAACCAAATTAGGAAATGCTTTTCCACAAAGAATCTTCCATCAAAACACAGCAAATATGGAAATTTCCAACAACTCAGCATGTTGCTACATTGCCATTTGCCCATAAATTCCAATAATACATTGCTCTGGGATCCTATTAGCATCCTAGAGAGTGAATAACAAGTGAGCTATAAATCTCAAGCCCTATAATCACAGCCAGGGCTACCTATCCTCAGTCTTTGAATCCAAAAATATTTTTTAAAATTGCATTAGCTATTTTTATCTTATTTTGTGCCAAAATAAGCAATTCTGAACTGAATGACACCTTTTATCAACTTCAGCTGTAATCCTGTCATCTGTCACCACTCTCTCATCCGAGTGGGGGGGGTGAGGAGAAATCTTGACTTCAGGATCTATTATTACAGCAGCAACATCACAACTAGATATAGAAGGCTAAGCACTTCGTGCTTCCTTCCTTCCCAGGAAGTAATATTTCTGCCTCTTGCTATTCTTGTATCCTCCCCACCACACCCCCCGCCAATACCTACTCTATTCCAGATAGTCCTGACTGTCTCTTCAGAATACATCATAAATTGTCCCAGATGCTCCTCTGTAGGTATTCATTAAAATAATAATAATAATAATAATAATAGCCATCTTTCTCCCTGACCCAGGTACCACTGAGGCCCCCAAGGTCACTGTCAACACAAGCCAGAACTTAGCAGGACTTGACAGTGGTAACATTCACAAGGAAACAAGACCTTGCATTAATCAGTCTCCTGCTGCTTTATTTTCCTAATCTGAAGGCAAATGCCACTAGGTTGATATGCCTTCAGGTTAAGAATAGCTGCCTTCATTTTATTATCCTAACAGGATTGTGGGGAAAAAAAAAAAAATCAATTAAAAAAAAATCCATGTCTCTAAAAAGATTACTTCAGAACAAGCTCTGAGAATTATATGAACCTTCCTTACGCTATGATGTCAGGCATAACTGGAAAGCCAGAAGAGATGGGAAACATAAGCCTGAAGAACTAAATGCAAGTGAAGCAGAACTAAACCATCTCCCCCTAAGCCTCTATTCCATTTCGCTTTCTCAGTTTTGGAAAGCTGTAGTAGAACTATGTTCCTTTACAGACATCCCATAAGTATTCAGATGTAAAACTTCTCAGATTGTGTAACAAGTCTTCAGCCCAAGGCATGACATATATGGCAATGGAAATAAATAATGGCAAGTATAGCAAATCCTTAAATCCTTAAAAGTCAGATCTGGCAGTCATCAATATTATGTTAGGATCTCAGCACAAAAAAGGTGCGTGTTTTAAAGGGTTATGGTAGCATTTTAAAGCTTATTTTATCCGTAGAATAGGGGGTTTATGCTTATGCTGCTATTGTCTCTTGGTACTCACTTTCAAGTAGGCGAGATCATTTACTGTATCATAAACTAGCCCCAAATTGCCAGATTTACCTCTTTTTAAGTAAGGCTTGTTATTTTAAACAAATTACATACACAGGTAGTCATATACACAATGTTTTCTGTTGCTATGTATACTAATACCCTTTAATAAGAACACAATTTTTAAACAAGCAAAATGTAAAAGAGTGTTTCTGCAAAACCATGGTCAAATAGTAGTAAAGCGATGAACAACAGTTGCGGACAGTTTCCGCACAAAGAAGTTTCCTCTCCACTTAAATGAGAGACATTTAAGGGGTTATTTCCAGGTGCACTTTATGTATATTCACAAACCAAACCAATCGGTTACATACCTCAGAGAACGTTACAACAGACTCTTGATTAACATTATACTCACCTCTCCTACGTTACAGCTTCTCTTATGTTAAAACCTGAGCTGACAGTGTTTTCAAAGATTAAGTTTTCAATTAAATGCAGCTTGAGTTCTTCAGCGTCTGAGAGACTAACTGCTAAACGTCCTTATTACACAGCTTACAAACATTTTAACACTAGTGCAATAATGTACGACAAGTTGATTGTTATTGCTCTAACATAAGAAAGGGCATATGGTTCCTGTCAGACTATTCTGCTTGTTTCATTCTTACAGCTGTTGCGGAAGCAAATAGAAATTTTTGGTAGACCTCTCAAAACTTTAATTGGTTTCTGTATGCATAGCTATTTATGCTAAAAGCTTTCATTTAAACAAATACCTTAGTGCAGTTAGCACAACGCAAAAGCAATTGAGAGTCATTCACCATTTTTTTTTCCTTTCATTATACGACTACTCAGTGATCCTCTGCACAAACGGAACAGTGCTGCGAGACGCGCTATGGCAGCATACAAAATGTTAGTGCCTGCTCCTGAAGGACTTTCAGTCAAAAAAAGATTAAAACCTTCTGTAATGGTTTCCCTGCAGGCCTGATGAAAAAGCCACATTTAATATTATTGCAAAAGTTCACCGAGGCTCCAACCAGTGCACAATAAAACTAGACACTGCGCTAAGTAACAACACTTGCCTCAAACTTTCTTTCTCTGCTCTAAAGTTGAGTCCCCATTCTTCCTAGGAGCACAGCCCATGATCAGATGGGCAGCCTGGGGCTAGTTAAAGAAAACATTCATTCTCCTCAGCTCTATGACAGCTTTTAAACAAACAGTTGTTTAAAACTGCTTCCAATTTTGGAACATTAGAAATGGCCTCAGTAAAAACAGATCTGTAAGGCACAGAAGGCTGCCGGCAGTGAGGAACAAGTCAAATCAATAAAATTTACTACCTCTCCATCTGATGGAAGCTAACACATCTCCTTAGATTGTAGCAAATACATGCAAATATGTTCTATTCCAACAAAATATTTATTTCATCACATCTGGAAAGAATATAGCATTTACCCTTTCCATCCCAGCAAACAAAAGCAGCAGACCGGTAGTAGAGTGAGGGTCTGGAGCAGTCTTATGAGGAGCGGCTGAGGGACCTGGGGGTGTTCAGCCTGGAGAAGAGGAGGCTGAGGGGAGACCTTATCGCTCTCTACAGCTCCCTGAAAGGAGGGTGTAGCCAGGTGGGGGTTGGTGTCTTCTCCCATTAACAAGTGATAGGACAAGAGGAAACAGCCTCAAGTTGTGCCAGAGGAGGTTTATGATGGATATTAGGAAAAATTTCTTCACCAAAATGGTTGTCAAGCATTGGAACAGGCTGCCCAGGGAAGTGGTAGAGTTGCCATCCCTGGAGGTATTTAAAAGATGGGTAGACGTGGTGCTGAGGGACATGGTTTAGTGGTGCACTTGGCAGTGCTAGGTTAACGGTTGGACTTGGTGATCTTAAAGGTCTCTTCCAACCATAATGATGCTATGATAGTCAGAGTAGATTCATGCCTGGAGTACCAGCTTCTGGAGTCCTGCAATTACATCCAAAACTATGCTTCCAGTTTTTGATCATCAAATATAGCAATGCATGCCTGAATTTGCAGAAAGCCTAATTCAATTGCTCTGGCAAACAAATCACTTTTTCACCATGCCTGGGTTGTAGCCTCATGACTCGCTGCCAGACCCATAGAACACGCATGCCTCCCAAAACCGAGCTGTACATACACAACGGGCTCAGCCAAAGCTGTTGCTCTACAGTCCATGTGTTATATTTATCTAAAGTAAAGCCTGCTTGCTATTGCTCCCAGCACCACTCTACGGGGACATTTGGAAACACAGAGGGGCCTCACCGCTTGGTATATATAATCAAGTTTTTAGGACAGCACACTTAGGAATTTGAGTACGCCCAGCAAGATTGTGGGTGCACTTGTCATTAGTACATATCTAGCAAGCAAAGAAATCCTATGAAAACACATCTGTGCCCAGACAGTAGTATTAATAACCAAGAGGAATAAGCATGCTTCACATTTCTATTAGTAATGTATTATCTTGCTGTAAATATTAACTTTGCTGTAGTTTAGACCACTAAATGCAAATTAATGGAAAGCTTATGGGAACATAAAGAGACTATGCTCTTAATGATCTTCTTAATACTACCTTTCAGCATACCAGTGGGAATTATGGAGAGATGCATTGTGAGATATTATTTCTAGTGCCGTTAGAGCCTTAAGACACACAGATAAAGGTGTAAGATGACATAAGTATGCATAAGGAGGATTTTAGGTACTTTTTTTAATAACTTCTTAATCACAGACGTGTTTCTAATACAATTGTTTCCAGCACGTAAATTAAATTGAAAGTTAATGTTTAACAGGAATATGAAGCAGTTTTAGAAAGATTTCTTATTAGAATACCTCAGTTTAGCCAATTAGCAGAAGCTAACGTTTTAATATTATACACTGCCATGGTAGAAGGCAAAAGCTCTGAATGATTAGAAGAAAAATAACACTGCTGCTTTGTTCAGCCTTGTTTTGTGATAGAAACCAAATACAGTTTCTAATACATGCCACTTAAAAGTGCTGAGGGTGAAAAAAAGAAAAAAAACTATTTACAAGTTACTAGGGGAAAAGCAGCTAAGAACCTTTATATGGCAAGACAAAATATGTATCACAGCTACAGGGAGACCATTTTGGTTTTGCAAAAGGAACAATTGCTCAAGACAGGACTGGGATAGATCATCTCTAAATCAATTAAATACTTTCCCTTTAAGCAAAGTAACTTCTAAATGGAAATAGAACAATCTAGTAAAGCTCTGCTGGATAATGTACAAGTTCAAAATGGCAGCCCCAGAGATTACCCAGGCCTAGGCAGATTTCCTGAATTTAGATCTGTCCTGGATGAGAGTTTTGCAACAAGATTCGGCTCTTATGGCACACCAATGTGATGCAAGACATGCTGTGTGTCACTAGCAGTAAACTCTACCTGAGGTCTTTTTGTAGCCATAATCTACAGATTTCCTCCCAATGCCATTATAGAGACAACCAATTAGCTTAGGAGAGAAAATCTTACATCATTTGCATGTCTTTTTGACGGTTGAAGCTACTTAGAACTATGCAGGGGGCTGGGGGGGAAGGTTCCTTGCTTACATTGCCTGATGGGGTATAGACCAGTAGCCCTTTTAAGTCCCAAATTCCAGGTTCAGGTAGGCCCACGGAGCAACCAACTACAGTCAAAACATCCCACCAGTAACGACCAGTCTGTCAGCTATGTTGCCTTCTGGCAAGCAAAGTTTCAAATACCTCCATCTCAGCCATTAGAAAGAAATCCATAATCACTCATTCAATACACCTGGGCATCATCAGACATTCACATCAAAGGGACAGACAAGACATTACTTATGAACACCAGGAAACAACTGGGAAAAGCACTGAAATATGAATACCAAAGCATTATAGCACCCGCTGCCCTGCCACAGGCATGCATAGACTTTGCTATCTCATTCTTCAGGGAGGGAAAAGGTTAATTTGTGCACCAAGCTATCAAAGGTAACAGCCTCTTTCCAAGGAATCACTCAACATTTCCCTTTGTTCAAGCTAATCTCTGTCTGCAAACAACAGCCTTCCACACCAGTCCTTCCATACAAATAAACCCTGCTGGACTGTTCAAACTGGAGCTCCAGTCAGGCTTTAAACAGGAGCCCCACAAGAGCCAGAGGGTGCTCAGCAAGGCCTTGCTGCAGCACTTCTCACCAGGGAGCACAGCCATATCAGATCCTCCATTCCTCCCTAAATGCCACCACAGAGACCTAAACATAAGTGTCTGCTCCCACCTGGGTTCCTCCAGCTCCCGTTTTGATTCACATGGATCTTGCAATTTTCTCGCAGCCAAGCACTATCACCACAGCCAGTTTTTCTCCTCTTGTAGGTCCTTCCTGCCCACCTCCTCTCCTGCAGCTACAGGTTCCTCACACCCCCAGGCACAGCTGAGGGCTAATTAGGCACTCAGGCTCCATTAAGCCTTCTTCCTGCTAATTCAGGGTTACACCTGCACTGGGTCAACCCCACAACAACTTCCAGTGTGTGTAACAACTTGGCAGTGTTAGGTTAACAGTTGGATTTGATGATCTTAAAGGTCTCTTCCAACCATAATGATTCCATGATTCTATGATTCCCGTGCCTATGGTGAAAAGAGGGCAGGCTTCAAGCCATGTTGTGTACAAAAGACATTCAGGAGCTTTTGGGTTGCTCTTTTACTGGGAACAAGTCAGGAAGCAGACTGCTTTCCGTCATTACAAAGATTTGCAGAAGTTTCAGAAAAATATTTTGGTTTGCTTTGAGGTGGACCCATATGCTTCAAAACCGTACAGGAATAAAATGAGATAGACCTGCTCGCTCCAGAAGAGTAAACAGTTTTGGATTGTTCAGGTGAGATCAAAGAGACTCTATTCAAACTGATTTTGACATCTGTCCCTCAGATTTCAAATGAGTGTCCCAGTTGCTTGGGTACACTCACACACGTGTACTCGCTTTTGACTAGGAATGCCACTTATGCTGGGGAAGTTTTCTGTGAATGGGTACGTTCTTGTGGAAACTGCGGCGTTACCAAAAAAGCACTTTCTAGAAACAAACAAAACTACTTCCCTCCCCAATAAAACATGGTCATTTTTTGCCTTTAATGCAGCAAAACTGAACACAAAGTACTCTTGCCACCACACCTCATCAGGTTTGGGAACAGCAGTGAGGAGCTGCTTCTCAACCCGGTGTGAAAGTACTCAACTGAATGGCATGATTTTTAATTTTTGCATGTAAAGAGAGTAACCTCTACAGCCTGGGGGTTAGATCTGCACAAGGGAGAACACATGGATTTCAGTCCTTCTTTTGGCAACTGTTCTACACTAATTATTTGTAAGAACCAGAACCCCCCACCTTCCCTTTTCTTTGGGAGTGTTCTCACCAACAAGTGACACGCTCACTCTTCCTGATCCAAAGCATATTTAATTACTCCATGCAAAACTTCACCAAAGGGAATTCAGTAAGCAGAATACTAGAACATTTTATAGCCTGGCAATTAGGGCATTGCCTTTTGAATTCCTGCAAGCAGTGAATGAAATGGACTTTGTGTACCTACTGTCCGCATGAATGCTCTAATCATTAAGCCCTTGGATAAACAAGGGGAGGGTATAGGCCACTCTTGCCTTTTTACCAGCCTAAGATAATAAATAAACCTTTTCTATCTCAACTCCATTTTAAATATAAACAATATATATCCATAGCATGTCAACCCACCAAGCAGCAAAACTTTTTCTCTACCCTTTCTCTATCTGGCCCTTCAGGCCAGAGTGTAGGAATGGGCCACCAGCACGTAGGGTCACCTGGATACCTGCACCCACTGAATATCCACCCCTTCCAGAGACACTCAGCTTTAGACCACTCACTTCTCTTTCTGGACTGGTATCCAATTTACACAGCTGAGTATGAATCAGGCACTCACAGGTCATTTTATTAAGTATTATGGCTCTTCTCCTGGGCCCATAGAGTACACCTTTCTCCATATTTCCTCTCCTAAAGAAGTACCACTACTTGTTCCCAAGATGGCTGTGTTTTGCATGGAGCCTGTGCTCGTTAAGTTCAGAGTGACGGCTGGATTAATGTCCATATATGAAGGAGGTACCTCATCTGTGAACCTCAATGGAACCTATATAAATGAGAGTGGCACTGAGCTCTCCAGCACTACCAAGTCTGAGACACCCCTGGGCATGGCACGTGCCATGTGGGAACTTTATTATCAGAGAAGCAGGCACCTCTGGATTACAGATCCTTCAATGCAAAATTGCAGCAGAGTATAAATTTTAATCTCACATACATAAATACCACTTAAATCCATTAATGGATCTAACCTTTAGGCCTTTTTAAAATAAAACTAACCTCAGCAGGTATTTTCTCTCTTTGCTATTTTTCTCTTTCCCATCTAACCTGGGAATTAAAAGAGCCAACCAGTTTATAACAAGGCTACAAACCACAGTTTAGAAATAAAAAAGACAGAAGGCCAATTTGCTTAACATCTACCCCACTCGAATGAACCCCAAGTTCATTGGGCATTTACTCTTAAAGCACACTTGACAATGGGGCAACAGGACGCTGAAATGCTCAGAGGCAAAACTGTTCTGGGATAATCGGTTTATGCACATTCACAGAGTGTGCCATTCATTGCATGCCCAATACAAACCCCTTTTCTGTGCTAAAAGACGGGCTCTGGAGGTTTACTGGTCATGAATGAGAAGTCTCGTTCTATATCACAATATAAGCTAGCAAATGTGTCATGAAGCCATGCCAATGCATTACAGTGCAGGATAAAATAAAAACCATATCAAGATGCCTCTTTAAAACAATGCAGACTATAAATTCATAGGATAGCTCCTTCCCAGATACTGAAAATATGGGCTAAATGCTAGTTTCAAATCTGTGCAGCAGGCTCCTTGACTAACATTTGGCTCTCAATAAAGAGATTACTGTAGGATTAAGCCTTACCTTGGGAGGTAGAGAAGAAACAAATCTCTAATTATCTCTACTCTTGTACTCTGGCCATGATTTCTTTTTCTCTGGGGAAAAATAAGCTTTGTATTGTCTAAAGTTTAATGTGTGTATTCTTTCAGTTAGTTTTAATATATTTTAAAGTATTAATAAGGTAACTTGTAATTTTTATTTTCTAGTTGTTACATGGTCTTTTTAATAGGAATATTTTTTGCAAGCGTTCTTGCAGCATATGCCCATGTTCATGCTAAAAAGCCCTCTTTTAAATATTTTACTCTGTAACCTGCAATTCCCTTTTATGTATGACCTAAACCACTTGAACCACTATAGGAGAAGGAATTTTGGATCTGCAATCAGTTTACTTTTTGTTACTATTTAACTAAACTATTGACAAATATTTGTGAAGCAAACTCTCTTTGTTAATGACTAAACACCATCAAGAACAGAAATAACCTTCCTCATTTAGAGAGGAATGCCATCCAAGGGGCAAAATATACTATCTTATTCTTCCTCCTAGGGGCAAAGTTGAAGTTGGAAGAAAAATAACTGAGGGAAAAAACAAAGAAATCTTGATCTAGAAAAATAAAATCCTGGTTCTGCTGAGTGGAGTGAAGAGGGAAGGAAACTGAGGGATCTGCTTTCTAATAATGTGAGAGAAAACATATCTTAGTGTGTGACTCTGGGGGAGAGAATGAGAAACTAATGGCAGACAGGAATTGCAGTTTAAAATAACTTTAGAAAAGCACGTGAGAGTGCTTTGGGTGAACTTGGTGAAGAGGAAAGAGAAAGATGAATGCAGAGAAGAAAAGATGTATAGAAATGAGGGAGACTGACAAGACATCACAGGGAGGCCCAGGAAGAGAGTAAGGAAAAAGCATGAGGAAGATGTGAGATTGCTGTATGAGAGGGAAATCCAGAGTAAGTACTGATGTTGCACATGCAGAAGAAATTAAAATCCCCAGGAAAATTCACTAAGCTACACTGAAGAGAGAAAAGCTAGAAAAGGAAAAAAAAAAAAAAAAGAAAAAATGAAGAAAACCCTAAGTTATCTGTCATTTTCTCATTTGTACTAAACCTAATCTAAATTACACACATTTTTGTTCGATTTAGAGGAAGTCAGGAAAGCTCTACAAAATCATTTTTTTCCCCGGAAAATGAAGTGTCCAAATCACAGTTTTCCTGAAATGTTTCTATTCTGTTAGGAAAACAAGAACAAAATATGTTGTTCAGAGTTAAACTGAACTGATGTTAAATTTGCCTAACCAATCAAACCCCCTCATTTGGGGTTAATCTATAACTAAACTTTTCCTGTGTGAATTGTTGTAGGGTTTCTGGGGAGTTATTGTTCAACTACCATACTCTATTCAATGGATTAACTTTCCCAAGGAGGATTGCAGCTTCCCATCTGCCAAAACTGTTACATTATACACTACTTGCAGGAAAACCGGTATGTCACGGGAGACATCGCCTAAACAGACACCTAGTCTAGAGATGAAAATGGGAATAAGGCACAGAACTGTTTCTTTCATAGAGTTCCCCCCTTCCCACTTGTACTCATTATTGGCTGCCAGTCCGCAGCCTTATTCTGGTTTTCTATTTCCTATCCTCACCTCCTCTCACACCCAAAGATTTCTATGCTCCACACTCTTACCACAACTACCACATCTCTTTCCACATTACTGCCGCCTTCTCTCTGGCCCCATCCTCATTTACTAGACACTGTCTGCTACGAGGACTAGTATGTCTGCTATGAAAAGTAATATGCTCTCTTTGGTATTTCAGGCACAGCAGCCTGTCCAGGAATCTTCATTCTCAAATGGCTGTGACTCAGACCTTTTTCATGAGCCCAAGAAAACAAGCCTCTTAGCCCATGCTAGTTAACGGGTCGATGGAAGATGTGAGTGTGTTTGTAAAACATGAAGTCCTTGGTGTGTGCTGGCACAAAGGATACATATTTATAGGTAGGAAAAAAAAAAAACAAAGACTCAATACCAACAAAGAATTTCAAGCATAAAAAAGAGAACATATTTCAATTACGTGTTGTGATGTATATGCCATGGGGTGTCACATGTATGTGCACAATAGGTGTGTTGATGGTAAGAAATGTTTTCAGCTCCTGCTGATTTTTTCCTTACCCCTAGGACTTGTTATAGAAGAAAATAGATTTCCAAAAATCTATTATAAAAAATATAGTAAGATAGTTGCATTTCAGAGGTACAAAAGAAATTTAGTCTTGGATCACAGTTCAATTGGAACTAGATGTCTTCTGGCTTTTTTAAAGACAGCAACTTCATGTATTTTACAAACTAAATAAGCTTATATGCAAAATTAACTACTATGTATTGCAAATTTGTAAGACATTTTAGCCTTTCCTTCTGGAATCAACTAACCTCACTGATCAGTCACACAGGAAAAAACCTTTGCAAAGCTTCCTTCCAAAGAACATTTGTGTCTGAATTATGAGAGACCTAAAGGATGAACCAGTCAAATGTTCTCCAAATCCTGAGTAAATCGGCTTTGTGTTGGAGAGGAGTTGTCTTCCACCCCCACAAAGGAATTTCAAAGGTGTGAGTTACTCAATGTACTTGTATTTTTCAACAGAAATAACAGATGTTCTCAAGTTTCTCCAAGCTGTGACTCCAACTGTTGTGCTGAAAAAAGTCATGACCCAGCTCCTACAAACATATTAAAACCGATTTTATTTCACTTTACATTTTATTAGCCAGTTGCTCTGTCTAATTATACCATTAAACATGATGCTTTCAACGACAAAGGGACTCATCACACACTAATTGAAACCAATGTCAGCACTCCAACTGGGTGCCAGAGTCCTTTACAAACATTGGCAAGCATACTCAAACAACTCATGTTTAAAAAAGTCCAATCTTTGCATAATCTCTAATGTCTTGTGGTATTCAGAATACCAAAATAATAGGCACAGGAACCAAAGCAGTTTGCCAAGGATCTGTCCTTTTCTAGTTACACCCCAAAACTGTAAGGTTAGACCTCCTCTCTATTTTATAAAGGAGGTATTATTGGATGCCTGCTTGAATAAAGCACATATGAACCATGGTACAAAGCTCACACAAAGCTCACGAACTGCTGATTTAGTGCAGGGCAGGACTAAATCAAGTTCACAGTGGATAAGCGTACCTTTAAAAATACATAACTATCATTTGCATGTATTTAGCCCACCTCGTCCCCTACCTGCGAGTTTGACAACAGGTAGCACACGATGTGCAGTTTCTGAATTAGGCATATACCAGCGGGTCATCTAGCATACCTTAGGGAAATGGTAACAGCTAAGCTCCTTCCAAAACCTTTTCACCATGGGAACCCTCCTGTGAGTTTCTCTCTACCCACTTGTCAATATTCACAAAACTTGCAGGATTCCAAGTGTTTCTGAGATTTAAAAACAATTTTCTTCTCAAAACTTGGCAGAAATTGGTCCATCGATTCAAAACTTGTTATGGACAGATTGACAGACAAAGAGCATGAAACCAGGTAAAATAGTAGTATTGCACAAAATTAATGTGGCCCATGCTGAATACATTAAAATTGCCTGATTGACAGACCCTAAAAAGTAATTACCATGGTGAAATCATTAACTACTACTGTGTTAACTCTGTGGAGCTCTGCAAACAAAGATTCTCTTTTAGTTTGTCAGTGACCTAAGAGAATAGTAGCTTTCTTTTGAGGATTTACGGGCTGAAATACTAAAAGAGTTTGTTATCCAAGTCAGATGAGTCTATCACAGTAAAGCCTTCACTTAAAATCTCTGTTGATAACACTAGTCACTTGTTACAGCCATATTCATAATCCCAAGAAACTTTCTTAAGCACGATACAGGTTGCAGTTTGTTACTTTAGGAGTTATCAGATGATTACAAGCCGCTAAAAAGTATATTTAATTTTGTCTCTCTCCTAGCAAATTACACAATTTTTAGTTTAATAAAGTCAGCTGAAGAACGCTGGTCTTCTTTCAGCATTGTCTCAGTCAAAATATACTTTCGAAGAAAACAAAATGTTTTGACTGCTGACAACTGAACTGATTTTATCCAAAATAATTTCTCTAGAGCTTTGTTTCCTACACACACCAGACAAATACTGAGAGCCCCAGCTCTCTACATATTCATGGCTAAAAAGACATGAATGTGTAGCCTTTGAGACTTTTTCACACAAAGGAGGAGGGAGCCTTCTTACCTGCAGTCAGAGAGGTTTTTGTCTATGTATGGTTTATTCATATAGTGTGTATGTTATTTGAACGATGTCAAAGTCAAAGGCCTTTTTACTATGTACCTGCTAGAATCAATACTTCACATCCAGATGATTAATAGGGTTCGCAGCTTGGGAATCAAGTCTTCCTGAATACTAAAGAGTCAAATACCTAGCCGTGTTTATTGGGTGTATAATACACCTTTTAAAAGCATAAATATTCTGAAACTTCATGGCCCGTCACCTTAATTAGCCAAACCACTAGACAATTAAAGAGACATTTTATTATCGGTGCTTTTTGCTCCTGAGTGCTAGGAAAAAAAAACAGTTTTGCCTTTCATTGCCTGCATGGCAAAATTACTAAGAGATCTACTGAGAATTGCGCTGAGAATTGCACTGAAATCACTGAGATTAAACTTCATATAAGTTAGTATCAGTGAATGGCATCGGGGACTGATCACCATCACAGAGGGACTGAAGCCCTCCCCTCTCCACCGGCATGTGTCGCCGCACTGCTGGGGCTCCAGTCTCACTGAGAACTTTGAGAGGAGTTTTTGCCCTTTCGCTATTCAATCCATAGGCTCTCTTGTGATTAGTCCAACAGCAGGCAAACGTTAGCTGGATATTTTTAAAGGTATATATCTATCCACTGTGAACTGGATTGAGTCACGCCCTGCACTGGGTTCATTTTAAATTAGCTGTTCATGAGCTTTATTCCATTGTTTCAAAGTCTGGGCCTCTAATCTAGAGGCATTATGAGGTAATAAAGTCATGGAAAACATGGAAAGGAGGCTGGCTTGTTGCAGGGAGCTGTGACATCACAAAGAACCGTATAAAAAAAAAACAGGTTTAATTCATTTGCTTCCCATACATTTCTTTTATGTAGGCTGCCACACAGAATAAAACAAATGCCCTACATAAACTCTAGTGTATTATGTCAATAGAGTCATCTTTGTCAAATGTACTTGTAATATGGCCAAAGAAAATATCAAACTTGTTTGACAAGACCTATTTTTCCTGAATAAAACAGACACTTTATGGTCGTGAATGAAAATATGATATTCCAGCTGCTAAACAGTGAAAGCATGCAGATGTCTCAATTCTCGAGCTTTCTGTCCACCTCTCAGTGATGTCTTAATTCTCTAAAAATCTTAAATTACATACCCTGGTTATTAGCCTAAATTCTGCTCCATTCTCATCACTTCCGATTCCTTTTTGGAAGGTATAACTTACAACAGAATACTCACTTTACCTACACATGAGATGATAAAATCACAGAATTTCCAAAAGGAACAGAAATAGGAAAAAAAATGCCATTTTATATTAGTTCTCCATAAAACAGAATTATGCAGAACCACATGTAGCCCCATTCTAAAACCAAAATTCTAAACAGATGTGGCCAGATATTTGTCCAGGCAGCATTGTGGGTGAATTCGATTGTGATGCTGGTGAGGGATGTGTAAAAACCACCGCTGTGCCCCCATCGCACCATCCTGAGCATGGTCCTCACTGAGCGAGACAGACAGGGTGACTACAGCCCCTTAGGGTGCAGTCTGGTAGTACTGCAAAGCCAGTAATAGTCACCTGCCACAAAAAACACAGTCCCAGTTCCCCTCTTTCTCTCATAGTCCCTATGGCAAATTTGTTTCTGGAATCAACAGATTTAAGCAACTTTGGTATGGCAAATTAAATATCCTGTGTTGGAGCTACTTCCTGGAAGTTCATTACAGACTTACAAACAAGACAAATAATTTGGTTTACTCTGTCTTTATTATTAATACTGCTCTTAAAATTACACCTAAACCCACCCTCACTATAGCTTGCACTGTACAGACATAAAACAAAGAAGCTCTTTTGACTCTAAAGGGCTTATTATTTATTACTAGCCTTAGAGAGAAGATGAGCAGGAAGAAGATGTGATACCGGTTCATATGAAAAAGTATATCTAGCAAAACAGTTACATAGCTATGCTCAGACTGACAGACCTTGGGGCAGAGACAAGATGCTTGAAAAAGCAGAGGAAGATAGGCTTAGGGGTATTTACACAGATTTTTTGCTATGCATAATCAGCAGCATGAGTGAAAGCATGAAAGTGAATGTACAAGAGTGCTTTAAAAGATGGGCAACATTTATATAATGGCAGTGAGGGAATACTGGTGTTGATGAGACATGGGCTGAAAAGTAAAGAGAAGCCATTTGTATTTCACACCATGAAGAAAAGAAAGCCAATGGCATTGTGCAAAAAAGAGGAGTGACAGGACTGGGACAATAAGCCAAGCAAATGACCTTTGCAATTGGACTGGAAGACAATGAAAGTGTTGTTAAGTGCATATGGGTTATGCACATAGCTCCCGGCAGGTTGTTCTGCGGGGAGGGAGGTAGGAGGCCATGGGAGCCGAGAAGGTAAGCAAGAAATACCTGAAAAAGATAAAAAGCAGTACCAGGACAGAAATCAACTGTTGAATACAGACTAGAGCCCACAGATAAACAACTTGAACATCTGGTTTGTGTGAGACAAGAGCCAGCAGAAGTGCATCCTACCATTAAGTGTCCTGTAATTAAAGGTTAGAAATATTTTCTAAGAAATTCACACAAATCTGAGACTGCACTCTGGAAAGCAGCAGCAATGAAGACTGTAAGTCAGAAACAGTGTCAGTCCTGAAACACCTAAGTATATGCTGAACTTCAGGTAAACTGGACAGTTCTTGGCCTTTGCTTTCTTAAAACAGAGGTGAACCTCAATTAAGTTTAAAGCAATGGCATTATAGCTACTGTCTTTCTCCCAGTGTCTCTACAGCTTTCTCACTGGGACTTAAAAACTGTGAGCAAGCAGAGATAAAGGACAAGACTTAAGAAAAGGCCTGTCTCCTGCCAGAACTCTTGATTACTGATTTGGGGATACAAAGATGTGGATTTGGATTAGCAGGCTACCCATGGATTCTCCCAGCATACTGAATTCCCCTGGATTGTAAGGGGATTGTCTGGATATAGCATAAACAGTAAAGCAGTTCCTGCTTTGTCCAAGAAAAAAACCTTTCTTTTCCGTCCAGGTGTTGTTCTGCCAGAAAAAAGGGATTTGCCGTAAGCCTTTAAGTGTTCTACACTGACCAAATTCTATGTTAAAAAGTTCCACACGGACAAATCAGACTAAAGCACACATTTAGGGAGACTTGGGAGACCTACAGGAGTACTTTCATGCAGTGATAGCAAAGAATACTCTGACAGCTAGCGAAGTTCAGCTGTGAGCTGCTAATTATCATGTGCTCCAAACCTCTTTTCACAGACTAAAACCCTCTGCAGTTGAAGCTCTGCAGTCTCTGAAAAGCTTATCTGGAGTTTATCCTCTGGAGGCTGTAGGGAGAAGGAGACTGACCCTTCCCTGACTAATTATGTAGCTTTATCTGCCTTCTCACATGGAAGATGAAGTTTCAATTTTGAAGGCTTTTATATAGTCTTGCCATATTTTTTGCTGCTTTTAAAAAATCGTTACTAAGTTTTACACTTACCAAAACAAATGCTTTTTGAGGTATAGGGCTCTAAGAAATGATCCATCACCCCTTTCCCAGGAGGAGAAAAAGTTGCCCTGGTATAATCGATGCCTCTTTCTGTGCCTGCATACAGCCTGGTGGTTTGAGCCCAAGCTATATCCAGTCTGGGAAGAAACGGTACCACCCCAAGATTGCCTTGAAGTGGCGAGCACGGTCTGTAAGGAATCAAAGACAGGATTACCCTGTGCTACTAGCTCACAGCACTAACAAGATGAAAGAGTCCTGTAAATCTTTAATATTCTGCATCCTATGGCTCGTTAGGGTTTTCCCCTTTCCTTTTCTAGGACTAGAATCAATTTGTGTTTTGTTCTGATCTACAAGTCTATGAACTTCTAAATACACAGCCATCAGGTCTTGCAATCAGACAGTTCTTCATGACACTCCGTCTGGGTTGTCTGGCAGGCTTTCACATGACACTGTCTTCTCAGCATAGTAATGTTTCATCTGGTCTTTGGTGGAACACAGATAGTTTTGATATCTTTGTTCATTATCCACTAAATGCATTTATTGAGCAACACTTCTTACCTAAATAAAAGCATAGCTCTACATTTGGCATTCATTTCTTACCAACAGATTCTCTCTTCTGAATTACAGAATGGTTACATTGTCTTAATTCTCCCTATACTGTTTTCAGCTGTACTGTTTTTCTTAAAGAAAGGGGTTTTATTTCCTCAGTCTTGACTAGATTAACTCTGATCACTTTTAAGCCGCTGGTCTGCATTTAAATATGAGGACAAGAAAAAAGAAAGTATCCTTCTACAAACTCATCAGGAGTTGCATCTTGGAGATCATTTATCTTATGGTTTTACTGTATTCAGCAAATAGAAAACCACAAGCTTGTGCTTATGGTATCAGCAGTCAAGGCTCCAGCTTATAAATAAAATGAATAAGACCGTAGCCATAAGTTTAATATTTTGCTTGTGTTGTTGCCAGCTCCCTCTTGTTTGTGTAAATGATCTCCACACGCTCACTGTAGAAACAAACCGCTGGTGCTGGCCCAGAATAAGAATGTATTTGATTTTTGCCCCAGTGTTAGTTTTTGAGTTCCTGTCTGCACTAATTAATTATAAACCATCGCTCCCAGGCCTTCTTCTCTATTACTGTTTTCTAAACAGCAGCTCCTGATTTTGTATATATAATGATTATTATTTCTTCCCAGGTGTATTACCTTACATTTATCTATATTAAATCTCATTTCTCTTTCCTCTGTCCATCTCTCAAAAGTTGCCCCTAACCTTATTCTCCAGTGAGGAGAGATCCTTTCTCAGAGCTGCTTTGTTTATGGGATGCATTGCTGGAAGGGTGTAATAGGTAAAATAATTGTGTGGCTCTTCTAGACTTTTCATTTCCTCTTTTCTGCATTCCAATTCTGCTCCCTCTGATGTAGTCATTGACTTCAATTCAATCAAGAACAAGCATTTAAAGAGCTGCCCCATTGTCTGGATAATGGCAATAGTCCAGTTATTGAAATTTCTTAATCCTTTGTTTGGATTAAATTTCTTGTTCTCTTCTGAAACAGGCATGGGGGATGAGAAAGAGATTAGACTACATTACACTGCATCCCAAGCCTACAAAAAATATTTCATAAAAGCGACTTGTAAATACTCTCAGTGTCTGCTGTTTTTCTGCACCTGAAGGAAGTTGTTTAATTTCATGCCAGCACTTTCATTTTGGCCTGTTTGGATTCAGTTGTATCTCTACTGGACTTATGTTTGATTTTTAGCTGACAGATTGTTGGTTCTGGGCTAGCTTTTGGCATAGCAGCTCCAGTACTGTATGTACATCATCATTGATTTGTACCCTGATGCCTCTCAAGTCTTCTATAATTCTCTCTGCGTATCAGCAAAATGAAGATGAACTAGCTGAGAGCAACCCTTCGGGTTTTAGGTGGCCTTTGACAAAATCTTGCCCAGGAAGTAGATTTGCCTGATCCCAGCCAGCAGCCTAACTGAGCCTGGGCAAGCCCCTCATACAGATGAGAAAGTGAATCTTTTCCACCAGTGTCACTTGAAATGTTCTTGAAATGCTCTATAAATGCCAACAGTTGCTGCAGTAGCCTACTCAGGGGTTTGGGAGTTCCTGCTCCCTTCCTGGCTTTGGCACTAATGATCATGCAGTCCCGCAGGGAGTCAGCTCAGCAATGATGCTAATTAATTACTGCAGACAGGAGCTCAAAATGTAACATTGTTGAAAAAATCAAATGCCTGTGCTGTTTTGTCTGCAGCTGGTCTCTAATGGCTGCATTTGGGGGAAATCTTCAGCACAGCTAAGAGCAAATCACTCGCTCTCTCTCCTGTTAGAGAAATATAGTAGTGAAGGATGGAATAGTAGAAATTGCAACAAATTAGAAAGCAGCTAAAGTAAAATACAGGATAAAGAAAAATTAATTCTCAACGATTTTAACAGTAGGGTGCTCTAATGAAGGATACTGCTAGAAACATAGGACTGGAAGAGACCATCTGGGTCATTGAGTCAGTCCCTGCAAACACAAACTGTCATTCAATAATCACTGAGTCCAGAATGATCCACAGAATATTGACTCCGCATGCCTCCATACACAACAAGCCTCTTTCAACATCTTACAATAATCTTAAAATCTACTGTGAACACAAAAAGTCACATCAATAATGTGCTTCAGGAAAAGAACAAGTGAAATCATGGACATTGTTAGTGTCTGAGGCCACAGACTCACGATCCAGCCTTTCTCCCTTCCCCTTCTCACCAGCACATGTACCAGCACACTGCATCAGATCAGGTCGCAAAGTTTGGCTGAAAACTCACTGTATAAAACAGTGATTCATTCTCAGCCACATCAACTCCCTGAAACCAGTTGAGAATGAGCAGCTCATTTTTTGGCAAGCTTAGTTCTTGGCTGCAAAGCTCCCTGGACCAACCTACTGCTCAGCTGCACAAATACCAGGAAGGACCATGGTCGCTCTGACTTAGATAAGGATAAACTGCTATGGAACTGCACTCCAGAGATGAAATTTGTCATTGCAGCAAAGCCAACCAAGTGGCTAGCTGCCACTGAAAGGAGCAGTTCCATACAAGTCAGCCCCAATTGGCACTGCTACTCAATAAACCATTCATTAACTACTCACTTTTTATGGTGAGCTTTGTTTTCCTCTAGCTCAGTTTGCCATGGCCACCAGAAAAGTGGAAATGCATGGCCAAGGAGGAGGGAGAGAAGTAGAATGACCTCACTTTTTTGCACTGGCAAACTGCTAGAACTGTGCAGTTGCATTGCAAAGCTGTGCTGCATAAGCAGGTCCCCTTGAATGCTCGTATCTGCTCCTGTACCATTCATGTGCCAGCCTTGTGATGGACCGGATCAAGGATCTAATTAAACTCATGAAGCCTGGAGTAAAAAAAAAAAGCAGCAATTTTTTTCAGCCAGGGGTGTTCCCTTATTGAGTTCACGTTAGAGCTGAACAAGATTTTCCTGCACGATGGCAGAACAAGAAAAAGTGGATAGGTGTAGTAGATAATGACTTGGAGGAGCTGTGGACAACATTTTCAGATGATCCAAGAAGGACCAGTCCTGAGCAAGTGTTGGTGATAGCCTGCTTCAGGCACAGAGCTGGACTAGAGAGCTTCCAGACATCTCTCACAAACAACATTTCTATGATTTTATAATTCCCTACTACAGGAATTAAAAGCTATACACCAGTACTCCCAGCAGTTTTTGTACATGTGCTAAATGAACTATACTAATGTGTATTTTAAACCTGTACAAGCTATTAATGCCAATGTTTCTCTAACCAGTTTTTCATGTGTCCAGACTTAAGCCAGCCGGCTGTTAAATTTCAGCTCTTCTTGGGGAAAACTCCTAACTGGGTGCTATTTCCACTCTCCTGCTGCCTGGGAAAGCAGTCACTCAGAGCTTTCTCAGAAGACTGCCACTGTACTCTCTCAGTGCCTCTTTGCCCTTATTCCTCCCTTATTTCTTCTACTCTGAGCACAGCAGTAGAATAGTTCCTCTGCTTCTCTTCCTCATGTAGGACCTCTCCTACGGGAGGGACAAAATTCACTCTATACAACATAGCCTTTCCCTTTTTATTTAGAATATGTAGGATTACAATTTATCTGTATTAGTAGGATTTATGGATCACTTAAGTAGCAAAAAGGGACATAATATGACAGAAGATCTGGCATTGTTCCTTTAATTCACTGCACACATTAGACTAATGCGAACACACATTCAGAGTGCTAGTGCCACACCTCCACAGTTCTAGGGACTGTATCTACCCATCTCTGGATACATGCAATGTATCCAGCAAATGACAGCTGTAATATTTAATAACCATTTATCGGCTGTATGAAAAAAAAAGGAAATAACTATTAGGATGTGACTTTGCTCTACACACAGCATCAGAAAAAAACGTGCCCATGATTCAAGAAGGATCTGTAAGCCCCAGAAAAAAGTCAGACAGAGGGCAGCAAAAATGATCCAGAGGTTGAAAAACAATCTCTAGGGTATAAGGTTTAACAAATCTATTAAATCTATCAGAGAAGAGTGGTGACTGATAACTGTGCACAGATATGTACACATGGAAAAGATACTTGATAGCAGGGGGGGCTTTTCAGTCTTGTAGACAGAAGCATAACAAGATCTAATGACTGGAAACTGGAGTTAGACAAATTCAAGATTGAAATAAGATGCGCTTTCTTAGCAGTGGGGTTAACGAAACACTGGAACAACTTACAAGGGGAGGTGGTAGAGTCACCATTGCTTGGAGTCTTTAAGGCAAAATGAAGTATTTTCCCAGGGGACATACTTCAGTCCAGCCTCTAGGAAAACTCCTGAAGGAGATTAGGCAAAATGATCACTAAGGTTGCTTATAGCCTTCCAGTGAGGAAGCCTTTTCATACAAGACTATGAATGCACCCCAACAGAGTGCCTGCTACGCTATTCCTACGCTGTTTGTGTTGGGGAACTGAGGCTGGGCCTACAGTATCACATTTATAATGTCCCTCCTGGAGGAAAGAGTGCCCTCCTATCCCAGGCAAAAATTTAACCTAAATATTTATCATGTTCTAGCAGCAGATGGATTTTTTAAATTAAAAACAAACAAACAAACAAAAACCAAACCAAACCAGAAATCAAACATATACTGCCTATAAATATTTACGTAGTTTTCATGGATAATATTGGCTTTTGTGTATCTCTCTTTAAAAGCATTTTGCTAAGTGCCATGACTTTAAAAGTCAGAGATATCTAGCTGTGCATGCATAAATTTTCCTGGCAGACACAGTGGAAAAAAAAACTAATTGAAGATAGCATCAAAAAGGATTAAAAAAAAGAAAAAATACCCAACCTCGTTTTCTTGACTACCTACTCTGTGTGTGCCTTTTGCTTAGCAGTATTACTTTTTAAAGTCTATGTTCCTGCTATCATGTGCTCACTATCACTGTCATACCTTTGATAAAAAAAAAAATAGGTTGATGACATTATAAAGTTTACAATGATTGCTCAAATCTTCAGGGAACTGGATCCCTCCCTAGGACATTAAACAATTTACAAAACACCAGGAACAACCATTCCAATAGCAAGAAGCTATTAATTTTCATAATTTTCATAATTTCACAGGTGTCAAATCTTAATCCATTATGCCCAAGTATATTATGCTGCATAGTTCCTCGCTGACTTGCCATGGGCTAATTATTGATGGTTCACTACATTCTAATAAAATCTCTATCTCATCTGTCTGTCAAATGGAAATGAAATAACAGAGAGAAGTTGCCAAAATGACTGCTTGAGATCCTTTAAAAAATATACAAAAGGAGAAAGATGCTCTATTACCCTCCATCCCATAGGTCATTCTGAACACTGCCTCCTGAAATATGCTATTGTTTTGCTTCTTCAGTTTACCTTTTTCTTGCTAATAAGCACCAGCCTTCATACAAACATCAACTTGAATCTTCAAATTATTTTGAAAGAATGCTATGTTTATGGATATATTCATCAGTTATTTGAGAAGACAGCAATTCTGCCTTCAGTGCTTTGGGAATACTCTTGCCACCCAGTTACACAGACACAGAATTTATGCCGCAGTCACGATCGTATCTCTAACCTGAAACATTGCTTTGTCTCACTGAAGGGGGAAGGTAGGTCTCCTGATAAATGTACCGGAGGAGACTGCGCTTTGCTCTTTGCCATACTGCTGTCTGCCTCCATGACCTTGCACTAGATTCACAATTTCTATAAAGTTATGGTGGTTGAAAAAATTACCATCCCCATCTTTCCTGTTCCTCTGTCAGTACTCACTGTCTTAATTAAGAAGTAAAACAGAACAGTTTTAAGAAGCAACTGCGGTGGACATCCATTATTTCACAGCAACAACTCACAGTCTGAAATACACACCTAAAAGGGCATCTTCTGTTTTTACCAAGAAGGAGGTAATCCCTGGCACAAAGCCACATCTGACACCTGTATGTGGCAAATGCATCTGTTACTGCAGCTAAACCCTACAGGGGTAATGAACAAGAGGCCACGGGCAAACAATTTCTCTCTCTGGATCTGCACATATGGCTTGATATAGCAGTATCCATAAAATCCTCCAGCCAGGTCTGAGCCAGAGCCACAGGCACTGTGTATTTGCATGACCACAGTGTTGTATCTAACCTAATTAGCACCACGTCCAACCTAATTAGCACCACCTACCAACAGGGTTAAGTACTTTGGGTGCAGCAGCACACATATGCAAGTTTACAGCTGCTGCTTCCTATTCTGCAAGTAACTCAATGTGAATATGTGCTCTGCTAAGTCCCGCACTCTGTTGCATGGTGTAAAGGTACCCTCTGCCATGTTTGGGTTCTTTTTAAATAGCAAACACAGATAGTTTTATTTCATTGCTTCCAAGGCAATCTGAAGCTTCACTTACTGCTGGTTTCCCATACGTTTTCTATTTAACTGAATAGAAAAAAAAGCTTAGCATAAAATACTAGATAAAGTATATTTAGGATATTCTTCTGCATGTGTCTAAAAGAACCCAAACAATGAAAACAACTAGGTGAAAAGAAATCCGTAAGTCTCTATGCTCAGCTGCTCATGTAAGCGCTGACTCTCTGCTATCTTGTCCCTGGGGCACTAATTTACAATTCTGTAAGATGTTACTGTAAACTGCTTAGTAGCCATGCTCTGTCCATTTGCACAAGCATGAATGATGATCCAAGGTGTGAAGCAACAGAAAATCAGCCTCTGGTATTTATATATGACCTTAGGGAAGTACATCTCCTTCAGGGCATAGCTTTGGGAATTTTTGTTTTAAAAAAAAAAAAGATTCTGTGGCAGTTTAATCCCTTTTAGCCTCTCAAATAAACTGATAGAGTACGCCCATTTCAAGCTAATACATGGTCACATTAAGTGTAGTAATGAAATCCAAAATTCCTACAAGCAACTAAACTGGGCATTATCAACTGGCAGTTTACCATATGTGTCGTGGTAGAAGAAATCTTGAGAGATCTGAAGGATGCAGCAATTTCTTCAGGGAGGGTATTCCGTATGTTGAGGGTGACCAAAAGGACATCATTAACACAGCTACGAGAAAAGCAGATGGAGTAGATATGGAGGCTGAGAGAGAAGAGGAGAGCAGATGACAGGAAAAGGCAAAGTTGTGAAGTGTTGCGGTGCAATTGAGAACGCAATTGAGCTGCCAGAGCACCCAGCTGCTGCTGAGCGGGTGGGCTCCATGGGCACTCAGCAGAACAGCCAGGCAAACCCTTACGAGAAGAAGTGAATGCTTCTGTGCTGGGTTAGCTCCCACCACTGGCTCACTGGGGTGAGATAAGCACCAGCATTGGCACAAGGGAAGTGCCAGGAACCAACCCATGACAAAGGGTGAGGAAGGAGGTGCAGCATAACCCTTTCAGCAGCAGCTAGCTATTAGCTTGGCTTAGCTCTATCGTCGAAATCAGGTCACGGCCCAACAGCTCGCAACAGCGCTGCGTGAACCAGCATAAGCCATTGCAGCTCCACAGCCCCACGTCTCTCACCACTTGTCTCTGCCCCAGACCCAACCCCTCCATTGCACCAGCAGAAGTGCTGCCTGATAGACTAGATTGGAGAAATAAGCTGGTTGAAAAAGGTGCCTTTCCTCCCTCCCTCGTGCTGCTTTTCAGCCAAATCAGGTTCCTAATCTGGTTTACCACACAGCTGAGCAAAACAACTGTGCCAGCAAACTAGCGGGCACATCAAAGAGACAGGAGCGAATGGCTGGGAGCAGAGACTGTCTTAGGCCAGCACAGCTGCCAAAAGAATTGTCAGACTGCACTCTCGGGGGGCTAGAGGGCTTGCGGAGACAGGGAAATCTATGGAGATATACTAAAGAGGTAAGTACAAAAAGGAGCCACAGAAATAGGCCAGGGAGATAAGTGCAAGAATAGTGTTTCAAGGGACCTTTTTGACAGGTCAGGTCAGGCGCAGGAAAAAAAGCTGTCATAAGCAGTATAAGAGATAACAAAAGCCTAAAAAAGCATATCTGTGATGTGGACAGAGATAAGAGGACACTTTTGAGAAGAAAAGGAAACAAAATTCATATACATCAAGATAAACAGGTCAAAAAAAGACAGTGGAGTCAAAAATGGCTCCCAGGTTATAGGTCTGATGGACAGAGAGTAATTGTGTGCTTTCCAGGCAGGATCACAAAGTCCCTACCCAGGAAAAACAGGGGTCCTTGTGTGGGGACTGCAGATGGAGTTTCAAGTCAGGAGGTTCTCTGAAACACTATACATTTCCTCAACAGGTGGAAGCTTTTAATTCTGAATTAATTCCTATGGAGTTTTTTTTAACATGAGCTTAAAAGCTAACATACTTGCACTGGCTCATAATGGTAGAAGTGGCCAGTATCGACAGCATTGCCATGGAGGACAGGGACCAAAAATTCTTCAGGTGTTTTGCAAACCTTCACATAAGAACCCAGAATGGGCTAAAGCCGCATCTTTTAGCCTTTACCTTTTTGAGGGGAGAAGGGGTGTTCAGATTCAAAAGCTTTGACTCTCCCTCCACTGTAATTTTGCTACTGTCAAAACCTAGAAATACAGCTAGGAGTGTTTAAGAGCTGGTTTTGATGACAAATTGTTACATCAGGATGGAAAATGAGTCCACATTTGTCTATTTCAGTAATGGAATGGAAAAGTAAGCCACTCGCACTTTTTGGAGTTAAACTCAACTTCTGGAGATATTTCCATGCAATCTTGTCTCCTTCAGTGCCATCCAGTGGAATTAATGTGAAATATCATGCCTATGCGCAAGGAGAATATACAAAAATACCACAGCACACAAAATAGCTCTATATTTTCAGGAGGTGCTGTTCATACCAGGTAAATTGCAGGTTGTCAGGGATATTGGTGTAACAGTAATGAAAAACAGAACCATGATTTTCAAGAGCAATAATTCAAATTAGATCTGACATTGTTGCCTGGAGTCTCAGGAAAACTCCTTATGTCATTTCTAAAATAGTTATTTGTGTCTGCAAAATATGTAGCACATACAAAATTCATACTGGTACAGCATGGTATAAAGATTTAATAGCATCCATTTGTGTAATGCACCTATCCACAACCCAAGCCAATAAAATATTAGTTGTAATTTTTCTTTTCCTTCAAGGCATGAATAGTTTGACTGAAGGAGCAGGGGCACCTAGATTTATAGGTGCTTGTACTCTCAATAATACAAGTATTTTTAAAACAAATTCACACATATCTGTATTGTATTACATATGCATGTGTATGTAGACAAGCATATGTGTGTGTGTACATATATATGCACACACAAATAAAAGTTCAGTATGTAGCCTTGTAATAGATTCTTTTTTCAGATAAGACCTCCTTGCCCTTTCAGTGCTTTTACTGAATCCTCTTGAATTACAATGAACACATGCCAATATTTGCATTAAGATTCCTAAAGCCGTTTTCTTGCTTTTTCCAACTTTAAGGTAGAGCTGTCTGCCAAAGGCCTAAGGCTTCCTACCTAAAAACTCTTTAAAGGTGGCTTGCAAGATGGATCTCTGCAAACAAATGTATTTTTACCTCTTTTGTTCCTTTATAGCACATAGAAAAGACAAAAAAAAAATCTTATACTAAATTAGAACGGTAAAATATTTTCTTGGTCTTACCCAATCAGATGCCTGCTGCAGCAAAAAAACCCATTGAAATGCTAATGTCTCTGTGCTCTCCAAGTTTTAACTTTCCCTTCTCTAAGTCTCTGTTCAAATCCCAGCGGTTCTTCTGTCAATGCTCCCCTTCCCATCACAGCTTGTTCCTTTGCTCAGAGTCAAGACAATCTGATTTTGTCTGCTCTACCAACGTGCTCTCATTCTTCTGGTTTCCTCACTGGCTTCCACATCTATCCTCTCTCATTTCTCTTAGTTCTAGGCTCCTGGCATACAGTCCCCCTCCGATTCCTCATCTACGTGTGCTTGTCCCCTTGCTTTGAACTTGTTCTCCTTCATTCCTCCTTGAGAATTTAATTTCCTTCCCTCACCTAATCCCAGCATCCTATCCCTATTACTCTCATGTTAAGCTCTTCTACCCCCTAGTAGTTTCAGTCTCACCATATCCCCTGCCTCCATACTTACTGTTTCCTTCCTGTCAGTCAGGTCCTTGTCCCCTCACCGTTCCTATCAGACACGCTCAAGCACCTGTGAAGAGCAGAAAACGGCAGCTTTTTGGGAGCACAGTCTCTATAACCTCACCCCCAGTCCAGAGACCTACCCCAGCCCATAGTGGCAAAGAGAGGACTCTTTTGGGCCCTGCAGCCACGACTGGGGTAGACTTGACTGCAGCAGTAGCAAGGATGGTGGGAGCACATGCTAAGTAAGGAATGTGGAAAATTCATTTCTTCATAGGCTTATAAATTATGGTAATTTTAGTCTGAAGATCAGACACCCCGCCCTGCCAATTCAGTTTTTCATGACAAATTCCAAGTCTGCTCTAGAGCATAAAGGCATGTAAGCACTTCAAAGATAAGATCTCCACAATATTTTATCCTAGACAAAGCCATTTTTTTTCGGCCTTTGTTCTTAGATCATGTTTGGTAGCAGTAAAGTCATCCTGAACTCCCATTCTCAGTACAGAAAATTTCATGCCATCCCATGGACGTTTAGCAAGTGGTATGCTACCTATAGCTGTAGTTAAAGCTTAACAAACTCATTTAAAGGAAAACAACTAACAACCCTGTTGTAGGCATTGTTATATATTTCAAGTACAACATACTACTAAATGCAAAATAGTACTTAAGCTAGTAATAAGAGCACATATGAGTAAAGGAAAATGATTATCAATTAAGCTCTTCATTTTTACCTTTAGTTTTATCCACTGCAATTACACAATACATTTTCCTTAGTTGAGAAGTCTCAGAAGAGTGGATGATTCTGTAATCCAGAGCTCCTTACAATAGCATAACAACAGTTGCGTAACTGTGGTAAAATAAAAACACAAATTTACTCTCACTTCCCTTCCATTGATAAGCTTACATAGTCATTAATGCTCTTTTAGCAAGTATTTCCTTTTATTCCAAGGATTAGTTTACTGAACAGTAGTGACTGGCTGCCTTAACACATGCAGACACATCTCCCTGGAAGCGCTGTCCCTTGCCTGGCCAGGAGACCTTCAACCATCCGCTCCAGCAGAACACATACGTTATCTCAGCAAACAGCAAAACGACTCCTCCCCATCCTTATTCAAGCTGCATTTCTAATGAACTTAAGCCAGGGCTCTCAAGTGTGTACTTACTACTTATGGCAGGGACCAACCTACAGATGGTGCTCAGAGGATTTATTGTGCCAGGCCAGTAAGATCCCACTGTTACTGCCTTCCTGTGGCAATAACTCCAAGCTTTATCTTTGCATTGCTGTGATGTTAAGGGCACACTTGTCATATTAAGCTGAATAAAAAGTGTCACTATATATTAACGTTAACTGCACACAACATAATTGAACTCAATGGGGCTACTGCCCTGTGTTTCAGCAGGACTTGACTTTGAAGAAATAATAATTCACTGGTTTACAAAGGCAGAAATAAACTGTCTTTATTATACAGGAAGTGCAGGTGCAATACTGTGATTATAGACACTGGTATGATTCACCTTGAGATTTTAGTTATATCTTGCCAAAAGACACTATTATCAAGCCCCAAATGACTCTAACAATGCTACTATCAGTGTGGTATTTAGAAGTTCCTTCCCTAGTGGGAAGAAAAACATCTTTTTTCTTCCAATGTTGAAAATTAAATGCACAGTATTAGCACCATAAATGAGGTGTTTAACTTCAAAATTGCCTTTCCTGGTGAGAATGAAAATGCTACTTGTTTCCTTTTTAAAAATTAACAGCAGTGTTTTCCTCTCTCTTCTACTACATGCACTTGTTTAATCAACCCGAGGCACAGTATGTCTCTAGTGCTCAGAGTGCATGGTGGGTATACACCTATGTTTGTCTGGGCAGGCACGTGCATGACATCCCACACTCTGGGGCTGTGATCTCACCTCCTTCCAGTATGATTCAAACACACAATAATAAAGTAGAAAGAATATATCTGGAAAAAAACAAGTCGGGAAGACAAAAGGCTCAATTTTGGTTTAAGTCATCTTTGTATCAAAACCAAGGCTATGTTGCTGCAGAAGGAGCACTAGAGAAAATTAACCCAAAATTAACAGCATAAGGTGCCACAAAGGTACCAGACCATAGAAGTTGCTCATTACAGCCAAAAACTATTGTAAGCCATTCCAGAAGCGTTCAGGACTGTCCTCTGACTTTTCTCCAGCTGTCACCCATGTTTGTGTTCACACATATGGTCAGTGGGCAAAGAGGTGAAATGGCTTTTAGTTCATTTGACCTCCAAAATTGGGCAAGAAAAATTTGTTCTAATTAGTCTTTGAGCCACTCACTATTAAGATTTGTAGCTGTCCTGACTCTCCAACAGTCCCTAGAACAATGCTTTTGGAGGAGTCCAGGACTCACAGGTGAGTCCATATAATCATACACGCATGGGGTGACCAAGAGCAGACACAAAACTCTGAGATGCGGAGGCCTACCTCTGACGTTTGGCATCAGGAGCTGTCGTCCACTCAGCAACTCCAGAATATGACTTCTGGGGATCCCTCTGACTGTACAGGATTGCCCCTACCACCCGCTGGAGTCTAACCCTCCCCAGCTCCTACTCTTAACTGGTATATGACCACCTCAGCATGGACTAGTCCTTACTCGCTTCACTTGGCAGCTCAGATGGTTGCAGAGGAGGACAGGGCATTCAAGGCTGTGCTGTCTACTCTGCTACCTTTGCAAGAGTACAGGCAGTCCTGCTACAGCTACGCAGGCCGGGCTGAATTCCTGCTCTCCTCGAGGGGCAGATCTCAAGCCTGGGCCAAGTCCCAGCTGGCTGCGTTAGAAAGTGAACTGGTTCATTGAAGAGCGTGAACAAACAGGCTGGCAGCACAGATGATCTCGGCTCAAGTGCAAACTCAAACCTATGTTTGCCAGGGATTCCATTCACTGTTCCCTTCTAGGGTCTGTATCGACCGTGAAGTCAAGAATTGTGGTATCGCAGACTTGGAGGTCTAGGAGACAGGCCCACCTCATTTCTAGGTGGAAACCTTAGTGCGACAGATCATGCCTTTCATATATTTCAGGCTGCATTACCAGATAACCACATGCAGGGCTGATAGAACTAATGTCAGGAAACAGACGGGTAACACTACACCAGTGGTGACCACAGGGCTGTTTCTCAACCTTCTGACAGTGTTTCTAAACAAACCAACTGCTCCAAGACACCCACACCAGAGAGTATACAAACTTCCTGCCCTTTCCTTCCTCTACATGTAAATACAAAACAATAGTCAGTTTGTCAGGTCCCATCCCACGCACCACTGTTCGCTTGCTCTCTGTCGCCGAATTATTCTCGCCAATGCATGAGATAACAATGCGTGGGCTAACCAAGAAAGTGAAGGAAAAGCACTTCCACTCTAACAATGGATACAGAGCAAAAGTGCATTGGACTGTTTTTTTCTGGCTTACTTTCCTTAATCACTTATTCTTGCACCGTAGAAGTACTGCGAGTTAAACCACTATACAACAATCCATGAAATCATAGAATGGTTTAGGTTGGAAGGGACCTTAAAGACCATCTAGTTCCAACCCCCTGCCATGGGCAGGGACACCTCCCACCAGACCAGGTTGCTCAAAATCCCATCCAGCCTGGCCTAAATAAAGTCACTTAAGGAGAAATGCTCCTTCCTTAAATGCCATCTATCTTGTAGTTCATTTTGTGATGACATGTAGGTGTTAAAAATGTATAACTTAAGCAAGGACTGACTTCTAATTCATGGGGAAAAAGGTAATACGGCTCTCCTGGGACAGCCCTTTGGAATCCGGAGCTCTCTCCTCTGTTGCACTCAGTTGCACTCATTCAGAGCCCAGAGAAGGACAAAGAAGCTGGTGAGGGGTCTGGAGCACAAGTCTTCTGAGGAGTGGCTGAGGGAGCGGCTTCAGCCTGGAGAAAAGGAGGCTGAGGGGAGACCTTGTTGCTCTCTACAACTACCTGAAAGGAGGGTGTAGCCAGGTTGGAGGTGGTCTCTTCTCACAAGTTACAACCCATAGCACAAGTTGTTCTTGTGCCAGAGGAGGTTTAGGTTAGACGTTAGGAAAAACTTCTACACTGAAGAAGGGTTACTAAAGACTGGAACAGGCTGCCCAGGGAAGCAGCTGAATCGCCATCCTTGGATGCATTTAAAAGCTGCCTAAATATAGTGCTGAGGGACACGGTTTAGAAGCGGGCCCGGTAGAGTTAGATAACGGCTGCACTTGATGACCTTAAAAGCCTTTTCCAGCCATAACGATTCTAACGCACAGCGGGTCGCCCCGCCTCCGTTCCCTCCCCCTCCCCCTCCAACAACCCCTGAGGAGAGCCTGAGGAAACACCACAGACGGCGCGCGCGCCGCGGAGCCCCCGGGGGCGGGCTGCCGCGCATGCGCCGCTCGTGATGTCATCGCGCGCGGCCGGAAGGCGCGTCGGGGTTACTTCCGCTGTGGGGAAGGGGCGGAGGAGGGGAGCGGCAATGGCGGCGGGGAAGGCGGCGGTAGCGGCCGCGGCGGCCGAGCCCCTGGGGCGGACGGCGGAGGAGGTGGCGTGGGCGGAGGGGCTGCGCGGGGCCTGCGAGCCCGAGCACCACTGGCGGCACCGGCGGGAGTTCCTGCTGCGCAACGTCGGGGAGCGGCCGGCGGCGGGCAGCGCCCAGCTCCAGCGCCTGGTCTCCCTCTCCATGGTGTGGGCCAACCATGTCTTCCTGGGCTGCCGGTGAGTGTGGGCCGGACGGCGGGCACACGGGGGATAGGGGGGAGCGCGGCGGGGTTCCTGACCGTCCCCTCCCCTCCTCTCCACTTCTCGCCCCTCCAGGTACCCGCCGCAGGTGATGGAGAAGGCGCTGGAAATGGCCGAAGGCATCCAAGTGACCGGCGCGCCCGTCCGCACCACGAGAGATGAACTGGTTGCCAAGGTGAAGAAAAGAGGCATATCAAGTAGCAATGGTTAGCAGATCATAGCTGTGACAATACATAGGAGTCTAGAAAATGCGTGTTTCTGAATGTTCTCGGTTTACCTCGGGCTTAGAAAGTAGTCGAAATAATTTACTTTTTAAACTCCTCGTTAATCATTTCCCCTCTCTCTGCTGTTTTGTCCTCATATAATACCTGTAAAATTGATGTAATGAATAATTATTGTGTTGGTAATGTAGAGCCCTTGTTTTGCATTTCTACAACGGGTGCACTTTAAGCTGATTATTTCTTTTAATGTGATGTAGACTATTGTACTCCAACTTAAATGTATTCTTCTTATGTTGTCTTTAGCGCTAGTCAGACATTGTTGCTTTGTGAGGAACTTAGTTTCTTAAAGAAATTCTTAAACTTTTAAAAGTGATATTTTAAAGATGTTTTTATCATATTAATAAGCAAAATACAAGGGGTTTTAGGTCAGATAGTGTATTTGTTGTGGTTTAACCCCAGCTGGCAACTAAGACCACGCAGCTGTTCACTCACTTCTGTCCTCCCTGCCCAGTAGGGTAGGGAGAAGAGGGAGGAAAAAAACCCCAACGTTGTGGGTTGAGATAGTTTAATAGAACAGTAACAGAAGAGAAAAATAATAATAATAATAATGGTAAAAGAATACATAAAATAAAGTGGTGCAACGCAAGTTGCTCTCACCACCCGATGATCAGTTGCCCAGCCTGTCCCAAGCAGCAATCACGGATCCCTGCCCTCCTGGCCAGCCCCCATTTATATACTGAGCATGATGTCTATGGTATGGAATATTCCTTTGGCCAGCTTGTCCTGTCTACGCTCCTCTCAGCTTCTATGAGAAGCTGAAAAAGTCCTTGACTTAATATAGACATTATTTAGCAGCAACTAAAACAATACGTGTTATCAATACTCTTCTCATACTAAATTCAAAGCACAGCTGCTACTAGGGAAAAAAATAACTCTATCCCAACTGAAACCAGGACACTATCTAATGTACTTTGGTTATGTTTGGTTTGGACTTCAAGAATACAAATACATACTTGCCTACAGGTCCCAAACCAAAATCTTGCACCTGAGTATTTTCATTTTTTTGTCAAAAAATACTAAAATATTCTGTAATAGTAGGTTAATAGCTGCAATTATAGTGCAAGATGTATTCCTAATATATACCTTTTAAGTTCACAGAGACTACTGTTAGAATTTTTTAGAAAGTAGATAAATTGTCTCTAGATGGATATTTCATAATGGAGAAATTAAAGAGGCTAACATACTTTACTTGTTTTGCAGAAGGGGTAGAGGAGCCTTCCAAGAAGCGAGCTGTTGAGAAAAGCAAAGATTCTAAGGATACTGTAAAGGATGTGAAAACAACCAAGGCAGAAGTCCCAAAGGAAGCAGAGAGCACATTGCCAAAAAAGCAGGAAAAAGATACTAGCAAAGATTCAGAAAGCTCCCAGCCAACTTGCAGTTCAAATCAAGAAATGGTCACAGCATCAGATATAGAAACAGAAGGAAAACCTGCTAATGCTGAAAATACTGAGCAAAATCCATCTTCATCTGAAAAAGAGTCAGCAGAGAATCCACCTAAGGAAAGCAAGTGTGAAAATGCACCGTCACCTGAAAAGAAAACTACAGTAAGTGCAGTGCCACCGGCTGCCAAGAGTGCCCCGCAGGCAGAGGCGGTGGCAGCGGTGGTGCCACCTGCTGCCAAGAGTGCCCCACAGGCAGAGGCGGTGGCAGAAGCAGTTCCACCGGCTGTCAAGAGTGCCCCACAGGCAGAGGCGGTGGCAGCAGCGGTGCCACCGACCGCCAAGAGCACCCCACAGGCAGAGGCGGTGCCACCGACCGCCAAGAGCACCCCGCAGGCAGAGGCGGTGGCAGCAGCAGTGCCACCGACCACCAAGAGCACCCCGCAGGCAGAGGCGGTGGCAGCAGCAGTGCCACCGACCACCAAGAGCACCCCACAAACAAGTGCTACTTTGCTGTCTTCCAAAAATCAAGCGAGTGCCCCAGCATCGGTGTCCAAGAGTGGTGCTCAGGCAGGCACCTCGCTGCTGCTGGCCCCCAAGAGTGGTGCTCAGGCAGGCACCTCACTGCTGCTGGCCCCCAAGACAGGTGCTCAGGCAGGCACCTCACTGCTGCTGGCCTCCAAGGGCACTGCTAAGGCAGGCTCCTCGCTCCTGGCCTCCAAGAGCAGTGCTGAGGTGGCTGCCTCGCTGCTGGCTGCTCGGAGCGGCGCTCAGCAGGGATCCTCACTGCTGACTTCGAAGAGCAGCGCTCAGGTGGCTGCTTCGCTGCTGGCTGCTCGGAGCGGCGCTCAGCAAGGTCCCTCGTCGCTGGCCTCCCGGAGTGGAGCTCAGGCAGGTGCTTCCTTGCTGGCCTCCAAGGGTGGCACGCAGGCAGGTTCACCCCAGCTTGCCTCCAAGAGTGGCTCGCAGACAGGTGAAAGCCCTGCTAAGGCTTTGTACAAGCCGTTAACCAGCGAAGATGCAAAGGAAAGACAACCTTTTTTCAACAGACTGTACAAAGCTGTAGCCTGGAAACTGGTTGCTGTTGGAGGCTTCAGTCCTAACGTAAATCACGCAGAACTTCTAAACTCATCTATTCAGTCTGTAAAAGCTACGTTAGATGTTGCTTTCGTACCCCTGAAGGAACTTGCAGACTTGCCTCAAAATAAGAGCTCTCTAGAAAATATAGTTTGTGAACTGCGGTGCAAGTCTGTCTACTTGGGTACTGGCTGTGGTAAAAGCATGGAAAATGCCAAAGCGGTTGCTTCCAGAGAAGCTTTGAAATTATTCCTCAAGAAGAGAGTTATTGTGAAGATCTGTAAAAGAAAATACAAAGGTAGAGAAATTGAAGATTTGGTACTTCTGGATGAAGAATCAAAACCTTCGAATTTACCTCCAGCTTTAAGAAATCCTCGAGAGATCTTGTAGGGGGGAATCGCTGTTTGTACCGTGTATAGTATTTCAAGACAAGGACTGAAGGTTAATTTTGTACTTTAAAAATGTAGGCTTCCAGATATTTTGTATTTCTTTCTCAGTTTTGCAAGACAATGATAGTCCTTTCACTTGGTAGCAATTGTATAAAACTTGTTAGAGATGACAAGTGCGCATTTAAAGGTATGCCTTAATATATAGCACAATAGTGTGCTGTTTTATTTGCAAAATAGTCTACCTAATTCTTCTATTTTTAATTAAACAACTAAGGTACAATTTGCTGTTTAAAACCTGACAATTTTGTAATTCTTACGATTTGATGGCAGTGTGCTCAATTGTCTACCGTGTCTTTTTTAGCCACATAGAAGTATGTATATAGGGACCATAATACTTGAATGATTGAAAGTTGCTTAAAAATTTCAATCCAGAAGTTGAATCATCTGTTTCAGGCGTGTTGCTCATAATGTTCACCATTGCTCACACTAGGAGAGAAAATACTTGGTTGACTATTTTTATGGGATGTTTTCGTAACACTTGCAATAGAAATGCCAGCCTGATCCCATTTAACATTATAGTAGCAGGTTAGATCCCGTTTAGCAGTGTACTGGCAGGTTAGATCCCATTGAACATCATACTGGCAAATTACCAGTTAGCAGTCCAGTCACAGCTGCTTCAGCCACTAAAACTGTAAGCAGATTTAATTTATATTGTGAAATACCATTTACACTTTTTTCAAATAAACATGGATTTCTATACTAAGCATATTTTGACTGCTACTAAAACTATGAAACCTCTGAGATATGCTTTTATAGTACTCTGGTTTTGGCTATTAAATATTCCAGCCATTTCAATAACTTTGCAACACCTTAAGAAAAGCTTTACTTTTGAGTGGCTTCCAGGTGTAATCCCACAAGGATGAGTTGTTTTCTTTAGATGCGTAGCTGAAACACTGTAAAACTGATAGAGTGAACCTATAGAATACCTATTTCTACTTTGGTAATACTTACCAAGCTCAGCAAAGCGAAGATGCTGCTGTCTCCTGGAGACAGTGAGTGTATTGTAAAGCGCTAACGCTAACGGAGCCCTTCCTTTGCTACATTTTTATGCCATGTACAGAATGGTTTCAAGCAAAGAAAGTGGGAGATTATTATTTTTTTTTCAATGTTACTGAAATACCTGCACAGACTGCATGTTTTGATATATTGGTTAATGACATGTAATTGTAAAAACATAATGTCTTCAGTGCTGTTTTGAATTAATCTTGTCTGATTACAGTAGTTAGCATCATTTAATGGAGACCTTACATGTGATTGACGGATCCATTGATCGAGTCCTACAGGCATGAGTAGAAATTCCTGGGATCTCGGTAGTTTATATGTCCACTTAAAGACTTACAGTTCTTTTGTGATTTTTTGGGACTAAACCACAACGGCGTTGTCACGCTGTCCCCTCCGTGATTTGGAACAGCAGCGGCTGTCCAGTCCGTAGCACCTGAAGCTGGCGAGGCGCTCGCGCTTCCCAACAGCCGGTTGAGATCTTCTTCCGTCTGACCCCTGTGCTTCTGCGCCCTCGG
Source organism: Anarhynchus alexandrinus (assembly GCA_008711295.1). Classification (NCBI taxonomy): domain Eukaryota; kingdom Metazoa; phylum Chordata; class Aves; order Charadriiformes; family Charadriidae; genus Anarhynchus; species Anarhynchus alexandrinus. Next base: position 1,214,272 of record VUYV01000237.1, on the reverse strand, counting down.
TCACCCTTCGCTCTGCTTGGGTTTCTCAGGAGTTCCCCTTCGGTGTCTCTGGAGCACCGCCCGGCCTCGGGAAGGCAGCGCGGTAAGCGGCGTCTCGCACAGCGTGCCGCTAGCGCGGAGCGGTTCCCTGCTGCTGCTGGGAGCTGTGGTGTTCATGCCGGGATGCGCGAGATCTGTTTCCAAACCCTCGCCCTGCGTGGGTGGAGACCTGGAATGGCTGATTTTTGCGGGGCAGGGGCTGCAGCCCGTGCGCCCTGAAGTATGGCTTTCCGAGCTGTTGCTTCGGGCGTCTCCAGATGTTGCGATGTGCTAAACCTGTGTTTCCCGGCTGTACAGCGGAGCTCTCGCTATTTACTGACCTCCCGGGGGTGTTAGGGTCACGGTGGTAAAAGGCTGAGGGGCTAGATGCCTTTTTTTTAAAAACAAAGTCCTGACTTAAGCTTATTTTTTAAAAATTTTTGAATGTTATTCCTCTTTGATGTTTGGTTGTGATTCATTAAAGGACGAGTCTGTAGCTACTCTTAATAGAAACTGAAAGTTGAAGTGTGTTATTTCACATTCTGCGTGGAAAGCAGCTCAACAAGCAGATTCCAACATACAAGTAAATAAGCGTGAAGTATTTGAATGAGAATTTATTAACGTTTCATTATGCCTAAAGGAAGAAAGAAAGAATTTCAGAGAAGTGGCTGTGGCAAGAAGTGTGTGTGTGCAGTCCTGCCAGCTGTAAAACCGCTGGGGCTCCCTTCCAGGCACTGTCCTAGTCGCTAATGATTGGGATGCTGGTCGTTAATTGTCTGACCTTGCTGATGAGGGCCGGCTAGAGCGACTGTGCTAGCGCTGGAGGTGTGCAGATTTGTTTCGGGGGGGCAAATGGACCGAACCCACCCAAATTAAAACTGACCCTGCCTTTTCTGCGGGAGCACAGGAAATTGCAGTCGTTAAAGATGCCTCCTGTTTCCTCCGAGGGCTGCTGGGAGAGCTCAGGTAGCTATAGCTGGTTCCTCACGGGCCGCTGCCCCCTGGGTTGCTGCTGGCGCGCCCCAATTTGGGTGGATATCGGTGAAAAGCTCCTTTTCTCCAGCCCGCAGCGGAATGAGGTGAGGCGGGGCGCCGGCCGCAAGGCGGCGCTGCTGCGCGCCCGGCAGCCTCGGGGGCGGAGCCGCGGCGCTTCATTTGCTTAATATATTCCCCGTGAGGCACCGCGGCGGCGTCCGCTCGGCGGGGCCGGTACCGCGGCATCCCCGGGGAGCGGGGCAACTCTGGGGGCGGCCGGGCGAGCGGCCTCGCTGTGCACCGTCTGAGGGAACCGGCCCCGAGAGAAACGGGGCAGCGAGCACCCCTCGCACTCTCCTGGAGGGCCTCTGGGCTCCCCGGCTGATATAATAACGCCGATGGGCGGTATTAAGCGGGATGATCTGAAGACCTGCTCCCTAGGCCACGCACGGAGGACGCTGGTTCCTCACGGGCCCCGCGCCCGCCTAGGGGAAAGTCCCCGGACCGCCGGCAGAGAGTGCCGGGCGCTGTCGCGCCCCTCCCGCCGCCGACCTCACGCTTTATCTCCGCCGAGAAGCCCCCGGGCCGAGCGGGTGAGCGCGCGGCGGGCATTCGTCACCGCCACAGACATGCAGGTAGTGCGCAGGCGCACCAACACAACGGGGCTCACTCTCAGGCCATCCCCTTTTGCCGCCTGCGGACACCGCTGAGTGTCCGACATCTGCGGCGGCGTCTTGCAATCAGGGAACGGCTGGGGTCGGAAGGGACCTTTGGAAGATCATCCAGTTCCAACCCCGCTGCAACGAGCAGGGACATCTTCAACTGGATCAGGTTGCTCAGAGTCCCATCCAGCCTGGCCTTGAATGTTTCCAGGGATGGGGCAGCCACCACCTCTCTGGGCAACCTGGGACAGTGCCTCACCACCCTCACAGTCAAGAATTTCTTCCTAATATCTAATCTAAATCTCCCCTCTTTCAGTTTAAAACCGTTACCCCTCATCCTATCACTCCACTCCCTGATCAAAAGCCCCTCCCCATCTTTCCTGTAGCCCCTTCAGATACTAGAAGGGGCTATAAGGTCTCCCCGGAGCCTTCTCTTCTCCAGGCTGAACAACCCCAACTCTCTCAGCCTGTCCTCACAGCAGAGCTGCTCCAGCCCTCAGAGCATCTTTGTGGCCCTCCTCTGGACCCGCTCCAACAGGTCCATGTCCTTCTTGTGTTGGGGGCCCCAGAGCTGAAGGCAGCACTGCAGGGGGGGTCTCATTCTTCCACCAACACCCTCACGGTGACAGCTGTCCGGCTGTGCCAGACCCCAGAGGAGAGCAGTGTGCGGAGCAGGGAGCAGCTCTGCGCAGAAATGGCGACGACAGCTCCGACTGCTTCGCACAGGAGCTTTGAGAGGCTGCACAAAAGGGCGGACAACCCACCTGGCTGGAGCTGTTGCTTTGGTTGCTCTCTCAGCCACTTGAGTGTCTTTCTTTTCTCCCATAATTCTTCACATGATCAGCTATATATACGTGGGAAAATAGAGGTTTCAAATTAAAATGCTATCAAAGAACCCCTCCCAAAAGAAGCAACTGAACTAGGGCACAGATCTATGAAGTCCTCTGGTGGTTTTTTTTGGTTGAGAAACTGTAATGAAATCCCAGTGTCCTACTTCCATCTGCTAAAAAGGCTACATCCAAGGCTGGCTGAAGGTAACGTTTCACGAGCTGTCACCCCTCGGCAGTGCAGGTGGCACCTGAGGCGCAGGCTGAGGAGCACAGACAAGCTTGTGTAGGCAAGCTGGAGCTCATGCGGCGACCGCTGGGGCTTTTGGTTTTCTTTTTTGGCCACGAAGATTGCACTACAGCACCTTGACAATCTGGGCTGGGCTTCTCTGCGCGTGGACAACATTCTCTCACTTGTAGTTTATGGTGAACGTTGGTCTTCAAATTTGTTAACAGGAGAGAATATGTTGGAAATCAAACTCCTCTTGAGTATAGATGACAAGGAGATGATATGGGCCACTGGGGCAGAGACAGAGGGGAAAAAGCACAACACTGAAAGAGTTTTGATGCTGTCTCACTCTTTCCCGGGGCAGATCTATCCCCCAGCTTTGTAAGTTGCAAACTGCAGAGAAAATAACAGCAGTATCTGCTTGGTAGAATATTTTTTTAAGCTTTTCTTTCAGCTAAAATGTGCATTTTTGCAACGTTTTGCATAGCGTATAATATGCCACGCTCTTTGTCCACTTAACAACAATCAACTTGTATCTGTGTGCCTTCTAGATGGTTCTGTTAGTTGCCACTGCAAAGGTTATGCGTTGTTAAGAAAACAGTGTCATTTATGCTCGTTACCCCCGCATCACCCCCCCATTTTAAATCTGCTGTCAGGAAGTATCGATTTTTAGGCTGCGATTAATTCCACTTCTCTTCCTTGTGCATGTAAACCCGTGCGATTTCACTGCCCCCCCGCCCCGTGACGGCAGGCGGGCGGTCGTGGCACGTGGCTGAGCTAGGACACTTGCCAGCGCAGAGCTGGCCCGCGGGGAGCGTTTCCAGCACCTGCACGTGACTATTCAGACATGCGGCTGGGCCTCTCGGACCCGGCAGCAGGGGCTTCCACCTGCGCTGAAGACACACTCACGTACGAGCGTTCAGAAAAAAAAAAACAAACGGGTTTGTTGTCGATACCCGGTAATAGTTTCAAATACGTGGCTGGCTAACTTTGAAAATGGCACGTGATAATTTCTGAGCACAACCGGCCATTGCTAAGGCAATGGAAGACTGGGTTCCAGTGGTCACCAGTTAGGTATTTTCTTCCTCCCGTAACACTCCTGCAACTAAAAATGCATTGTTCGGCTCCGACAACTTGAGCCTGTGGCCCTTTAAAGTTTAAATTGTTAATGGTGGTCAAGTAATATTAATTGTTAGGCCCAAATGCACTGCGAAACTACGTGTTTTAAATGCCACTGCCAGAGATTAATCACATTGGGCAAAAGACACAGTCACTGGTAAGAAAGCCGATCTGAGCAGCGTTTGCCTAATTTTCTAAATCCTCCGGTGTTTTACATTTTAACTGCAGTCTAAGAGACAAACTGTATTCAGTCAGATGCTGCCCATATTTTGGCAACAGCCTTCCACCCCAAATCCTTCCTTCGTTCAGAGCAAATGTCACATTTCTCTTTATTATTTTGGGGAAGAGGATGGTTTAGAGGCCCAGGATCTATTCAGCTAGTTTAACAAATAATTTTTCTCACAATTACAGCTGAATAATAAAGCAAATGTAAACTCTGGGGGAAAAAAGTGTACTTCAGTCATATGTTATAGATTAATACTAATTTTTGGTAACTTGGAGTAAGTGGTGGCACTGAAAAATCTGCATAGCAGCAGCAGCCCTAAGAAAGACATAATGCAGGTGACTTGGTGCTACAGAGTTATTTGAAGATATGAAATTACTCTCTGGTGCTATTTGCAGTGACTTTTCAGTTGCACTAGAGATTAAACATTTGTATTAGGTTTGGATAAGCAGACTCCAAAGAGAATTAAAAAAGCCACACTAGGAGGGAAATAAAAGGAGGTTTCCTCCTGTTTGGTGTGGAGTTTTAATGACATATGCCAAAACCCTCTTCAAGTTTTCAGGGGAACTCTGAAATTCATAAGTGGTAACTATAGGCATGTAATTACCCCCTTTCTGCATACGGAGTGGAATTCATTTCACTGACATCTGTGACAACGGACCTGGGCTCTCCTTACAGTCAGTGGAGACATTTTTAGGGCAAGACCTATTTATACTAAGATTCTCTCTCATTTGACATATTTGGCTGGATGACTCCCACCTTTATTTCCTGAGTTGGAAAGGAAAATTAACGTCCACATACGAGAGAGTATTGTGAATGTCTTAAACCATCAACTACTGAAACTTCCTGCAGGTGCGCTGCCTGCCCTCATTTCACAATCTTGATTACAAAGGCGCGATTGTGCGTGTTTGTTCCTCACAAGAGGAAGAAGCAAGAATGTGTTTTTCACATGACCTGTGCTGAGTAGCAGAATCACAGACACGCAGGACGCATGTCAGCGTGTAGCTCAGGTAAGAGCACGTAAAAAAATCCTTTGTTTATTGTGGGCAAAAGGGGCTCAGTTCTTTTCCGTTAAAGCCACTTTGATTCTTCCATTTACTTGGATGGAAGAGGATCAAGCTTCAGGGCTCAAGTAAGACAATAAAAACGGTTGCTGCATATTTGCATAAGATTAACTTGTTACCATTCCTCACCTGACTTCCCTAAACATCATCTGCACGCTTCCCGAGTTCTTTGGCATGGTGATTGGCTCTGGAGCCAGAAAGCAAATCCACTTTAAAACAGTAGGTGAGGAAGAAAAGTCACTGTCTGAAAGCTGTTCACTGGAGAGGAAAACAGGGATGTGTTACTTCAGCCACGATTGGAGAGATCCACGTTGTAAATGACAGGGAATGAGCCGTCTGGTTCTACCCATCGTGGCGGCCAGATGCCGCCCCTCAGGTGGTTAGCAGTGTCCCGCTCCTCTAAGGAGTTCCTACACCAGCCAGCACGCTCCACAGCACCTGTGAGAAGCTGGTGGTGTCCAGCTCCTGCTGACTTCAGAGGGCATTCTGAACAGAGCGGATACTCTCAAAAAGGAGCGGTGTGGTTCTGCTCAAAACAAAGCGACAATATGTCAGTATGCTCTGATGGAAGCAATGATGTCATATAAAAGTGAATTCCTTAACATCTCCCGCCTTGGGCCTATCAACTTCTCCAAATGCTTTTGGGTACAGTCACAGGATTAGAGTATGGAAGCTGAATGGGAAGAACTGTAAAAACAGATAAACAGTTATTACAAAACAAAGCACAAAGAAAACTTAGTTTGCACGCTTTACTCTGTTTTTCATTCTGCTCGTGGCGAGATAAACAGAACCCATCAGTTGGAAGAAAAAAGATGAGCTGGATATTGCAGCTGCCTTCTTCCCCATGTTAATACAAGTCAACTGATGACTAATTTGGGCTCAGGAAGAGATTTTCTTTTGGAGCATATTGGCAGAAAACTTGGAACGTCTCCAGTTTCTGAACAGATGTTTGCATTAGGATGAGGAAGAACATACATCTCCTGATCAGTGCGGGATGTTTGTTACTTGGTGCTTAGAGACCTCTTTGAAACAGCAGAGGATGAGGCTAGCTGGGAGAAAAACACGTACCAGTGTTTCAGGTGATGTACTGGTTCAGTTTATTACCTTATTGAAATGATCTGATGTTAGCCCATGTCTTCTTTTCAGGTGTCCTACACTGATGAAAATGAGAGAAAAATAATAATGGTTGTTTCCATATGATTTGCGTTCCACCAGATAAATCAGGCCTAATATTTAAGAAAAAGCAAAACCGATGGCTTCTGCCATTACAGGGAAGTATCTTTTTTGGATGACCTGATGTTAGCGAAGTTTTCAAGAACAGCTCACCCAGACAAACATGCTACTATCTCTGTAGCTCTGGCAAGCAGAGACTCTTCCTGGAATATTGCCTATACGAAGGTCAACTATGGCCTTTCTACATGACCTTGCTAAGGCCTATACCTTTCTTCAGCTGACTTTTTAAAAAGCCCATCTGGCTTGTACTCATTCTTTCTTTTCTTTGCATTTCTTTTTGTGGTATCTTGGAGAATTCTTCATCTTCTTCATCCCACGGAAACCAAAGAAGCATACCTGCTTCTTTGTAATATATATTGTAAAAAATCAGTTCTGTTCCATTTGCTTAAAAGAAGCATCCTATTGTCATCCTTTGAGCATTTCCACTAAATGCTAAGTGGGTCTTTCACAATTACAGCCTGTTATGGACTTGTCCTCATCAATAATGCTGCTTTTCATTATTTTCTCCACAGGCTAAAACTCTTCCTGGGCTATCAATGGAAAGTTGAAAAAAAATCTAACCAACTTGTGTATTATTAGGTGAAACAGGACAGGAATCAGCTATGATTTGAGGAGGTAAAATCAGGATTATGAAAGATGAGAGGCAAAACTGCAAACGGGGGAAAATAAGATTTGGATTAAATACCTGGAAATATTTTAGCATAGTAAAATCCACAGTATAATGAAATAATCTTTCACAGAAAGAAGTGGAATACTCTGATTGGACTCTTAAAAACTATTCTGGGAAATGATAAAGAAACAAAACTGTTGGGATCTATTCTCCATGAAAAGTTGGGGTAGTTTAGAGACATCTAAATAAATCTAAATAAATTGAATAAAGGACTCCTGTGTATTCCTTACTCTTAGAAGACAACCATTGAGGCGGGTTTAGCACAATACACCCTAACAACACATCCCTGATACCACTGTGAATGTCAACCTTAAGCTAACAATGCTCCACTTAGTGGAGAGGGTTGGTGGAAATAAATGTACGGTCGTTCTGCCTGCCCGTCTCTACAAATAGCAGGGTTTTGCTCTACCATGCCTCTTCTTATCTCCAGATTATTCTTACAGTCATTGAAAGAAGACACATAGTGGGGTCCAGGAGGCTATCAATCTGCAAACTTGAGTCCAATACACCAAAATTCTGCAGTGCTTGCTCCTAGCCATTTTGAGGCACGATCAAACAGGAGAATTCAGACTCCTACTCTTGCTTTCCTCCCCCCTGAGGCTTCAAACATACAGCAAGCTGAGGCTTCTTTTTCCTAGGGAAATCTGGTCTAAAGTTACTGCTGCATTCTCAAGACTACTCAAAAATTAAATCTTTATTTTAGTGTTCAAAACCAGCAGACAACATTTAAATTCAGGAAACGTTAGCTGATCTCTGCTGTATCTCTTAGATACTGCTTCCCCCGTAGTGACAAACAGCAAGTTTTTAGCACAGAAACCACCTGTAACAAATGTTACCAATTATTCTAAAAAGACTTTCTTTACCAAGGGTGCATACATAGTTTCTTGTCAGAAAAAAAGTGATGCCAAAATGTTATTTTTAAATTAGCATGTAACTGTAATTAACATTTAATTTTAAATAACATGTTAATTTTTAATGAACATTTTTGCTTTATTTTTCTGCTCTGTAGGGGAAATCTCTATTTCTCAGCTTTATTTCCTCATGAGATGGCAGAATGATAAAGCAATTTAAACTTACTGTAAGCAGAAACACAACCCCTCAAAACAGCCAACATCTTTCTAAAGAATATTGTATCACTTGTATTAATCCAGGTCCTTTTGCACTGGTTTACAGGTAGTGCTTTTTGCCTGTACAGTAAGTGTTATTTGCATTATATGAAAGAATTCAATTGAGGCTTCAGTTACTCAGAAGTGACAGCAATGAACACCATACAATAGAGTTGCAGTGGTTTACTGCCAATGGAACTGGAGGTAACTAGGTTATTTTCACTTTCTAAATCTATTTGTGCAAAAATGAGACAAGTAGCATAGAATGATCCGAGGCTTAGCTTCATTAATCTGAGCTGTCACAATACACAAAAAAGCAGCAGCTGGTTTTACTGGTGTTACAGATTTTAAGATGAAGGCATCCTCTTAAGAACATGAACACACTGAGTTGCAGACTTCCTGTTTTTTTGGCCAGAGTGACATCAGTGTAATAAAGAATTGAAAGTACTGCCTACAACTTTGTTTTCATTCATTTTTATGAACTTGCCAACACATTGCTGACTCGGGCAAAGCCATCCGTCTACAGCCGCAATTACTCAACATCTTAGATGCAGACATAAGAAAATCACTGTCATGTAGGATACCAGCTTAGCAGCTGCATGAGTTGAAAGTTAAAAATGCGTTTAAATGCTTTCATGAACTGGAGTCTTAAGAAGATAATACTTGCAAGCTGCCATCAGGTGAGATGCTGATGTGTGGGCTGGTCAGCCAAAGTCAGCGAGGCTCAACACAGGAATTGTCTCATAGGACTAGCCATGGAGCCATCTGGCACAGATCGTGTATTCACAGAACTGTAGAAAAAAAAGTAGGCTGGAAGGGATCCTCTGGAGGCCATCAAAGCAGAGCCAGCTTCACAGCCAGATCAGGTTGTGGCAGGCCTCATCCAGTTCAGCTCCGAAAATATCCAAGGATGGAAACTATACGACCTCTCTGCGCAACCTGTGCTGCTACTTAACCACTACTCCAGATCATGCCATCCTGAAATGTTACCTACAGGATTAGTACGGGTACTCTTTAGTGCTGGCCACTTACCTATAGGTAGGAATGTAACACAGAAGGGTTTTTTGGTGTTTGGTTGGGTTTTTTTTTTCCATTTTACCCCTGAATTCAATCATCTCTGATGCTGTTTTTGCCAGGTATCATATTTTTCCTCACTTTTTTTCAGGTTCCTGAAATATAAATGCAACATACTGCCAAATGTACAGATCTCCTCAGGATGTTTCAAGACTCCACAAGATTATTTTTTTTTTCCCTAATGCTTACCAATTATTATTCATGTAGGAAAGATCAGAAAAATGTCTGAAAGAGAGGTGGGGATGAAATCTCAACCTTTTAGTAATTCTATCTGCTTTATATCATTCTCCCAGTAGGAAAAAGCACATAGCTAAAAAGCGTATTTTTTGTTTCCTACCATATTTCTTGCGGCCAACATTTGATACAAATTCTGCGACAGCCTTGGGGGAGACAGGGTACTCTGTCAAAATTGGGATATTTGTTGGCAGGCGAGTGGGTTTTAAAAGGCTAAAACTTCTTTGACGCCTTATTTAAAATTCTCTGAAATGCTTCCTCGGGATAAAATGTCACTCAGCTTCCCTAAGTAATAGTTTATCACGAATCATTTCGCTCTCCTTTAAAGCTAAAAAAAGGTAGCTCTTATTGCGGGCCGGAACAGTCTAAACTGCTGCTCCTGATAGTTGGGAGGATAGGAATTAATTAGATGCCTCACCCTATCAACTGCTACACGGGGAAAAAGTTGACTATGGAGCACACTCCTGTGTACCAGACCGAAACTTGCCTTCCCGGCACACGTCCTGGCGCTACGTTCTGGGTACAAACCTCTCCTCACGACGAAAACCGCTCTCCAGACATGAATCGTCGCAGACACAGCTCAGGACAGCGTTTGGGGGAGAAGCGCGCCAGCCACCTGCGAACAATTTAATAACTGTGCGTGTGTATTTTATGGCCACCCAACTTACTCGCGTTCCCCTCCTGTCAGGCGCAACGCCTCTGGAAAGGCGCGCGCCCAGGGGTTTAGCGCCAACAGCGCTGACGGGATTATTTTGTGTGCCACAACGCGAAAACGCGAGGAGGGTGCAGAGGGCAAGGTTCCAGCACCGAACGCAAAAATTTGGGGCGCTTTCCTGCTCGCTCAAACACCTTTCGCCTTACCGCCTGGGAAACGTTGCGGGGGCTGTGACTGGAAACACGGCGCGGGGTCCCACGGCCTGTACGGGGAAGGAGCGTACTCCATGACAGCCGCAGCGCTCCCCTCAGAGAAACTCCTCAGCGTCTCCAGGGACCGAGAACGCTTAGGCAGGAGCGGATAAACACGACCGTTGGGGCCGTTAATCGGCGCTAACGAACACCCCCCAGCGCCCGAGGGACCCCCGCGGATCCCTCCCCTCAGGCACCCGCGGCGGCCGCGCCGCTCCCCGCCCCGCCAACGACCCTGCGGCGGCAGAAGCTGACTGAAAACCGGCGGCCAAACGGCGCTACTCACGCCCGGCGGTCGGTCCCGCTTCTCCCTTCGCCTCACGCAGCCGCGGCAGGGCCGCGGGGGCGGTGGGGAGACGCGCGCCGGCCCCCGCTGCCCCCTCCGAGGGGAGCCACGGACGCGGCGCCTTTAAGGGAAGCTCCGCCTCCGCGCTGGGTCCCGCCCCTTGCCGCCCGGCGGGCCAGTAGGAGCCGGCGAGAGGGGAAGGCGGGAGAATGCGAACCCCTGGCGGCGCCGCCGGCCGCGCCTTATAAGGGCAGGGCCTGGCGCATGCGCGCAGCCCGGCGGGCAGGGGCGGGGGCTGCGAGTGGGGTTTTTGCTTCGGCGGCGGCGCCGCGGCGGGAAGGGGCGCGGGACCCGCGGAGGGGCGGCCCGGTGAGGCGCCTCGGCCCGGCCCGGCCGGTTCGGCCCCTCGGCGGGCAGAGGGACGGCGGATGTGCTGCTGGGGCGGGGGGATGATGCTGGCGGGGCCGCAGCTGGTGGCGGGGCCGGCGGCGCCGGGCGGGGAGCGGGCCCGGCTGCTCTCCCTTTACGTGCAGGAC
>VUYV01000237.1:1112582-1203077 GCA_008711295.1 Anarhynchus alexandrinus | reverse complement strand
GGGGGGGGGCCGCCCGCCGCCGCACATGCGCCCGGCGCGGAGGGGCCGGGGCGGGCCCGGCGGAGGGGTGGGGGGGGCGGTGAGTGGGAGCCGGCAGTGCCTCGCTGCCCGGCGCTAGGCCCCGGCTCCGCCGGGCTGCTCCCGCCCCGCTTCCCCCCCTTCCTCCTCCTCCGCCCCGGCCCCGCCGTAAATGGCTGCTCGCCGGGCCGGGCGATGCGGGGGTGGGGGGTGGGGGGTGGATAAAGCGTTGGCAGCGTGGTCGGGGGGGGGGTGTCGGTCCACACAGCGGGAAGTTGGCCTGAACTTCGGCCAAAGAGGCGGCTTCTTCCGAAATGCGGGTTAAATATCGATTAAATCCGTCCCACCCCGCGCTCCTGGGCTACACAGCTGCCGTATCGCCGAATTACTGCCCTCCCGCCCAACCCTAAGGTGGGACCTGCTCCTGAAGAGCCTTCAGAGGGCTGGAGCACCTCTGCTGTGGGGACAGGCAGAGGTTGGGGTTGTTCAGCCTGGAGAAGAGAAGGCTCCGGGGAGACCTTAGAGCCCCTTCCAGCCCCTAAAGGGGCTACAGGAAAGCTGGGGAGGGACTCGATAAGGAAGTGGAGAGATAGGACGAGGGGTAACGGTTTTAAACTGAAATAGGGGAGATTTAGACTAGATGTTAGGAAGAAATTCTTGACTGTGAGGGTGGTGAGCCACTGGCCCGGGTTGCCCAGAGGAGCTGTGGCTGCCCCATCCCTGGAGGTGTTCAAGGCCAGGTTGGATGGGGCTTTGAGCAACCTGGTCTGGTGGGAGGTGTCCCTGCCCATGGCAGGGGGGTTGGAACTAGATGATCTTTGAGGTCTCTTCCAACCCAAACCATTCTATGATTCTTGCTTGAACTACGGGAGGAGAGGCGTGGACCCACGGCAGGACTTGGGGGAGGGTTTCCTCCCGTGGAGTGGGAGCTGTGCCGTGTCTCCCACCCTCATGGGGGGCTTTCTTCAGCATGGGTCAGAGGGGACCGTTAAGGTCTTTCAGGCCACCCCAGACGACAGCTATTGTAAACGAGATTCTTTCAATTATCTTTCTAATTACCCAGGAAGATAGATAAGAACAGGCTTTTACAAGTTTTCTGTGGTTTTAAAGTCTACCTTTAGCCTTGTCTGCAGCATTTTGAATTCTTGGTCAAGGCTGGCCTGGCTGGCAGGCGCTTTGCCTGATCTGTGGTAACGAGCCAACGTTCCACATCTGCCTTGAGTAGATTCAGTCTTGTATTTAGGCTATATCTCCTATACGTATTCCTCCAGCCACTAATAGAGTACTGGGCCAAAGCAGGAGTTTGTTGCTAGTTTTACCAAAGCCTTCAACTCTTTTTTTTTTTTTTAAAAAAAACCAAAACAACAAAAAACAGCAAAAACCCCCAAACCCTAAAAATTGGATAAAAATAATTTTAGACCCAGGACCAAAGATGTAAAAGCAGTGCTATATAATCTCAGCTAATTTAAAAGGTAGTGATAGTTCATGCAGGAGGGACAAAGCCACTCTTATGCTTGGAAAACTGAAATCCTTTTAGCTTTTATTAGCTCCACTAAACTTAATCAGATTATCTGTAATGAACACTTGGCCGTGGTTTGTGTTGGGGTTGTTGCGCTTTTTTTATCAGGGGTTTCAGAGCTATTTAGTTGGGGGTATGGATGCCTTCTCTGATCTTAAGGACCAACAAGGAGTTTGGTGAACTTGTATCTGCCAGTCCAAAAGTTCTTTCCTCTTTTTAATGGATGGTGATCCATTTAAAGTCTTCAGCATATCTTCATGGGCTGCACCCAGGGAATAATCAACATAAGGTGAAGGTTGTTCTCTGTCACAGTGTGAAAAAGCGAACAGCTATTTCTTGTGGGTTCTTCTGGGCAGGGCATTCTCAATATGGGAAATCTGTGTACCCACACTCCCCTCCACCCCCCCCAAAAAAGGCTGGGTGGGAGGTAACGTGGTTGCAGAATATTGTACTATGGTTATGCCTTTCTAGTTCAACAGCCTACAGACTACCTTACTCCATGCTTTTCAGGAGCAGAGAGTAAGATTTTTTTGTTAATCTTTCCCTCCTTCCCCTGGCAGGGCAACAGGCATGAGACGCAGCAGAAGATGCAGGGAAACAAAGCTTATGTTTTTAATGGTAGTTGGAATGCTAGTATTGAGAAACAATATGTTTAGTGAGTTATTGGACAGACAGAGTAGTGATTTTTATCTTCCCCTAGTGAAAGTCTGGAACAGAACAAAATGCTGTTGGCTCCTGTTGTCATACAGGTTTCAGAATTTATAGTAAAAAGTGGCTGTTCACGCTTAAGCTACTGTTTCAAGATGTCAGCAGGAAAAAAAATCACTGTGAACAATGTTGAGATAATATCTATGGCTTCCATTTAGCGCAAGCTCGAATCATTTCACAACTGTACAATGCAGACAAATTCTTTAAAAACGAAAGCCAGTTTGTGAAACGCAGGTCTTTAGGAAGAGAGAGATTGCACTGCATATCTTCTCGCTTTAGAAGTAAATAATATCACTCATAATTTCCCTTGCCTGTTCAAATAAAATCCTTAAATTGTTTCTGAAGGAGCCAGTACTGTATCTAACACTGTGCATCAGGTTTCACTGTCAGTTCTACTAATCCGTTTCCTTCCACGGTAGCAATTTCTGTCTTTTATGTATAGATCTAGTGTAACTTTTGGTCTGGAAAATACTGTTTTCAAATACAGCAATATAGCACAACAGAGTACAGACTGACTGGTTTATAAGGCACTTGTTAATCTCATATTTGGGTTTGTTAAACTTGCTTCTAAGAACTAAATTTTATGAAAGATCCACAGCAACTCATCCAGTTACTTTGCATGACTGGCAAGAAGGAAAAAGCTTAGAAGTCAAACTGTGAGCTGCTCATTACTAGTAGCTTAAAAATATCGTGTGATGCACTAAACAGTAGGTCACCTATTCTGAAAAGTTCAGCCTCGATTTAAAGTGCAACTTGCTGTAATTTGTCTTGGTAATAGAAAAAGCATTTGGAGTGGTTTAAGTTGATTTAAATCCTGGTTATAAATTTGCTATGGTGTAACTTCAGTTGTCATAATCCTTTTATAACTATGTCTACTGGAAAGTGTAATACCAAACCTTTAGAAGAATAAGAAGGGGAGGGCAGAGGACCTGGATATCCTAATTCTGGAGTGTTATATAGCGTGATATATAATGATGTTATGAATTCTAAGTTTCTCCCTGTGATATGATAAGCTATTGCTTTGGTTTTTAGGCCAGAGGTAAGGACTGTGGTAAGGACTCTCAACAGAGATTCCTGCTTTGTCAGATGGAGGCAGGATCTGGACTATCCACACTCCAGCAGCTATGGTCCCCTTTCTCAGGTTATCCTTTTCTTTTTCCAATGGCTAAAATAAGCTTGCTTTTCCTTAGAACTTGAGGATTTTTTTCTTGCAACAGATTGTGATCTTAAACACTTATTTGATGACCACATGCAACTTGAATAAAATATCTGATCTAGCCTGCTAAGGTATACTATAATTAAAATTTGTACTATTTCTCATCAGTTAGAAATACATTTCTATATTTTCTTGAGTGTGTTCCATCTTGTGTAATTATTCCTATTGCCTTTATTTTATAGAAGCGCTAAAAGAAATAGACGATGTCTATGAAAAATACAAGGCAGAAAATGATCCCGTTCAGAAGAAGCGCTTGCAGCAGCATCTTCAGCGTGCGTTAATCAACAGCCAAGAACTTGGAGATGAAAAAATTCAAATAGTTACTCAGATGCTAGAACTGGTAGAGAATAGAGCCCGGCAAATGGAAACACACTCTCAGTGCTTTCAAGATCTGTCTGAGAACGAAAAGCCTCTAGAAAAGGCAAAGATGGAGTCCTGCCAGCCAGAGAGATCTTCACGTAGACCTCGTCGCCAGCGAACCAGCGAAAGCCGTGATCTGTGCCATATAGCAAATGGTATTGATGACTGCGATGATCAGCCACCTAAAGAAAAAAGATCTAAATCTTCCAAGAAGAAAAAACGCTCCAAAGCCAAACAAGAGAGAGAGGTTTCACCTGTAGAATTTGCAATTGATCCCAATGAACCAACTTACTGCTTATGCAACCAAGTGTCTTACGGTGAAATGATAGGATGTGATAATGAACAGTGTCCTATCGAGTGGTTCCACTTTTCATGTGTTGGACTCACCTACAAACCAAAGGGGAAATGGTATTGCCCCAAGTGCAGAGGAGACAATGAGAAAACGATGGACAAATGTACTGACAAATCAAAAAAGGATAGAAGATCGAGGTAGTGAAAGCAATTCATGTTTTAAAGAGTTGCTCCTTTTATATTAAAATGTTTAATTTCCAGAGAATGCTGTTTTAGGAAATGCATAAGACTATGCAATAATTTTTAATCTATAATATTAATGGAGTATTAAAA
This sequence comes from Anarhynchus alexandrinus, assembly GCA_008711295.1. Lineage (NCBI taxonomy): Eukaryota > Metazoa > Chordata > Aves > Charadriiformes > Charadriidae > Anarhynchus > Anarhynchus alexandrinus. The sequence continues at coordinate 1,198,632 of VUYV01000237.1, read as the reverse complement.
GCTGTTATACCTTCTGTGATCTTTAACTTTCTGCACTGAATAACCAAATAGTTGAAACAGGGTGGCTTCAGACCTTCACAGAAGACATTACAAGCATATGGCGCTTGGTTTCAATTTAACCCCATTAGTATTTAAAAAAAAAACCAACTTGTGAATCTTGAAATAATGGTGATGGGAAAGATACTGAAGAACTTCTCATGTTATGGTAAAGGCATTGAAAGGCCTCACGTAACTGCTAGAATCTTAACAACTGAATTTGTTCTTTATCCCAGGTCTTAAGTTTTCAGTTTTTTGTGTTACCATCACACATTTGGATTTAGGGTTTTTGAATTCAGCTGTAACTGTAAAAGTCTTCCGAGCTAAAAGCAGACCTCTTCAGTGACTTTCATATGACCAGTATGTTATTTCAAGGAAGAAAATACCACTAACTTAAGCTTTTTTTTTTGTCAATATTAAACTCTTGTCTCTGTGACTTTACACTTGGGAGTCAATTTTTGGATATGATAGAATTATGGTGTGTAAGCAGCTTTGGATATTCTTAGTGGGTGTTGTTGGGGTTCTGTCAAACATCCTGGTGTGGTCTTTATTGATTAGATGGTCTCTCTACTGCGGAACCTATTTCCTCGATTGTTTGTGTTGTCACTGCCCATATAAGCCTTGAAGTGGTATAAGGATCCCTTGAGAGGAGGGGATATTGACATCTCTGGGAACAGAAATTGCAAATGTGATGAAATCTTCATCCTAATAGATCTCTAGAGAGCGGAAACAAAACTGTTATTCTCTGGGATGTAAACTTTGCTTTTCTTTAAGTGGTATTTGGGTACATGTATGGCCACACCTGGGCTTAGGCACAGCACCATAGTTCTTGGACTTGGGCAACTATCTCAAAAGCCCGAAGGCAAATGCTTTCAATAAAAGTTTTGATAGCTAATAAAAAAAAAAACCAAACGTAAGCATGACTGGCACAAAGCCAGTAGACAAATCCCAGCAGGTTTCTGACAGGCTAAATAACAGTGTTGTCCTGAAGTATGCTGGTAGTGTCTAAACACTGCCACTTGGGTGGTAGTTAAAAGTGAACTTCCTCACCCCTCCACCTTGGAGGTGGAAAAAAAAGATGAAAGAGCAGCTGTTTCTGCCCCTTTGCAATGGGAGATGCTGATTGAGGAGGAGTGAGTGGTGTACCAGCTCTGCAGGGCTGGGGGTTATCTCTAGGTGGGCTGTAAGAGCTCAGAAGTCCCAGTAGGTCTCTACTCTTTGCTGCGATGGTCTCCCTTGACAGTGCGGAGGGAAAAGTGACACCATCTCTGGCCAAGCCTGATTGAAAAGCAGTTGTGCTGAGTTGAGAGCAGCCTGGAAGGCAGATGAGCAAAAGCAAGCCACGATGGATGAATGCCATCAAAACTCCCTCCTGCATCTCCACGAGAGGGCTGTGACGGCCGGGGCTGGAGGCAGGATGCGCTGCACTTGGTATAAAGAAAGCCTCAGTGCTGTCAGGCCAGATGGTATGAATCAATGCGCAGGGCTCTAAATATTATAAGCTATGCAAAATACCGAGCCTGTTTCCACAGTTATGATCTGATTCCTTAACAGGATTTAGCATTTGCAAGTAACACTAGTTAACATATGGCAGGGGAGCGTAAAGCCAGTGTTTTGAATTTTTGCTCTATAATTGTAGGTTTATTAAGTGGACTAGCTCCACTGGGGACACCCGTACCACAGGAAGCAAACGGCTCTTGCAGGAAACTACTGTAAGGGCTCTGACCATCAGCAGGGTAGGAGAGAAAGTAAACCTTATCCCAAGGCCGTATCTTGCTTTCCAGGCCTAGTGGCTAATCAGAGGTTGCAAAGATGGGCTTCTTGAGGGGGCTGGATCATGGCTACTGATGGAGAATGATCAGGCCAGCTGTTGGAGACAAGTGTTGTAAGTCCACCTCTGTGCGTTTTACTCCTTTTTCTATTTGTTAATGATTCTTAAATTTCCTTCTTGGGAAGACTGGTTGGAAGCCTCGAGCTGGGGATTGTATCAACATCTAATGTCTACCTAAAATGGCGATGCTCCCTAGTATTAAAAAACAAACATTACTTAAGTAAACGCTGAAGATGCAGTGAAGTAGAAGTGAAATTGTAACTATTAACATTACTGATTTATCTTGAAAAGTATTGCTTGAATTTCTACTGGCTAAATCAAGAAAACTTTTTTTTCCAAGGCAGAGGAGAAAGCTGGGAGCCTTATATAATTGTTCCTCTGGAATAATTGCTAAAGTAGGAAGCGTATGTTGTGGTGTTACAGAAAGAAAATTTTAGATTCTGAAAGCGGTCCAGATAAATATCTCTAATGCAGGGATGCTTTCTTTTATGCTAATGGCCCTTCTATTAGGGAATATGAATTCTCAAGGTTTCCAGTGAAGATATTGCTGGGGAAACAGCACCTGCTTGCCTAGCATGTGAAATTGCTCAAATGCAGAAATAATTCAGTTCACAAGCAGATTAGCAGTGTGCCTCAAATATACATGGGCGCATCTGAAATTGCCTCTCTTAATACACTGGCTAATTTGTTGTTAAAACGTACGTGAGAGAAGATCTTATGTTATCTGCTATTTAGCATTTCACTGCCTTTTTTAACCAAACCCAGATCCGTTATCATAGATGATCAATGGTAATTGCTGAAGACGCATGCAAGATGCTAGTATGAAATCAGAAAGGTAAGTAGAGAACTCTAATGTTGCTTCTTAATGTTGAGTTCCTTTTCTCAAAGGGACGAACCTCGCTAGTGAAGTGAAAATGGAAAGTAAACACTGGTAAACCTGTTCATCTTCAAGATATGTACAAACACTTTGGAAGTTGGTAGAAGTATGTGTAACTACACAGGAAACTGCTTCATCTCTGAAAATTAATGCTACATCCTAATTCAGCATAGGTTATGTTTTGTTTTCTTGAAGCTCACGAAAACATGGTGCACTTCTAATTTTTTGCTTTTTGCCTTTCAGTTTTGAAGTAATGCAAGCTCATCAGCAGCAAAAGGTCCCCATAAACTATTTAAAAGGAACGGTATCAGAGCAAGAGTGTTTCTGGATCATCGTCCTGTGGACCAGTTTGATTAATCTTCACAAAATAATCATTCATTCAAACCAAACTTTAAAGCAAAACAAAAAATACACCTAATAGAAAGTTTATGGGTTTGAATGCAAAATAAGCAACTTAATAATATTTGCTATCTATATTATAAGGCTATCTTGCTATCTCCAGCAGTTACTGCATATTTTTTTTTGGACTCTGGAATTCTGGCAGGTCTAGAATAGTACAGGAGATTAATATGGGTTTCCTGTAGTTGCTTTATATTACTTTATTCTGTTGTGTAAGCTGCCTGAATCCAAATACAGTTAATTACCAGCCATGATAGGTACAAATTCTTTAGGTGTAGTCTTCTGCATGCTGTTGTACGTTCATACCTGTTGATTGCTAAAAAGCATATTGATAATACCTCTGTATTTAAACTAGCTTTAACTGTATTTCCCTGCCAAGCATTAACTAATCTACACATCCAGAAATGGCAATGTGGTACTGACAAGTCCTGAAACTGGTACAGAAGGGCGATAAGTGAAATGCCACATTCTTCCCTGAATTTATCTAAGGGTTTTCCATTTTAGATGTTCTTTTAGAGCTGAAGTGGGCCTTTGTAAAGAAGATGGCCTTTGCTAACTTTGAAGACTTTTTCTTCATTTAAATGCCTCTAACTTCAGCTTGAAGGACACTACTACAGTTTGGCTGAATTCATAGCTAAAAATGAGCAGTTTGGTACTTCTGTGGCTTGTACCATTTCTGCCTGCAACAGAGCTGATTGTAGGAGTCTTAATTTGGGTCTTTATTCTTCAGACTCAGCTGGGCTGAACTGCCTCCTCTGAAACCCAACCAGTCTCTTGGGACAAAGCTGCAGTGATTGCCACACCAGCAAGTTAAGGGCTTAGAGTTCTTTCTCCCTTTTATCTGCATACATATTTCTTTTATTAAGAGGTCTCATCTCCAGTAGCTCTCCAAGTCTTTGACATTGCCACCTCAGACTGGAAAAAAAGCGCAGGTTTCATGTAAAAGCCCAACTTGCTTTAAATGCTGCAGTTTAATCTGGACCTTTTATTTTTTTTTTCTATACATACCTGAACCTAACAGAGCAACGATAAAAGCCCCTGCAAATCGTGAAGATACTTTATCACATCAGGTAATATGTCTGAAGTTCTTCTATTGCATATTTCAAAGCTAATACTATCTTGGTAGCTATCGCTTGCTGAAGCTTGAACTCAGATGACATGTATTAGTCCTGAAAGGCAGCCTGTCTGCTCAGGGAGTCTCGGCAAAGAAACGGATTGTGGGCAAAGAAAAAGCAACTTGTGCTATAGCTTAGAAATAGCATATCTTCCTCGGTCAGAACCAGCAACCCTGGCTAGTCTCTGCGGAGGAGACTTGAGGCACGCCAAGTGTGGTTGAACCTGTGCAATATCACAGACCAGACAAATTAACTGAGACGTATGTTGGGAAGGTCTGCGCTCGGCCAGTTGGGTGAGGTTAGCGGTTAGCGAAGTACTGCCGNGTATGTTGGGAAGGTCTGCGCTCGGCCAGTCGGGTGAGGTTAGCAAAGTAGTGACACTTGCTGTTTTGTGAGAGTTTCCTAAAGGAGCCTAACTCAAGAAAGGTTGAAAACCTCAAATGGAGCCCCCAACATAAAAAGGACATGGAGCTGTTGGAGCGGGTCCAGAGGAGGGCCACGAAGATGATCCGAGGGCTGGAGCACCTCTGCTGTGAGGACAGGCTGAGAGAGTTGGGGTGGTTCAGCCTGGAGAAGAAAAAGCTCTGTGGAAACCTTAGAGCCCCTTCCAGTACCTAAAGGGGACATACAGGAGAGCTGGAGAGGGACTTTTTACAAGGGCATGAAGTGATAGGATAAGGGGGAATGGCTTTGAACTGGAAGATTTAGGTTAGATATTGGGAAGAATTTTTTCACTCTGAGGGTGGTGGGCCCCTGGCCCAGGCTGCCCAGAGAAGCTGTGGCTGCCCCATCCCTGGAGGTGTTCAAGGCCAGGCTGGATGGGGCTTGGAGAAACCTGGTCTGTGATTCTGTGATTCTGTGAAGGTGTCCCTGCCCGTGGCAGGGGGGTTGGAACTGGGTGATCTTTAAGGTCCCTTCCAATCTAAACCATTCTATGATTCTATGTGTATCTCCCTGCAATTCAGAGTAGAGCATCTGTACTTGAATATAGGCACTTATCTTACCTCAGCTCTCAAAAGTTCTTTTGAGCTACTTCAAGCAGTTTCCTTGACCATTATGGCTTTCTGAATCCTATTCACAGTGCCTAGCTTTTCTTGGGCCCAGTGAACAATTACATCTCTGAATAGCTGTCTTTAGATCTGAGATGCTCCTTGTCTTTAATCATTGGACGGTCTAGTTTTCTCCACGTTCTTCCTGGCTGCTGGCAGATACTTCTCCGAAGAAGTGATTTTTCAGTGGAATGGACAGTTGGTTTTGCATCGGATCCTCTCAAGATGATGAGCGGGGCTGTCCCTCAAACCCACAAGAATTGTTTTTCTGTCCAGTGCTATTTAGGTAAGACACTTTGCTGTGAGTGGTAAACCCAGATGTTACTGTGCAACTGTTCAAGTCCCACAGACTTACATATCCTGGAAGGAAAAAGATGTTTACTTTTTACTATTATCATGCCTCTTTTATAATACATGCCATGAAAGAGTTGAAAATGCTTGAAATCCTCTCTTTTGTGCCAGTTCTCCGATTACCTTGCAGGCTTTGGAACTGCTGGAGGATTATGGATTTCCACTACGGCTGGCCTGTAAACAGTTCTATTTAGTGAAAATTCTGGCAAATTTTTCATGAAATGAAGCTGTCATTTGCCTTTGAATCCAAGTCTCTTCTTAAGATCAAGCTCATATTGCACCTGAATCCTTTCTAATTTTTGGTTGGGGTAGGGTAAGAGTTCTAAAAGCTTATTTTGACAAATTCTGCATTTCTTCCCACCTGTTTCTGCATTCTTTTGGTTTAATTAGAGTTCAATTTTAATTCAGTCAGCAATGTTTTAACTGCAAGTATTAGACTGGACTGCACCTCTGTTCTGCTGCAGGTGTGTTCTAGCAGAACATCACTGACTGTAGCATGGCCAATTTCATACTTCACGCATTGCACGCTGCTTTTTTTTCTTATACATTCGGGGCAGTTATGAGGAACATACACACAGATTCCAACTGTAATTACTTCTCCTGTTCCAAAGGTCTCTTCTCCAGTGTAAGGATTAGCGCTTAGTGGGCACACAGAAAATAAAATCCTCCCCAAAGTTTTGCTTCTGCATACTTAAGGAGTACCTCCACTGAAAATGGTAGAAGTGGTGAATGAGTTCCGCTACAGTGATTAGCTGCGCACATTCAGACTCGTAGAAAGTTACAGTTTATAGTTGGAGGAGTGAGGGGGAAGCAACTTGGGTACTTCTGTGGTTGAATGTAGTGTGATTTAAGAAGCCTAAAAGGAAACTTTCATCTCCTGCTGAGAAACAGAATAAAATAAAAAGAATTCTAGAACCTTTGAGAATAACTTCCAGTAGAGAAATTAGGATAAACTCCTGTCCCAATTTAAATAAAATTCTGTTGAGCAGGGTTCTACCCAGCATACAGATTTCCAGCTTCCTTTGACTAAAGCCTAAAAAAAGATTAAAGCTCCATGGCAACTGCTATCTTAACTCCTGACAGCCATAGTATAAATTACATCTTGGAAAAACCTAATACTGAAAGTTTTATTTAGGTCACCAGTCAGGCTAGGAAATGGTAGGCTTATAGACACCACCCCAAACTTCATTTTGCCCCTGCACGGTCTCAGCGAGGCAGAGATTTTTGTGGGAGGCAAACCGGATGCTATATAACACGCGGTATGAATTTAAAAATCTGACAAGCTTTAGGTGCGTCCATTTGTTTCACACTTTTGGGGAAAAGACTGCAATTTACTTGCAACTGTAAGGTTCCAGCGAGGGATACAGCAAGGTTCATGTGGGAGACAGCAGCCTGGACAGGTACTACGTGAGGTGACCACAGTAGCTGCGTTTGCTGGCAGTGGACAAACAGTATTGGTTTAATTACTTATTTTAATGGAAAGGGGATGGAGATGGAGAGAGGTTGTGCAATTAATTCATTTGCCCACAGGTGCCCCAGTGTTCATACTTGGGCCACAAAAGCTTGCGTGTCTGTTTCCGGCTCGTAAGGAGATGCTGCTTTCTTGCTGTTTGAGGTTAACAACGAATAGGTTAATGGTTTGAGTGGTGGAAATGAATATAAATGGACATTAGAAGTCTAGGGCAAAGGGAACCTGTGGTCAACAACAACAAAAAAACACCCAAATTTCTGCTATTTGCATGATGATTATCTGGTACTGTTATTTCCTTATTTCCGCTTTCTTGTTCTTTGACTCTTTTTGACCCTGTCTTATGTGCTTTTCAGGCCTTGAAGAATGCCTTTAATTGTTGTCTGAGGAACGCTTCATCAGAGCCATTAAAATAGCCCGGTGCCCGAGACAGGGAGGGATTGGTACCTGGGATCATCAATCCGTGNTCCGCTTTCTTGTTCTTTGACTCTTTTTGACCCTGTCTTATGTGCTTTTCAGGCCTTGAAGAATGCCTTTAATTGTTGTCTGAGGAACGCTTCATCAGAGCCATTAAAATAGCCCGGTGCCCGAGACAGGGAGGGATTGGAACCTGGGATCATCAATCCGCTCTCCATCAATCCGTAGGGACAAAAAGGGGAGCTGGATGCTCCCTACTCTGTCAGCTGCTGCTGGGCAGACAGAATTATTCTGAGGCTCCTTTTGACCTCATCAGCTAGTTATATTTAGGTCCTTAATATCCCATTTAAAAGGAGAAAGTACCCATCATTTCTCAAATAAAAATAAACCCAAGATCATATCAAAACCATACTAGAGTTGCAGCCCACTATATACCTACATTATTGCCTACTTAGAAATTTTGCCTTGTAGATGTTTAATACTCATACGCCATCTATTACTGGAGAAGGTTGAGAAATACAACTGGAGAAGCATTACCAGTATAATAATCAGTTTTACAGACCTGCAAGTAGGACTGCTTTTGCCCTTTCCTCCAGCAGCTGGAGTTTGCCGATCGCAGTATGGTGTACACCTTCATAACCCAAAATAATGTTATGCTGGTGTTCAAATGGTTCCCAGGCTTTTATCCTGTGAACAGTTAACAAAAACATATTCAACTGTTTTTCCAGTCCCTAAAGGGGGCCTACAGGAGAGCTGGGGAAGGACTTTTTACTAGGGCATGTAGTGACAGGNAAATACATATAAATGGTAAATTCTATAAGAAAAAAGCCTAAATATATATTTTCCCAAAAGGCTTAATAATATGGAGATGCTAACAAACAATTGTATTGTCAGTTGAACACAGCACGTCGTATAGGTTAACCGGGAGAGCTGGGGCACGGGATGCAAGATAACCTCACTATTAAATGGCTTTTGGGAGAGTTTTTGAGAAGTTTCACAAATGGCAAATGACTTTGAGTATCCGTTAGGTCACCAGAAGGTCTGTATCTGTGAAGAACTCTTCATATTAATTTCATAAAACTTGTAGATGTTGAATAATGATAATTGAAATCATACAGAAACAGACCACTGAGCATTTTCTGAAAAAAATACATACTTTGGCTGTGATTTTCATCGCAGTAATCTGTAACCTAATGATGGTATACACTGGAGTGGCAAATTCATCTACGTTGTGATTACATTTTTACTTAGTAATAGAAGGTAAGAATAACTTTGAGTCTTTTCTCTCTTACGCTATTAAAATATTTGTAGTAAACTGCAAAGGTACTTCTGGATGATTTTAAGTAAAGAACGCTGCAATAAAATGGTAGCCTAAAACATCACAATTACCGTACCAGAGCTATTCTAAACTCTAAATTCTAAACTCTAATTCTAAACTAAACTCGACTGCGGAAGACTCCCAATGCCAGAGCGCTGCCAGAGCAGGTAAGTGAAGGGGGTGTGTTTGGTCTCACGCCTGTGCAGCCGTTGGTGCTGCTCACCATGAGGACTGAGCTTAACGCATGAGCTGATGAAGTTTTACATGCCACAAGGCTTGTCTTCCTGTAAATGTGCTACGCGCTTTTGAAACCTGTTTGAGGACGAAATGTGATGCTTCCTTGAAAAGTGACATTTTAAGTATTCAAATTTTTCTTTAGCGAAATCCCGAATGTTTTGGCACATGCTTGTGGCTGTTGCCACGGAGACAGAATTGGTTTTGGGGAAGCAGGTCAGACATGTCTCGTATTTAATAAATTATTAATTTTTTTTTTTGCTAACACCTCTCTCGTATTTAATGACTTGTCATCTGTACTTGCTGGCATGAGGTACAACAGCAGAGAAGAAAGCACCCACAGATTTCAAAGGCTTGACTTTGTGGAGCGCACCAGAGTGACTGAACTGCAGCGTCAGTAACTGCCAACCGTAAAAGGCTGTTAAAACTTCCGAGAATTAAATGAACTGAGAAGAAATTTAAAACTTTTCATACTAATTCAAATCATGCAAGTCCATCACTGGAGGAACATCATCACCTTAACCAGAAACATTCCTGCATCTATTCTGTCTCTGGATGAAGGTTTTTATAAAAAAAAATAAAAATAAATCCTGATATTTTGGAATATAGCCTCTAGGCAGAAGTTTATTTAAAAAACTCGGTAGGAAAAAGTTGTTATTAAATTAAGATCATGTTAGTATGCTTGCCAAAACAACAGATCATTTGATAAGGCTTCTTCTTGAAACTTAGGGCCAAAGTGGATCTGCATACAAAGATATGTAAAATGTGCCCAGATTATAGTCCTAGTTTTCCTTCTCGCTAAATTAAGCACAGCTTAGAATTGGAATTATCTGATTGATATAAAAATGACATACTTCCATTCAATTCCTTATAGCTGAAGTGAAGTCCTTTAGGCTGACTGCTTTCAAACGCCTTTTATTTTCTCACTGATATAAACTGATATTATTTTCTAACAGCTTACGCCTTTCCTCTCTACCTGTTTCTCCAAAGGCGTTGTGCAAACACGCTCTTCAGCAGGTGCTTCATCTCCCATTCAACAGCCTGAATATAACTGGTAAGACCGGGGTGCAATTTTAAATCGTGGCCTTGGCAAAATACGGAATCTGCACGAAGCAGGTTCTGTCTCTGTTCGGAAGCTGGCTCTATTAAAAAAATAAAGCCATAACGATGTTGAAACTGTTTCTTTTTGCCTTGCATAGCAAAAATGAGAAGAGACAGTGGGTACAAGCTCCTCAACTAAAGCCAGTCATGCAAATACCGGCTAACTAGGGGGGAATTAACCTCATTCCTGTAAGATGCTGTTTGTGTTTTCCCCAAAATGCCAAAGTTTCTACTGATGGCTTAAATCCATCAACTGAAAGCATCTAAGTAAGGTGTCCTACTTGAAGTCATCTAACTCAAAGCTTTAAAACAAAGCTAACTTGCTGCTGGATCAGGGTTCCTAAACACCATAGGAAGTAACTAAAGCAGTAATGGTGGTGGTGCTATTTCTGCTGCGCTTTTGAACCATATAGGAAGATACAACATTTAATGGAGTGTTGTGAGCTTCAGTTGAAGATGGTGCTGATAGTCTATGTTAATGGAGTTGTTTCTGTATAATAGCTTTGGCATAGTTTTATTTCAGTGTATTATTTCAAGCAGATCTCTGGTCAAACCTTAAATAAAACCCATTACAAAACACCATGTATGCTGTTATACTTGGAAGGATCAAGAAACAGCACAACTAGAGAGGCTGACTGGACTTCCAGTAGCTCTAAATAAATGGTGTGCATAGCTTCTCTCAGTTGTCTCTCATTACTACTGTGCAAGCCTTAAAAACACTAAGTTTCCTCTTAGTCCTATATTGTCTATGAATAGAGACACTGGAATCATGTCACCATCTACTGGAGTCTCACTGGGTAGCTGGGGATGGCTGGCTGCCTTTATCACTGAATTTTCCCTAGATCTCTTTATTTTGTTTGATGTTTGGGCTTCTACATCATACCTTCTTGGTGCGGGTCCAGAGGAGGGCCACAAAGATGATCCGAGGGCTGGAGCACCTCTGCTGTGAGGACAGGCTGAGAGAGTTGGGGTTGTTCAGCCTGGAGAAGAGAAGGCTCCAGGGAGACCTTATTGAGGCCTTCCAGTACCTAAAGGGGCTACAGGAGAGCTGGGGAGGGACTTTTTACAAGGGCATGTAGTGATAGGACGAGGGGGAATGGCTTCAAACTGGAAGAGGGCAGATTTAGATGAGATATTAGGAAGAAATTTTTTGCTTTGAGGGTGGTGAGGCACTGGCCCAGGTTGCCCAGAGAAGCAGTGGCTGCCCCATCCCTGGAGGTGTTCAAGGCCAGATGGGACAGGGCTCTGAGCAACCTGATCTAGCTGGAGATGTCCCTGCCCATGGCAGGGGGGTTGGAACTAGATGATCTTGAAGGTCCCTTCCAACCCAAACCATTCTATGATTCTTCAGCTCAGAGTCTCCCCATGTTGTTTGTGTCACTCTGATTAGATTTTTACTCTAGAGTGGAATAGTCATCATCTACTTCAGCTGTGAAAAGAGGGGGCCATTCACAAATAGTCATGCTTAACACCTTAGTCCCGTATAAAGAGAGCATTGCTTAATAAACATGACACACAACAAAGCCAGTTTCATTTAGTAATGACTGCCCAGTGTTCCTGTTCATTTCCAGTTTAGAAGATCAGAATACATAAACAGAAATTGATATATTTATCATTCTAAACCATCGATTATCTGTCATTTGTCTTGTTTCTTAAGGTAGCAAAAACCTGGCAAGATGACCAACCGTTGTTTTATCATACTTAGTGAAAGGAGGTAAGTGAACAGAAGAAAAGGATGTAAGAGTCATTTTGTTTGAAAAAATAACTCAAAGTAATTTTTACAAATACGCAAAATCCTTGCCTTATCAACAGAAGCACAAAATCTATTAACTTATTCTTTACATTTCATGAAGTTACTTATCAGCATTAGCCAGCTTCCTCATTTTTTTCCTGTCTGAGTGAGTGATCTGGTAGAGGAACTTGATGACTGTGGAGTGTCCTATTCATGTAATAACAAAAGAGGAACATATGCAGGAGTTTACCTGTTTTCCATCATGACTCGAAACCCATTTCTACTGGCATCATCTGTAATTGTCAAGCAGTACGCATCTGGCTCATTTTTCAATAATTTTTAAACCTAAAATTTAGAAAAATAGTAATTACAAATATCTGTCAGATAAACACCTTTACTGTTAATCTGATATTAGTCTTACGGAGTAGCACTTTAATTATTATTTAATATAGTACAATAATCAATGTCAAGAAAAAAAAACCTAGGACTTGAAGAGAGTAAGATCAACATGTCACTAATTTTGCACCATTGCAAAAAAGACAAATCTTGTGAGATGAATAAATAGGAATGCTGTTTTAAGACACGTTAAGCAATTATATGCTATTCAGGTTTGTAAACCACACTTCAGGGTGGAGGGAGATCAAATAAGCAACAAGATAGGGAAGAGGTGTAGAAGACAATGACTTCTAATGAAAAATAGAACAAAGCGTAGAAACAAGAGGACTGAAGTCAATAGTCCTCAGTAACGTGACGGCTTGCTTCCGAGAGGAAAGGGACAATCTGTCTAAGTGAAAAGGACAATAATTAATGTCCTTTGGATGGAGCACTGAAGGTTTAAATAAGACACTAGGGAGAGAAAAAAAAACCAAAAAGGAACCGTCCAACCGTAATGACAGTGAAGCACTGGGATATATTACTTTGGAAAGTAAAGACCTCCAGTGACAAAGACGCGACGAGACAGGCTAGACAATCATGTCAGCATTGGTTTAATTATAACTGATCCTGCCTTTGGGCAGGGGAAATGGATTGGATCAGCAGTTCTTGAGCTGTGGGAAGGCACTGACATATCCTTGGAGGCCTAGACAAAGCTCCAGGAGAATTTAATCGGATATTATTGGGGACTGGAGTCCCCAACATAAGAAGGACATGGACCTGTTGGAGCATGTCCAGAGGAGGGCCACGAGGATGATCCGAGGGCTGGAGCACCTCTCCTATGAGGAGAGGCTGAAGGAGTTGGGGCTGTTCAGCCTGGAGAAGAGAAGGCTCTGCGGAGATCTTATTGTGGCCTTCCAGTACCTAAAGGGGGCCTACAGGAGAGCTGGGGAAGGACTTTTTACTAGGGCATGTAGTGACAGGACAAGGGGGAATGGCTTCAAACTGGAAGAGGGCAGGTTTAGATTGAACATGAGGAAGAAGTTTTTCACTGTGAGGGTGGTGAGGCACTGGAACAGGTTGCCCAGAGAGGTTGTTGAGTCCCCATCCCTGGAGGTGTTCAAGGCCAGGCTGGACGTGGCCTTGGGCAACCTGGTCTAGTGGGAGGTGTCCCTGCCTATGGCAGGGGGGTTGGAACTCGATGATCTTCAAGGTCCTTTCCAACCTAAACCATTCTATGATTCTATGATTCTATGATTTATCCTTCTTCCTACCTTTTTTCCTGAAAGTTCTCTCTGAAAACTATTTGAAGAATGTAGTATTTACCCTCAGCCAGCAGGACAGGAGGGGAGCGGAGCCATCGGGTCCACCCCACCTAAGGGCACACTTTGAACATCGCCAGTGGCCAGCTGGGTGGACACTTGTTGCATGTTCCTTGCATTCCCATGGCGAAAGCGAGCTGAACTGTCTACCACCTCTTTGCTGGAGTGACAATCGGGACGTTTGTATATATGAAGGGTCTATCTTATTACAGGAAAAATACGGGGCCAATAATAATAAATTTCAGTACTGTTGAAAAAAATGAGCTCCTAAATGGATTTCCAGCTCTGCTTTCTACTTCTTGCATATGCAATTAATTAATAACAAACCAATTATATTCTCCACACTCATAGAAAATTTGATAGATGCTCAGGTATTTTAAGCAGCAAACCTGGATACTACTCTTTGGTTTCTACCTATTCAAGAAACACTGGAATAATGTTTCACAGTATTTTCTTTGATAAGTGTTAATTTTTGGTGGAAGGGACTGGCAAAACGAGTACATGAATTTTTAGCAACTAGAGAACATGTTAATAAGTAATCCTTACTGTGCTGATCATTTCCAAGTAGTTTCATGCAAATATTCACCATCCAAGCTCTTGGTTATTTTTATAAATACCACATCTAGCCGTCACTTTTCAACATGAAAAGTGCATTTAAGCTTACAAAAAAATAATACCTACCGTTCCGGTTTCTATTCACACTATGATATAGTTGATTTTCTCTTCTTCGGTGTAGCTGGGAAGCACCAGATAGCGGCCAACATAGGTCAAGGCAGTAGTGTAGAGAACGAGGATGGATGTGGTGGTTGGAAGAAGACGGCGTTGGCACAGGGCTTGCACACTGAACGCAGAGAGGCGGTGCGCGTGGTATGAACGCTCTGTGACCTAAGGAGCAGGAGATCCACTGGCAACTCGGTCACAAGCTCAAGAACTTGACTGCAGAGTTATGTCATCACTTTTTAAATCTCATTTGCATCTAATTAAAAATATGTGCCCTTTCCTCAATTCTTAGCGTAATTATTTATATGAGTAGTTAAGCAGCATCAGTGTTGGCCAATGAACCTCTGGGTTCCAAATGGACCAAAGGACCAAATGGACCTCTAGGCATAAGCCCTTTCGTATGGACATAGAAATTATTGCATATGTACATATATGTACCTGTGAATAACTTCTCCATCTGATCTGTCTGTTGACCCGATGCAGTGATGACAGAGAAAATGAAGGTAAATCATGTCAAATGAACAGAGGACAGATTATATACAGTAAGTCAGATGGGAAACTGTTCATAGCAAAGCCAAACACAGCCCACCGGTGGTACTTTATATGTGCACGTGACATGACGTGATAATTAACAAACTTTGCAAACTTGTGAAAAAAAGGCATTCTGGTTACAACACAATGAAACTGTGAAATTCTTATTACAATTTAAAATTTGATCTTTAGGGAGCAAAGCTATAGAGTTTCTGCTTAGAAAATTAATCATCAGTGTAAATTAAGCAATCAAAAGATGGACTTCATTATGACTATGACCCCAAAACACTTGCATATTCAAGAACTTCGCACCAGATAATAATGGAAACTATGGAGTGAAAACAAGATAGAAACAAGTAACATTAAATAAAAAAAAAACCAAACAGGTAAGACAAAACAGCTTCTCAGTATTCCAGCAGGTACTACATAACATATCCATCAGTAAGCAGAACAACGTCTTGAGATTTGAGTGAGACTTTAATGGTGTGAATTTTGTGTTGTGTTAGGGAAAAAAGATCTGCATCATTCCAAATGATAAAATAGTTTGTTTCATTATGTGATATAATTTATCATTTGGTATAACAAGAGCATTTGTGATTATTTGTATTCTAGCATCTACAATGCAGCAGATTTTAGTAAATATAATTGCAAATCCATGGAAATAGAAGACACGGGTGGAGAGTGATGCCACTCACTTCATCTGACACAAATTATGCACATATGCAAGAAAAATGCATGTACATTATAATTACAGAAAACATGATATATTTGGATGTTGTTTCTCACCTTTTCATCTCCACTAAGCAAGTACTGATCAGTGCCATTCTGTTTTTCACTAACAAGTTGCATTATTTCCATTTCTTGTTATACCTTCTCCTGTTTGAATTTCCTTGCACCTTTCCCACGGGGTCCAAAGTTCTAAAAAAAATATTGAATATTGACACTTGTCACCTGATACAACCTTTTAATTACACTCATTGCAGCAAAATTCCTCAGAAGGAAGGATGCACAATTCACTTAACGGGTGGTCACTGTGATTTTAAGACTTCTGGAAAGCTTTCTTCCTTCTCATCTTTTGGATAGTATAAGCAGGTGGTGAAAGGCTGCACCTTAGATAACAACGGTGAACAGCAACGGTAGATACAAGATAAATTCCTTGCATGTACTCAGAGGTCAAAATAGACTGTCTGCAACTCCAGAGTTTAAGAGGTCAATAGGAAGAAGTGAGGAAAACTGTCCGTATGCTCACCTTCAGTCCACCCAGCACTGCCTTGCCAGTGGAGAAAATCTATGGGCTACAGATGGAAAAAAGATTGGAAACCACTGGTCTAGAGTGATGTCTAGAGAGGCAGTGATGCTACTTAAATAGTATTTAAGTGAGCATAGTCACAATTCCTCCTTCTCACTTCTCAGGCAGTTAGGGTCAGTAATTCTTGCGGTTGGAGGAATATAATAATCGTACATCAATCTGGTCTTCATCTCTTTGATCTCCCTGCTTCAAGACTCTGGCTTTAAGGAAGGTTATGATAAGCTGGTGTATTTAGTAAAAGAATTCATATTTCTGTGCAGATACATGGCCTGGACAACTGATGTTTCAGCTCCAGCTCTGCACTGCTGAAGAAGCTGGAGTTGTCACTTGTCGCTCCCTTGCTCATTCTCCTTTTGGGTGGAGTCTCCTGGTACAGGTCCCTGGTGGCCTTTGACAGAAGACGGCCTGCCGGAATAGGTTGCTCAGGAGTTTTGTCTTTGTATTCCGGCCTCAGCCAACACCTTACAAACCCAGTCTCCAAATTCCCAATGACAAAAAAAGGTCCCTGGCAAAGCGTCAGGATTCTTTGACATCACATGAACCATGTTCTGGGAACAGCACCAAAAGATCTTATCCAAACATTTCTCACAGACCTCACAAACGCTAGGGAAAACCAGCTCAGTCCAACAGGCAGGGAAGAACGAGTTGCATCTTTCTGCTCCAGTGAGGTCTTTATTACCGTTAAAGGGTTTTATCCCCAGAAAGTGACTTCTTTTGTCTTCCTCCATCTCTGGAAAAGGGAGCCTTAGCTCACAGTTTGGGTCCCACAGTAGCTTTGAAACTAAGAAGTACAGCTGACCTTAACCAGACTTCCACTCAGATACACAATATACTGCAAAGAATTGCATATTTTCACATTTTAGCTTTATTTAGAGATGCTTCCATGAGTATCTGATGGATTTTAAGAGAATGCCCTTTAGGCTAATGTCTGCTGTGACTCAAGAAAATTAAAAAAAAATTAAGATGTTGACTGAACAATCATTTGGCTTCAAAGTGTTGAGTTAGTGGTGCAGAGCATGAACATATAGTTTGTTCTATATGTGAAATTTTGTGTATGATGAAGTCCATGCCAGAGACAAAGTCCTACCTATTCTCAGAGAGGCCAAGCAGTAGCTTTCCCTCAAGAATCCTGTACTCTTTACTTTGGCAAGGAACGATGTAGCGACCTCTGACTGTTTCTCCACATACTTTTTTTTCAAAAGGTCCTAAGTTAACAGAGTCTAGTAAAAATATTAAAAAAACCCCACTTTGCCTGCTTTATGTAACTATCTAAGTAAACATCTTGTTTAATTAGGTTTTACAGAAATGGAAAAAAAAATGCACACGCCCCCAAACTTTCTGAATAAATTTGCATTTAATACCTGAAAAATGAGAGTCGGAGAATCCATAAGAGAGGCCAAACCCTTTTCTATGAAGACAAAGAGTTTTGTATCCCTCACCAGCACCATTTCAATGCTTTCTACAAGTCCCTTTCCCATTCTAACAGCATGGCATTTTGATTCTACCATGTTCCACACCGTAATCACTCCAGCACTGAGATTCCCGCATGCAACAGATCTCCAAGACAAAAAAACCAAACCCAAACACTCACCGATCTATGACTTCTAATTATTCTGCCTACAGAATTGTCCCTGCTATGTTTCAAAGTTCGCAGTGGCTTGGGTTTTCAAACTTCCGAACACTCCCGTGCCCGTGATCTCCAGTTCCCCAGCGTAGATATATACGTACCCGGTTGTGATGTGGGGCTGAAATCCTGGCCTCACTGAAACCAGGGGGAATCAGGAGTTCACTGTAGGAGTTCTGAGCTTTCATCATTAAAAAAAAAAAATATTGTTTTCTTCATTTTTTTTTGCTATAATATGGCTGAGACGCATTCTAAAAAAGCCCCCACATCAAGGTGTTGTGAGGATGAGTCCTTCGGCTAACTCTTTGCGTTCGGCTTGTTTTTAATGGGATCATTCCAGCAGTGCTCAGCACTGTGTTCATTTATGCCAGTTCTGAATCCAGCCCTTTGCAATGTTTAAACTACTTCCGAAACAGGCAAAGCAATTCAGGCACCAATTACGCAAATTAGTATATTTTGTCTGTTCTTTTTGGCAGAACCGCCTTTTAAAAGGTTTTCAGTCACGATTTCCAATGCAGCATTGTGCCTGTCATGTTGTCTTGTCTGCTGCCTGCCCTAATCTGAAAGAAAGGGAATGTTTAAACCTCAAATATCCGTGTAGTTTGAACTTGCCTGGGACAATTCTGCATAGCCACAATGTCTCAAGTTCCCTTGGTGTTTTTTCCCTTGTAACAGTCAAAAACTCGTCGTTAATCTTTGCAGCCAAGTTCCACATGTGAAGGTAGTTCTCTCCACCACAAAAGGCTAAACAAAGAAGTTCAGGACAAACACCTCCATATTTAAGGTTTAATTGAAAAAAAAAGACCCAAAACATTTGTAGCACAGGAATAGGATATTCTGCAATTAATACATCTGAGGTTGTTCTGTTGGGACTATCTTGTGACGTTGGTTGAACAGTCTACCTGAATTTTGCTGTCCACCTTTTTGGTAAGCACACAAAGGCCAAGTGCACAAAGGTCTGCAACCGGTGATCGTTTCACTTTCCAGGTGAAATACAGGGTGCTGCTCACCATATATAAAGCCTGATGTGATCTGGCCTACAGAGAATGTAGAAATTAGCAAAAATTTCTCTCTGCAACTGTCTTAACAGAATAACTGTGTTCAGAAGGAATGTTTCCAGGCACCTTTTCCTGAGCTAAGCTGCACAGGATTTAAGGACAATTTTTAGAATAAGCCTTTTTTTTTTTTTCTTTAATGCCATCGAATACATGTTTGAATCTCGTATTATTTACAAGAAGATATAAAATGTATATTCAATTATAGATCTTTGATAATAGTATTCAGTTTACTGATAAAGTATTGAGATAGCAACAGAAGCTTGAATTACGCAATTCCGCACTGAAAATCCTATCTTTGGTTTCCAGAAGGTGGAGATTTTTAGGATTAGAGAGTACATTTCTGTGATAAGGAGCAATCATAACCTTTGCAACTTTATTTAAATTCTCTTAGTGTTCCACAAAATCTGCATGAAATTTGGTTCAGATCTCTTGTATTCTCACTAGAATGAATACACTTGTTTACCACTTGCACCCGTCTCCTTTGTCGCATGCCATCAGCATCCTGGCTCGTATCAGGAATAGCGTGACCAGCAGGAGTAGGGCAGTGATCATCCCCCTGTACTCGGCACTGGTGAGGCTCCACCTCGAGTACTGTGATCAGTTTTGGGCCCCTCACTACAAGAAAGACATTGAGGTGCTGGAGTGTGTCCAGAGGGCAATGGAGCTGGTGAGGGGTCTGGAGCACAAGTCTGGTGAGGAGCAGCTGAGGGAGCTGGGGGTGTTCAGCCTGGAGAAAAGGTGGCTGAGGGGAGACCTTATCACTCTCTACAACTACCTGAAAGGAGGTTGTAATGCTGTGGGTGTCGGTCTCTTTTCCCAAGTAACAGGAGACAGGACAAGAGGAAATAGCCTCAAGTTGCACCAGGGGAGGTTTAGATTGGATATTAGGAAGAAATTCTTCACCGAAAGAAGCATTGTCAACATTAGAACAGGCTGCCCAGGGAAGTGGTGGAGCCACCACCTCTGGAGGTATTTAGAAGATGGGTAGACATGGAGCTGAGGGACATGGTTTAGTGGTGGACTTGGCACTGTTAGGTTGACCGTTGGACCTGATGATCTTAAAGGTCCCTTCCAACCTAGACAATTCTATGATTCTATGATTGATTTCAGAGCACTCAGGTCACCCGATATTAATTTTTTTAACCACATGTCACACCATTTTTCATTGCAATCTTGTTACAGATGTTCATGGGAAACAGCAGGAAATTAAATAATGTACCATGGTAAAGTAGAAGAGATTACTGAAATACGGAATGACATATGGAATACCATACGGAATTACAATATCGATAGTTTGAGATTTCCATTTGCATGATCCTTTCAGAAATGAATCAACCCAAAGAAACAATTCTCCTTTACCTAACAAATGGCAACAGAAATGACACCACCCACCTCCAAGGCAAACTGGAGGTAACTTGGCTACCTGACTGTGGTCTTCAGATTCCAGAGTATTATCTCAGTGGTATTAGTATCAGGAATATGGCTGAATGCCACGAGGTGATAGCTCAGATGATTAATGAAGCAGATGTAAATAAAATCATTGCAGCAACCCTGAGGAGTGTGAGAGCTGGCAAAGGTGCTAACACCAAAAAGTTCTACTTGCATAACAGCCTGCTGCCCCGTAAGGGACAAGAGGGAGGTTTCTACGACACCGCTACAGGCACTTTTAAAACAGCAATTGTTTTTAAATCTGTAATGCTATCTGAAAAGAAAATGTGGTCTCTCAAGAATATTTTAGGGTTAAACTCACCTCAGTGTAAAGCGAGGGCAGCAGAATTTGCTCTTGGAACAGCTGCCAGGCATGGTAGGATGCAGGTATCAGAATATGGAAGGTTTAATGAAGGCATGAGAGAGCTGAAACCTCCTGTCTTCAGGTGGAACACAGCTGGGTGAAAAAGTTAGGGGTAAAAGCCCAGAGTTTTAGGAGGAATTAGGCACCTAAAGTTGCTTGAAGGCTGCCAGTTTGATTTTCAAAAACTCCAGAAGATTTTAGAAAAGATGCTCCTGAAGACCTCACGGGGCACCCAACTATTTTAAAAAAATCGGGCACAACTTCCTTTTCTGGTGAAGCAAGAATATAGTTTCTAAACAGTCATTACCTAAAGAGCACAAGGAAGCAGTCATTAGTTACAGCTTCTCCCTGAACCGTGGCCACAGAGTCTTGGCATATCAGCTCAACAACCACATCTCCTTTGCTAGCACTGAACACCATGGCTTCTCTTCTATTCCTGTACAGAAGAAGAGTCAATTAAAACAGAGAAAACATACCTGTAGCTTTATTCTGTCATGCTACTAAATAAAACCTGAAGACTAAGTGCATGTACAAGGAAGACCAAATTGTTTCCAGATGTGTGTGCACAACACAGTGCAAGAGGTATATGACAACATTGGGTCTATACTGTTAGAATCAACTAGACAAGCACGGTACAGAATAAACCCCAGATGCTGTGATGCAGCCAGATTTGGACTTTTTATACCAACTAGGACATGACTGGGAGGGGGAGGATTAGAAGGGCAATCTTGCTGCTCTGGCAGTGACAGTTCAGGAACAAAAAACTATGCCAAATACACTGCTTAACTGCACGTTTTAATGCTATAAAAGATTGTCATGTACAGTAGTTGGGATTTTTAATGCAGTTTGATTTTGCTTCTTTTGAAATATTTTGCCCCCGTCTCTGCCTGCCCTGAATCTAGATGCAGCACACATTATGATTTGCTGTGCTCCCAGTGTCTGCAAATCCAGTTTTTACACCCTTCAGACATACCGGTGATAAAATACGGGACTGAATAAGGACATCAACATACACTTTGGATGATTCTCTTTATAATCTCTTTTATATACGGCCTATCGCTTCCTCCCTCTTTCATCAATTTCCTTTCTAACACTTTGTCTTTACTCCTTACAGCCAGATTTGCCTTTGCAAACTATTTCTGTCTTTGATACAGAATATTGCCAGTGCCATTTGAAGATCAAATTAACGTTAGTGGCAGACACTGGACTTCTCCTAAACCTCGTCACTCAAATCCTGCCAAACATACTGCATAAGTAATTATGACTCTCCTTTCCTACCATTATATGCTATAGAAGTGGAGTAGTCACCCCGAGAAAACCCATCCTTTTTTTTTTTATGTGGCTACAATATTCACACAGAGCAAAGATGAATAACGAACTCCCAGCTGATGCAGGGAGTAGGACACCAGCTGAGAGAACACTCCCGCACTGCACTAGCACAGATCTCGTTCTCAGAAATTTCAATTTGACAATCTCAACAAACATCACGTAAAGCTGCATGCTGTAATTGTGCAGCAAACCAGGAAAGAACGCCCTTCAGCTTCTCTTTGGAAGAAGTACTTGAGTAGCAGTTTGTTAGTGGAAGACGCAGTAGGTTGTTGAAGGGATGAGGGAATTCATACCTACAAAATGTGCCCTTAGGATTAATCCCTTATAACGTTTGGATTATGCAATGGTGGTACATCAACTGTAGAGTAATGGAGTAAACATAAATTATTAACAGACCTGACTTTCACAAGAATATAATGATGGAAGGCTGATAGTCAGTTGAGTTATGAAGAGGAATTTTTTAATCCTAAATTCTCACTGGTGGAAAATACTTCCTACTCCTCTATAAGCACATAGAATATAATCTTCCACTGAATTTCTTGATATAAGTATGGAACCATCCCTGTGTATAGGAGTATCTGCTGAAGGAATGTGTTTTTCATGTAGCAACTGGCATGAGTCCATCAGATCAAAACCCTGAAATAATAAAAAAAAGCATAGGTTCAAACACAGAGCTGAGTGTATTTCCTGAGTCTGCAGCTGGCATATATTCCTTTCCCTTCCCTGACCTCAGAATAAAGTATGAGGCAATAAAATGTTGAGGGGAAGGGAAGTCAAACGTGAAAACAGAGAATATGAAAGTATCACCCCCACACAAAGCAAGACAGAAAAATAAACCCAAACAAGAGAGAGAACTGAAACAAAGAGTGAAATGACAGCGGGAACAGAGTGCAGACACAGAAGAAAAAAGCTGCCAGAAATAATTAGGAGTGTAAAAAACTAATCAAAGAAAACTAAAAAAGAGAACTGAAGGGTCATTTTATAGCTAGTTAACTGCATCTGAAAGAAATTATAATATAATGTATCTCCTCTTCCAAAAAAGTGGTAAGATTTTCCCCTCTTCTGTTTTCTTTAATTAAGAAAATCCTGAAGTGCACATTCAACGTGTCACACAGCACTGTAATTTATCCAACAGCCACTGCTGAGGAAGTACAACTGTAGACTGCATAATTTAACGTTTGTTTTGGTTTTCAAATTTATGAGTCTCCTGCTAATCTTTTTGAAATTTTTACATTTCTCTTTTTATTTACTACGTTGAGATGTTGGAAATTGCCTATTAAAAATCCTGACAAGTTATGCCATTATTTAACTAAATTGAGAGCAAAATAAATACAGAAATAAGTGCTCCTCTCTGAAATGCTGAAATATGGATAATGAGCCCTTCGTATGTTAGATAGATAGGATCCAGACATTAAAAAAAAATCAATCTATTAAAACCTCATGCTCCAGTACATAAGGCAACTTCTAACTGAGGAAGTCATAAAGTGAAGTCCATTAGACAGCAATTTGATATAAACTGTCTTGTACCTTCCTTTGAAGGACATGACAAAATACTGTCAAGGAACAGAAACCTGAGCTGAAATTTGGGTTATTTGATGTGACTGTTACTGGTTTTGTATAACAAGATTTTGAATTTGAAAAAAAATCCCATAGGAGGTCTAATAAGCTAACAGTTTACCCACAATTGGTGGTGCAGAAAGCAAATTTGGCTATTACCTGGGGAAGTTTCAATGTCTCCCATAGGTCACAATTCTTATGGCCAACAGACTAATAGTTCTGCAGAAGTCAAAGGATGCCACAGCACTGACAATTACAAATGTCTCAAGCAAGTTGCAAGCAGCTTAGAGGCAAAAAGGACCAGCTTTGTACACGATTGCTCAGCTATAATTAACTGTGTGAGCTTGCCTGCCTTTTGTACTACAGAGAAGTCAACTCCACCTATTCCTAAAGAGTGTTTATGTTCATATGGTCCGCTACGACTCAGAAACGGTATAAGAAGCTGTTCCTTACCACCTTTCAGCTGTTAATCTCCACGTCTCAACATCTACTTATTTCTCTGTGCATGACTTATTCCAAGCACAGAAGGAAACACCTGGGAAGAAGCTCTTTTGTCCAGAAGGACCAGCACTCCTCCCGTCCTCTGAGTCAAAGGAAGATTTTTATTAAAAGTTGATGAAATATAAATTGACCTTATGATGTAACGAACACAAAGAAAACCAAAACCAAGAACAATAAAACCCCTCTCACCTTGACAAATTCGTTACCATAAAAAAAACCCCAAGGAGTTCCCTGTTCATTGCCCATGTCAGTATTGGCACACCCAAGGCAAGAAGATGTATGTGTTAATCCCTCATGTTTATTGATAAAGAAATTAGCTATATCAACATTCTAAATAATTTTTTTATTATTTTTTGTAAATTGCTTTTTATGGGACTTGCCAGGCTCCTAACCTGTTCAGCATAGCACTAAGGCTTAATTTTAAATCATATTAGAGGCCTGGGGTTCTTACATGTAATAACGAAAACATAGCTTGATATAATTAAAAAGTTGCCTGAATTTTAACAAGCTTTTATCAATATACGTTTAAGAAACCTCTGCAGTTGAGCTGGATAAAAAAAATTGGCTTAGTACAAAAAATCAGAACGTTCTTCAGTATATCATCATGAATTGGGATAAAATGGAATATGTCAAAATACTATGATTTTTAAGGAAACATGGAAATATATAAGTTTGGAAACACTTAAACATTTAGTTCCAAAATTCTCAGTCAAAATAAACACTTTAGACACTTGACACATATTTCCGTGCTGAACAAAATCAAAACACATAATATGCATGAACTACACCTTCTACATCCTTTTTCATCCAATATATTTCTTGATAAACAAAATGTCAGTTTAATATACAGCAGAAGCATCCTCCAGCCTGTTTGTAGTGAGGAATTTTGAGAGATTTCCTTTTAGGGACACGGATAACCTATTCACCCCTGTTTCTACCTGGCCTCATTTTCTCAGGGATAATTAGTTTACTCTCAAACTTATTTCTCTTTTATACAATTTTGGTGTCCTTATTCATGTTACAAAGAATGGCATACATAAAATCCAAAGAACTATGACATGTACATCACAAGGTTTTGCTTTGCTTGCTTTGACGCTGAAGGGATGGTTCCCAAAAGAGGTCATAACTCAGCACAGGGAAGTACACTGATTTCCTGCATGGTCCCCATATGCTCCCAAGCTAACTTGAGGACAGATGCCCAAATCCAAAGCCCTGTGACGTGTAAGAGAGGACTTTCACCAGGAAACCCCCAGGGAATTGAAAGGCCAACTCAAGTTGCGCAAGAGGGTGTTTAGATTGGATGTTAGGAAAAATTTCTTCACCAAAAGGGTTGTCAAGCACTGGAACAGGCTGCCCAGGGAAGTGGTTGAGTCACGATCCCTGGGAGGACTTAAAAGATGGGTAGATGTGGTGCTAAGGGATGTGGTTTAGTGGTGGACTTGGCAGTGGTAGGTTAACGGCTGGACTCGATGATCGTTAAGGTCTTTTCCACGATTCTGTGTGTCTATGAAAAACTGTCAGGTTTTGGCTTCGGCTCCCTCTGGTGGGTAACTCACAGTCCAGAGAACAGCAACTACAGGTAAAGGTAACCACCACGCAACAAAACAACATGCAGGTTGATATATTTTTCTTAAAATATCCAGAAATGCACCAGCTGAGTAATGATTATAGCTGATATCAGAGCTTTAAAGCTGCAACTTGACACATTCCTCCTGAAAAGAGGAAGACGCAAAGTTCCTGCCAGAACTGAACTTCCTTCAAATTCAGAGAAGAAAAGAGATGGGGGCTTTGGTCCAGGCAGAAATCTATTTTCAGCACCTAATGTTGATTATAATAAAATAAGGAACCAGTTAAAGACTATTCTTTTTGACAAGAACATTTGCTTGGATTTCTGGTTTTGACTGATACTTTGAGGCCTAAAGTTTGATGTCCTTTCTCAAAAATATTTTGTTTGCAGGATTAAGAAAATAGTCATTATCTCACAAATCTCACACCCCAAAAATTCTTTATTTATTACAAGGAGCTTAGTTCCAGTGGAAAAGAAAAATATGCTTATAAATCTGGTATCTTACCTACAAACCATACACGTGCACACATTTAGCAGCTGAAATAACTGAAAATTAAAGCATATTTAATAATTTATATTCTTGGGCACAAGAATGATGTGCACAATGTATTGCTGTATCCCAATACATGGTTATGTTAATGGCAATTTGTGATAATTATAATATTAAAACAAGCACCAGTAATCTCTGCACTACAAAACAGTACTGAAATTTTGGTTACCTCAGAAAAATGCATGGAAATTTTGCAAACATCGGCAATCTGATTGCAGAGGCTTAGAATTAATCATACTTTTCTGCTCTCACCAGTAGCACCAATAAATCAAATTATAACTCTTGCATCCCTGTGGTAAAATAATGTGTTTTTTTTTTTTTTTCCAGAAGCTTACTTGTTGATCTGAACCACATACTAACAATTGTCTTGTTGGAAAAATAACAATTTTCCCACCAGAAAACAGTAATCTGGTGTGAGAATGTCTGGTGTAAGAATGGTCACATGAGTTCAAGTTCTTCAGTGGACCAAGTCCATATTGTTCAGGCATAGGATGAATGTAAACAACTGTACAGTCTATTCATTAAATTGCTTATGGAGCTACATCATATTTAAAGGCAACTCGGTGGGTGAAAGGCTGGACATGAGCCGGCAAAGTGCACTCACAACCCAGAAAGCCAACCCCGTCCTGGGCTGCATCCCCAGCAGCGTGGCCAGCAGGGCGAGGGAGGGGATTCTGCCCCTCTGCTCCGCTCTGGGGAGACCCCACCTGCAGTGCTGCCTCCAGCTCTGGGGTGCCCAACACAAGAAGGACATGGACCTGTTGGAGCAGGTCCAGAGGAGGCCACAAAGATGCTCCAAGGGCTGGAGCACCTCTGCTGTGAGGACAGGCTGAGAGAGTTGGGGTTGTTCAGCCTGGAGAAGAGAAGGCTCTGGGGAGACCTTAGAGCCCCTTCCAGTACCTAAATGGGGCTTATAAGAATGATGGGGATAGACTTTTTAGCAGGGCCTTTTTCAATAGGACGAGGGGTAATGGCTTTAAGCTAAAAGAGGGAAGATTAAGACTAGATATAAGGAAGAAATTTTTTACACTGAGGGTGGTGAGGCACTGGCCCAGGTTGCCCAGAGAGGTGGTGGATGCCCCATCCCTGGAAACATTCCAGGTCAGGTTGGACGGGGCTCTGAGCAACCTGATCTAGTTGCAGATGTCCCTGCTCATGGCAGGGGGGTTGGACTAGATGGCCTTTGAAGGTCCCTTCCAACCCAAACCATTCTATGATTTTATGATAACTAAGCTGCAGGCATGTATTTTACATCACAGCTCTCATTCTGAAAGAAAACTGTAGAACTTATAAAAGACATTTCTTTCTAATTAATATTTTCCTCCTTTTACAAAGGAAACCATCCAACTTACAGGTACAAATAAGAATCTGATATCAGGAGCTCTTCACCAGATATGCAGTTTTAATTGGATTTCTAAGCAATGGATGAAATACCCCAGAAACCTCTCCTAGAATTATTTTAATTACTTCCCTCTCCCCTTATGCTACTTTATATGTTTGCGTATTACATTAACTAACGTAAGGTTTTTATGGGGTGAGGGGCTTACGTACAAGTCATATACAGTACAGACTGACTTGTTTGTAGACATGTAGGAGGGGATCCTCCATGTGGTCTCTGCAGGCAAATTAATCTGTAAATTTATGAATCCTCCTGCTCATGTATCATGGACTGGGCCAGAATGGATTTGTATGAACCTGCTTAAAACACTCCTAGTTCTGTGCTAAGATAATACGTATGAGCAAATCTCATGCTTCTGGCATTCATCTGCAGAGCTCAGGAGAAAGACTGCTCCTCCTCTCACGTACGTAACTGAGTCCTCTCAGGTACTGATATATTTGTGTATATAGACATATATTAGATATATTTGAGTTGAGAGATATTTGAGAGAGGGAAGGTGTTTTGTCTTTCCTTGAAACACTGAGACAAGCTTGGGTAAGAGAGGGTGAGTGGTGGCAGTACACTGAGGCGGCACAGAAAATCCTTAGTTTTCAAATCGCAAGCTCTAGACCATGTATATGAGCAGATTTTATATCAAGAAATCATTCTCCTACATCAGACCATCTACAGCTTTGGAGAATCTTTCTTTGCTTCTGCAGCACTGAAAATGGTGACCCTTCTTAGGATCATAGGGAGGACTCCCTTAATAAACTGGTGGGGTATTATTAAAATGAATCACACATACACTTTTGAACCTATTTTTTGCGGGGGGAGAAAAGGCGAGGGGAAAAAAAAAAATCAAACAGCTACTCTCAAAAGGAAAAAACCTCATCATTTTTTACAGACAGATGAGATATTCCAAGTGTTCTCCACCACACCATGTTCCACTTCACTTTGGGCCAACAAACATAAAATAACCGGCAGCTTGCTGCGGAACTCACAGAGCCTGACCCTGCTGAACGCGTGCCAGAATTTCCTCATCCCCGTTGTAAACACTTCCCTCTTCCTCCTGACATGTAGCATTTCTGGGGAAAAACTTGGAATTGATCATTCTAGGTAAACAGAAAGAGAGAAAGCCTTTGCTAAGCACATTCTCCTTTTACTGTCTGCATTACATCCAGTACACTGATAAATACGTCTTTCTGCACAAGTTGTACTAAATTAACTTCTAACAATCCTAGAGGATAGCTTGTGTGTTATTATTTCTACCTGACAATTTTAGGTTTGTACCAAGAAAAGAAAATAACACCCCTTCATGCATTCTTTGAGTATGTTGAAGGATAAGACAAGCAATGGCCAAACCCATTTTACAGAGATGCAAAAGAGGAGATAAAGGGGGCTGGGCAGGAAGAAAACACAGGGCAGGTTTGTGCTCAGTAATGTACTTTTTGTTTTACAAACTTGTAAAGCCCAGAGATTGAAGGGAATAATTAAGACAAAGTGAAGCCAAAAATAGAGATGTCATATCTTGTGTTACACCTTTTCGCAACACATTAATAGAGTGTTCTGTGAGTTCATAGAATAGAAAAGCACCCCCGAAACCCCAATGCTGAATGAGTACACTTAGATCTCATTTCACAGTTAAGAGAAAAAGAGTTACTCTAGGCCACACCTAATACTTTCCTTGGCTTCTTCAGATTCGCGAGACACAGCTGAGTTTGTTACTAACTCAAAGAATTAATAGCAATAAATGAGCAGATACAGATTTTAATTAGACATAAATTAACAACTGCTGATAAGATTTTGAATCTTGATTCACACTGTCTCCATTCCATGCCAATCCCACCATTTGTGATGGGATTGCTGATGATGTTGGGTATCCAAGTGCGAATTAAGAATGACGTGTCAACCTTCTACTCTAACTCAGTATGCCTCTCTAAGGAGTTAAAGTGACATGGCCTCTCCTCTGTATAGCTTTTCCTGAATACTGAGAATTGAGGTAACAGGCAAAGCAAACTGAAGACTGGTCCTCAGGAAGTCTTAGAAGACTGAGGTCGATTAAGGGAGAGAGATAAAGAACATCAGAATAAACACCTAAGTGGGAAACCCAAGCTGAAACAAGGGAACTTGGAGAAGGTATTTAAAGAAAGAGTGAAGGCACCTGACTTAGGACTCTCAAATTACTGCAGGTTTAGGATGCACCTTTAAAAATACAGAGTGTGTACACTCAAGACAAGACAAAAAAATATTGTGATCTTCACATTTTCCCTGTATAAAGCTCTAGAACATGATGAAAAGAAATCTTCGTCATCCAGGGCAGAGGTGAGCAAAGGAAATTGATGGTGGGCATACCTGTGCATAGATGCTTTCTATGATCTTCTGATGTGCTTCTTACTTCCTTTCATTAACCTCTGTTTTCACGTGGTGGATGTCAAAACATTTTGAAGCTTGCTTGCTTGACAAGTTGTATTCTAAGTCACAGGTCTTCATCTCGAAGCAGTAACAGTGATCTTCTGGAGGGCCCTGAATTTTGAATCCTTGATCAACCTCTTGCTGCAAGACTTGAGAGAGAAAAAACATGTTCTAATTCTTAACTCTGTTTTTTAAAAGTTACCATTAAAATAATTTAAGAAAAGATTATGCTGGAAGAGAAGGTACCATGCATGAGGATGGCAATAAAGATCTTGGTATGCTTGCAGCAACACAGATCCTTCTATAAACCTGTGAAAGCTTATAACAAACTCTGATAAAACAAATTATTGATTGGAATTTAATTAATTGGTCTGGGTCAGGGTAACATAATGGAAAACACGTTAAGTGGCGGAGAAAAGTTACAAGACAATAATGCAGTGAAAGAGTGGAATTGAAAGAGTGGAAATGTCTACATCACAACATGATTATGGATACAAGAAAAGACCTGTGTCATTCCAGGTGCTAAACTCAAAGGTTTGTTCTTTTTATGGAACAGGGCATTAATAATCTGAGACCAAGTGTGGCTCTGGCATAAGAACCCGAGTTTACTTATAAAACACTAGGGAAAGGGATCAACAAAGTGGAGGGCAGGCCAAGAACATCAACAAACCACTTTGATTAATGGGGAAATTGGCAGGAGGACTGATTAAGAACTAAATTGATCTAACTCATACTAACCACTAACCAACAGGGGTAGTCTTCAAATGCATAAATAACCCCAAAGATATCCCAGAAAGTGCAACTTTCTTTACAGGATTGAAAGCTAATAGCTTCATAATATCTCTAAATAATTTAACTGCTCATCTGAGCACTATGAGCACCATACTGTGGAAGGGGTGGCAGAAAGAAGTACTAAATTACTTTCTTCACTGTGATGCACAACCACTTTGAACCTCAGAGAAAACATTTGATTTTCCTTTGTTCTTCACATGAAAACCAGAAAAGATGTATTTGTAACAAAACCTCATGAAATGTGTGGTTTTGCTATTAAATTATTATTGCGTCATTAAGCTTATTCGGCAGTAGTCATTTTATTCTCGGCAGTTAAACAGAATTTCACAGCACATGTTTTATTTTGTTTGGCCAAACTCCTGGCTTTTTGCTCCTCTAGTAGAGCCTAAAGAGTTGTCTGCAGACTGTAGGAGGAGTTACGTATGTCTAAGTGGACTAAACAGTACATAGAATGGAAAAAGGCATTTAGGGTTATTGAGAAGCAATGTCTTTGAAGTTTTGTCTATTGTACATATTTACTACAGCAGTTAACACGCTCACTTGAGTATTGTTTGTCCTACCACAAGGTTGTGAGGTGTACCAAAACCGGTGATGTCTCTAGCTCCTTTAACTTATTCTATTACTAAAACTAACCTTTCTTTTAGGAAATAAACGTATTGCTGAGCATTCCAGCTGAGTGCCCTTCTCTTCATTTTGGGTTTCTAGTCTCGCCTGTCTCAAGCAGCTCAGTGGATGCTTCCTCCCTGAGAGCAAGTGGAGCATACTCTTGAAAGAGCTGGTGTAGTGTCTGGAAAGAGCTCAGCCATTCACTCTTAGCTTGCTGCCTGTGTGCAGGATCACTGCTGAAAATATCCCTGTAAAATGTGCTACGGAGACGAGTAAAAGACAAAGCTGTGAGAACACACTGGAAAATTAAGAAGCTGCTCTAATCGTAAAACATGATTAAGGAACACCATTACTTCAGGTGGGTGCAGCTCTAGCCTACCAAATTGCTGCAGTTTGGCAGATGGACAGATACAGGTTTGAGTCTTATTACCTCTGTTTTAATAAGTATATATCTCAACTGGGCCTCAGTTACACCACCGCTAAGATGGGGATAAAATCTCATACGCCTATTTCATGACAGTGTTATCAGCACCATTAATAAAGATTATGGGGAATTTTTCCTTCAGATGATACCTTCTAATGCTGCACTTCATACTATAATGAGAAAAGCACTGCTGCTCATTTAAATAAAGATACTATTCATTTGCGGGATATAATGTTGAAGGAAACTCTTCAGACTCAGTATTTCTGTCATGCAAGTGCTTAGCAATAAAACTTGCAGCGATTAAAGAAGCGAACCACTTTCAGACTAATGAAGAATAAATTCATCTCCTTAATGGACTGGAAGGAAAACCCACATTTATTCACTTACCGAACTACTGCTGAACAGAAGGAACTCGGCACTAACCTGGTAGGCTGCGGTTTGTAAATACTTGAAACAAAATTTTCATCCTGTCTCTACGACTGGTGAAGAAGCTGCCGCTTTTTTGTCACATTCAATGGCAGGTTTATGCTCGAGGAATGAAAACGAGACATTAAACACATCTTCCTCATCTGAAATGTTTGAGTCTGATTCTCTGTTAGCGTGAATTCGTTATATTTTCTTTTGATGATTTGCCAGTTCCCCAAAAGTGTTGAGTAACACCTGCCTGATGATCATCCGTCTGCACTGCTTTTTCACTCAGAACTGTCTCTTTTGATTCCCCGCGAGACGCAACACTTCACATTTCCTGCTTTTGCATTAATTCAGTTAGTTTCATTCTTCCAATTATACCTTTAATTAATTCGAAGTTTTTCTTTCATAATATTCCTGGGATGACAGGATCATCAGGCTTTCACCCAACACAAACCTGAAAGCAATGAAAAAAGGAATACACACACAAAGGAGACAAATACATCCCTGATTTACATACAGCACAACAGGTTTCTTATCGTGTGTATCAGTCAAGAATTTGCTTCACTATCCCTTCTTTTGCATTCTAGGTTTACCCTATGCCTTTCCTTTATATAATAAAACCAGTACTACACTTATCATACCCCAAAAATACAAATTCAATTGAATTTCAAAATTAAATAAAAAGATCCTGAAAATCTTACACCGAATGTTTGAGGTCTCATCTCTTGACACTTCTTCCAAATTTCCAGATGTAGTAAAACATTGAGGTGATCACTTCTGACACCACCTGGAAGCCCCCACCTCAGGTCCAGCAGTGGGAATTACAGCTTCTTTCTTTACAGTAATCATATATTTGAGGATAGAATTCTTCCATTAATTCATTTTCCTGCCTCTGATTCTAGTACAAATAAGCATAATGAGATCAGGTTGTTTTAGTAAAAAAATCATTGCCGTTTTGGTTATTTTGCTGCCTTTGATGGCAACAAAAGCTTTGAATGAGTCAGAGGATAAATATTTCTCAAATAAGACAGATGTTCTCACAGGGGATATACTTTGTACATTCGTAACTTAAGTGATACGATGTAATGATGCACCTTACCAAGATTGTGCGTATATGCACAAGTGTGGCAAGTCACATTTTAACCATTCTTCTCTCACAAGACACACACTTTAACTGGAGATTTAAATACTGATGAGCCAAATTTGCATGTGCAAAATGCACACCTAAATCCCATTTGTGTGCACTACCCTTCCTTCCAGCAGATTCCAGAAAATTCTGAGCTTGCAACCCTAAAAATATTAAATTGCTCAGAATCTGGCAGGAAAGATGAAGCTAGATTGTAGAGTTGTCTCCATCTCTTCACATAATGGAAATTGCATTTGCTTGGTACTCAGGAATCTCACAGCTCCAAATCAAAATTTCCAGATTTGCTCCTGTGTATAACTTTCTTCTGGTGACATTCTTTCCTCCCCTCAATGGTTTATCATTAACACCTTCAAAAATGTTTTATCAGCTTTTAAAATACCTTAGAGATGTTTCAACATGCGAGAAACAACATAGGTTTATCAACTGTATTTTTTAGAAGAGTAACCAACCATGTTCTTAAGGCTCCAGACCTCAAGCTGTTCCTCCCTCCTTTCACCTCTTTGATACTTCTGTCATCTTCTCTACCTGAACAGATATCCAAAGAAGTTCAGTGCTTGCTTTTCATATTTAGCATGTGTCTCCTCATAGAATACATTTCTTCCCCATTACCCGATCCTGCAGGACCCTGACCAGCCCTGCTTCCTCTCAGTTCATTGATACAGCATCTAACAGAGTAGGGAGGTGACGGTGAGCAAAGATTACTGTGATGGTCACAGAGAGATTCTGCCCAGTCTTTACCAGTCAGAGGTTGTGGTAGAGGCCTCAAGTATAAACATTTGAAACAGGAGAAAATAAATCAGGAGGAAAACATATTGTTTGCATTATTATATTGCGCATTATATTAAAATCATAGAATGGTTTAGGTTGGAAGGGACCTTAAAGAACACCTAGTTCCAACCCCCCTGCCATGGGCAGGGACACCTCCCACCAGACCAGGTTGCTCCAAGCCCCATCCACCCTGGCCTTGAACACCTCCAGGGATGGGGCAGCCACAGCTTCTCTGGGCAACCTGGGCCAGGGGCTCACCACCCCCACAGTCAAGAATTTCTTCCCAATATATCATCTAAATCTGCCCTCTTTCAGTTTAAAACCGTTACCCCTCATCCTATCGCTCCACTCCCTGATCAAGAGTCCCTCCCCATCTTTCCTGTAGCCCCTTTAGGGACTGGAAGGGGCTATAAGGTCTCCCTGGAGCCTTCTCTTCTCCAGGCTGAACAATCCCAACTCTCTCAGCCTGTCCTCACAGCAGAGGGGCTCCAGCCCTCGGATCATCTTTGTGGCCCTCCTCTGAACCCACTCCAACAGGTCCATGTCTTTCCTGTGCTGAGGGCCCCAGAGCTGGAGGCAGCACTGCAGGTGGGGTCTCCCCAGAGCAGAGCAGAGGGGCAGAATCCCCTCCCTCGCCCTGCTGGCCACGCTGCTGGGGATGCAGCCCGGGATGGGGTTGGCTTTCTGGGATGCCAGCGCACATTGCCAGCTCATGTTGAGCTTCTCATCAACCAAAACCCCCGAGTCCTTCTCCGCAGGGCTGCTCTCAATCCATTCTCTGCCCAGCCTGGATTTGTGCATGGGATTGCCCCGGCCCATGTGCAAAATTATATGCAATGTGACACAGATTATGTTAATTAGTTCCAGGTGTGAGGCATCAGTACCAGTCAGTATTTTTATATTAAATTTTTTCTTCCTCCTCCACCCAATATATCTTTCTATATAAAAGCTATGAAGGAAACACACGGTGATGCTGAGTACCATTTTTTGCCCATGCTGGGAAGAAAACCAGGGGAGGGATGTTATCTGTAGGTGTGCACCATGAAAAGAGTTAGAGAACTCTCATCATGCCATGAAATTAGGACAGACAAGGTAACTGCTCTTGAACTCATCTGACTCAACAGTTACTTGACACATACACACACTAGCTAATAAGCTTGCACTCACAGCATTTTAGACATCACAATAAGCAAGCTGACAAAGAAAGGAATATACAAAAATAGTGGATCCACGTTCGTATAAGCTACTACAATTATCTTGTAGAACTTCACCTTTTTAACTCTTTCAGACTGACTGTAATGCCTGTTGACCAAGTCCAGGTAGCCTTCGTTGACAGCATGGATGTGGATATATTTTGTCCCAGAGAAGTAAGCAGTGTATCTCCTTCCATCAAATGAAAAGGGATGGAACTAGACCTCATGAACAATACATTAGAATCTGCGCTGACTTCTGTAACACAAGTCTATTGAAAGCAATGCTTAATCACATGGACTGTAGCTATATATAGTCAACCTAAAGTTATCCATAAGCATTTATATGTCACAGATCCACTGCATGGAGGCTCTGAAAAAGGCACTAAAGCCACTCAGATCCAGTCAGTTTTATTAAAGCAAATTCATTTGCCTCTGTACCTGGTCATCCTGTTTCAAACGTCCACTTTATTCCAGGGACAGTGCTGTTACTTTATTTACTTCTGCAAAATGAAAACTTTCTTCCCTTTTCAGATTTAGAAGCATACTAAACCTCAGGTTTTTGTACTGCTTTCCTACAAACAGGGACACTAGGAAGCAAAGNGAAATCCACAAACAAAACCCAAAACCACATAGCCAGAGAAAGAAAGTCTTCCTATACATTCTTTTTCATATAAATATCACATAGGCAGCTTTAATTTTGGCACATCCTTACTTCTGAGTAAGATTGATTTCCTTCCTTTGAGTGGATTTGTAACTTTAGCACTATTTTAGTCTAGGAAATAAATTTCTACACTACATCCTGTACTTTTATCATCTAAAGACATATGGCACGAGGGGAAAGAAAAATCATAATCATGCTGTATGGCAGTTATCTAAAACCTGGTAATATTCTACTGCTGATCTTCAGAGAAAAATACAAAACTGATAATGCTGTGCAAATTTGTTAACCATCTAGAGAGGCTACATACTTTTTATCAATGTACTTCTACATTTTCCCCGTACTATTATTAAATCTCTCTCTTCAAGGTCAATTGAACCACAGTTTTCCCTGTAAGTAGAGATCAAATGGTTCCCTACAGTGGAGACAGCAGCTCTTTAGATAGTAATGCTTTCTTCACACTCGTCTTTCCTGCAGGAAATCATGAAGTGCATCACTGACAGAGACACGTATTTGATTAAAGTAAGATCCTGCTCTGAAGAGTGACTCCATCCACTATGTTTATGTTTATCGCCTCTCAGTGACACTGTAACAGATAATTGTTTGAGACAGAAAAGATTATCTTTTCTGGGACGATATCTTCCAAACTCATCCTAGACTGACTTTTCCCTTCCACTGATCATTACCAGTAATAAAGACACTGCAGAAGAAATTATGCCCTCAGAGACACCCACACAACACCACTCCTCTCCACTAAAGCCGTGCAGTTATAGTCTGGCTTTCTCTCTCGTTGCTGTGCCCTTACCCCATCTCACAACACAAGCAACTTGCAGTAG
Source organism: Anarhynchus alexandrinus (assembly GCA_008711295.1). Taxonomy (NCBI): domain Eukaryota; kingdom Metazoa; phylum Chordata; class Aves; order Charadriiformes; family Charadriidae; genus Anarhynchus; species Anarhynchus alexandrinus. Next base: position 1,161,847 of record VUYV01000237.1, on the reverse strand, counting down.
GCGATCACAGTAAGAGTTTTCAAATTTCTGCAAACGTAAATACTTAAAACACATACTACTGTAGGAACCACAAGCATGGATGCTCAGACGCTGTAGCAAGGGATAGCTATATAAAACTTGAAACTAGACAGACAAACTTGCAGTCTGACATAGGGCACTGGTGTCTGGATACAGATTCTCATACATCTTGTGTAATTCAGCCATTTGGAGTCACTCCTCACTTTGCTCTGAATGAAGGAGAGAGAAGAGAAACAGTTAATCCTTTCTTTTACCCACATCAAATATTCTAACAGGATTTTCCAGTGCCTAGTCAAGATGTTTTGTCTTAACTTATTTCTGAGAGCGCACCAGACTTTCAGAGGTTGCTTCCATGGGCTCAGAAAGAGAGTAACAGGAAGCACAACAGTCAAACAGAAATTCTCCTCACAACCACGGAGCAGCCCCATTCTGCTGATCAATGATGAAGCCAAATCCATGTTGGTGAAAGAACAGGTGACAGTGACAGAAAGAAAATCTACAATCCTCTTGTCCTTTACCATAACCCAACCTCATGTCAGAATGTATAGCTCTGCAGCCATAAGCTTAACTTTTGTTTTGTTGTATTGTCCTGCAGCAATGAAGGTTTATCCCTTATGCTCTTCTAGTTTTGTGTATGAGGACGTTTTTCCCCCTCCACTTCCTCCTCCAGTCCACCCAGAATTCTCCCACTTCTGGTATTTTCTCTGTTGAATGAATGTTTCCTCCTCCCTTCATTCTGCTGTTAACTGCAAGTGCTTAGGCTGCTGTACTGTAAGCCACAAAACATAGTTGAAGGAAACAGTTTCCAAAGGCGAATTATTTCTGGTTCAGACCATTTTCACAGCATGAAGTTCACAGTATAACCCAAACCCACTTGTATTGCCTCAGATGAAAGGTATATAGCCTCCCTATGTTTGCACTTCTGCCAAAAATCCTATACGAAGAAATGCTGGCTTTTTTCCTACTGTTCTTTTACTCACCAAAATCAAATCACTCGTTGGCTGGGCATGCTTTATCTAGCCCCCCGAGGAGAGGTATAGATTGGATGTTAGGAAAAATTTCTTCACAGAAAGGGCTGTCAAGCATTGGAACAGGCTGCCCAGGGAAGAGGTGGAATCGCCATCTCTGGAGGTATTTAAAAGACGGGTAGACGTGGTGCTGAGGGACATGGTTTAGTGGTGGACTTGGCGGTGTTAGGTTAATGGTGATCTTAAAGGTCTCTTCCAACCAAAACGATTCTGTGAGTCTCTGATTCTATAAAACCGGTTGCAGCGGTACCGCAGAGATGAGCAGCCTTGATTTCAGTGTCAGCTGTGCCAGGCTGACCAAGGGAGTGAGCAGGATACGCCAGGTACACACTGATTAATCACAGCTGTCACCCCTCCACCCAACATCCTTAAAGGCAGGCTGGGATTATTTTCCATTTTCCACATTTCCCCTTATTCCCTGGGATTCGATACATGACAGTGCAACGGAGCACCTTTGGCCCTGGTACTAACAGCACTGAATGAACTTGTATTTAATATCATGCAGATACAACTAAAGACTTCTTTAAAGTTTCATCCCAAATAAAGCATAAAATACAAATGCCATAGTGACAGCTCGTGTCCCCTGCCATACTTTTTTTTCTGTATTCTTCAAATACCCGCATCAGCAAGAGAAAGAGCTGGACAGATTTTTGAGAAGATGTCACTGTGTTTCAGAGGTAGCAAGTCATTTTATAGCAAAACCTGCATACATCCTATGCTAATAGCTTCTGTAAGCTGAGGCTGGAAAGTGCACTGCCTAGTGATGTGCTCCAGGGCACCATAAGGACCGACAGAGGGGGAAAAAACNGACTCACTGCCTCCTTAACAGCAAGCAAACAAACCACAAAATGATAGCCAGCTGAGAAACGTTTTGAAAGGGGGGGAAAAAAAAAAGCATACCTTAGAATTAACTTTCAGATGCATTAGGAATATTAACCGATTCAAACATGTACTAAAGGACTGAAGAGAAAAAATATTTTAAGTTAAATTTCTGTTAAAAAAAAACTTAACTTCATTTAAGCACTGGCATCGCCCCCCCAATTTTCTGCACCAAATTTGTCCCAAGGAAAGAATCTCTGAGATAAATTTGAGAAAGGGGAAAAAAGTAAGCTATGCTTGATTGGATGAGATTTCCAAGGAGTTAACTACAACAACACTATAGACACAAAGTATTTGTGTAAAAATCCCTTTCAACTAGTGCTTCAGTAAGGCAATTAGTATCCAGTATTATGGAAAATTTTGCAAACTGACAAATTCCTTTTTAATCATCCTGTATTTTGGACATTTGCTACTTTTACTTTACTGTTATGAGCATTGACACTTGTCTTCTCAGGCCAGCCAAAGCTCTACTGCAAAACCCATGAATTTAAATAGATAGTGTAGCCCTACAACCAAGAGACTCTCACCCTACCGAAATAAAGCATAAACCACCATTTTTCCACTGCCAGTGTTTTTTTACTTAAAAAAGGGGATGATGGAGGTGAATTTTTTTAACAGTGTTTAGAATTCCCTCGGTAGGCACAATCTCTATCTACAGTTGTGCCTTTCTTGGTAAGAACCATTACGTTTCCCCTCCCTCAGTTGCCAGTGCTCAGGCCTCCCCATAATATCAAATACCTAGATTCTTGAAATGACCATCTTCCAACCATCATGTCATATGAGAAAATGGCTTAACGATACAAATTACCTTTCAAAATTTACACAGAAGCGAAGAACTCATACAAAAATTCCCAATGCAGAATATTTCCCTCGAGAGTAGACTTCCAAACAAACACGTTTACTAATAGAACCAGAGGAGATTGCTCCGGCATCTTCACAAGAGCATGTGATTTATGGGCAGACTAGGAGCTGAAAAATTAGGCATTTCACAAGGTTAACAAGATTGCCGTTACAGGCAGTAACACTATAAAAGCAAGAGACGAGTTCTTATTTGCCCTTCCCCCACCCTCCCTAACTAATCTATTCAGATAAATTGTCATGGCAACTTGATTTATACACCAAGGATACTAGCAAAGACAAGTCAATTCCCCTTGGAGAGCTCGCGAACAGAAAAAGCCCTGCCCATTTTGATGCTGGCTGAGCCTAAAGCTAAATGCCCTTCCCTGTTACAGGCTCACCGTGTGCTACCAGAGCAACTCCTCTCCGCAGTGTTACTCCCTGCCAGACGCTCTTTCTCACGTTGCAGCCATGAGCCTCCGGTTTATGTCAAAGGCAAGACTGCATCGTTTGGAAAGAGTCCTACCTTGTGTATTTTACTAGCTTTAACTAAATGCAAGTTGAGTTCAAAAAGAAATTAAGAATTCTGTAAGAATAGTATTTTACTTATTGAGGAAGCACATGTATTTACTGACTGTAACTCGAGTGGTTCAGTAAAAACTACAACTTCATGTTGCATGACACTAGTACAGACCATATTTCTTTCAGATCTCCACAGTGTGTCCAGAAGAGCGAAAAGCACAAAACAAATTCAATTTTTTTTCCCTTCACTTGCAGTCACATTTCATGTAACCTTTTTTCCTTTATATATATATATATGAAGACAAGCAGTAATTTTGCAGTATTTTTAGAGAATGTAAGAGAACTGTACTAACATATGCTGTACATAAGATCTCTTGGCATAGGCAGTAGCATAAACACTTCCCCTCCATCAGCTGAAGTCCTTATATTGACAGCCACATAAACTATCCTGGACTGGTTATGCAGGCTCTTATCTCAGCATGAGCACTGATTGGAGCATCCAACATCCCTCTCCCCAAATGCCATACCTAGCGTGTGCAGTGGAACGCACACTTTCAAAGAGAAACTGGACTTGCTGCGTGTACTGGACATAGGAGAATATCCATTATGACGCTCATTAGGCTGACTGACCCTCATATTAATAACAAGCAGAGCTACCCTGAAAAACGTGTAAACACATACCGAAAGAGTGAAGATCTAATTCTTCCATGAATTTTTAAGACTGCTTTCTTTGTAATAGAAAATCCTTTGCAAATTCAAACTTGGCCCTAGAAGTGCAGCAGGCAATACGCAATTTTAAAAAAATAAACACATACCACAGCAGATAAATAGGCATTTATTAAAGTTCATCTCAAAACAAACAAAAATTATAACGGACATTAAGGCATCTTCTATTCAGTAACCGTTCATATAGTAGAGATGACTTCTCTTTCCGATACGAGAGCAGATTAGGGAAAAAAAAGAAAGTTCTCCCAACACCTTTGGCAGAATGCTGAGTCCTTCTCACTGTCCCACCACTCAGGCAGCAAACCCCTCCAAGGAATGCCCATTTTTCCAGTGAAAGAGCAACAAAATCCCAACACTCACCGAGCCATGTGCAAGAAAGCACTTTTCTCTCCCCTCACACATCCGACCTTCTGCAAAGATGCACGCTGGAGAAAGACTAACAGATGGATACCGCAGAGAATAAAGAAGACATACTCCTGCTGTAACCACTCATTTTTGAGCAGACTAGAACATTTGGCCTTGCTTTCGCTAGTATTTACTATTTCAGCCAGTAACTAGTGAAAACGGGACCACAAGCTCTAGTCTGTATTGCAATGTAACAATTTTTATGTTCTCCTTCTACATTCATATTAGATAAACAAATGACAAAGGTCTTGTTTCCAAGGAATAATTTATTTTGATGAATTATGCTGTCAAGTGACTAATCACTGTTATAGTGCTTTTTTCTTCAATTGGAATAAGAACATCAGGAAATGTTTACAGCATCACTGGGTTCACTATAACAGGATTTTACTACAGAGTAGAATATAAATTAATAAACACTGCATATAGCACTATTCACTTCACCACATTGTCTCTCTCTATATCCTTTGTCACATTCTAACCTTCATTTAAGGCAAGTTTGTTTTGTTTTGTTTTGTTTTCCAAAGAAGACCACATAGTCTCTAGATAAACTTTTGTGACTAGATTTGCGAGTTAGGAAATTGAGCTTTATAAAATGTTTACTTCAACAAGTACGAAAGTTATTAAGAGAAAGATGGTGACCCAAAATTGCACTGTATTAAAAGGTGGAGTTTCCTTGTACCAAAGTCCTTTATTCATCATCTTTAGAACCAGTTTTGCTTAACTATAAAAGAGACACAAAAAGAAAGTATTCAAAGTTTAGACTGCCATTCCATTTATTAGGAAACAAGAACAACATTATCTCCATCTTACATAGAACACATATATATTTAATTAATAATACAGACTGATTGTGCTACTGTACCAAGAGACTGAAAAGCATAAAAAAATATTTCTTAAGCTTCAACACTAAATAAGCTTATTTCCTGAATGTAAAAGTTGATTTAAAAAAAAAACCAAACCACCACCACCAAAAAAAAAAAAACAACAAAACAGAAAAACCTCAGGGTACTGTTTCTATTTAATTTGAAGACTCCGCCACCAGCTCTCCAAAATAAAAAAGATGAAGTAATGGAAAAAGTATCTCCACACTTCTCTGAGAGAATTCCCATATAGAGATTTACACAATAAAAAACAGACATTAATTTACTATTTCTCTCTTTTTTAAAGCTAAGTTTATAAACGTAGTGCATCTATTGTGCAATCAATCTGGAATCCAAGACATCCGCTACAAATAGCCACTTCTAACTCAGAAGGATCTGCCCCAAACCACCATCATCATTTACTTGCTCTTATTTAACAACTGGAACTGGTGTTAGGTTTTACACTGAAAATTACTTATAGTTGCATAAAATAAAATAGTTTGCTTTCAAAATTGTCAAGCAGCTATACTGATTTCCACTGAATCAGCAAAGACAAGAGGGTGGAAGAAATCGATGCAGATGGAGCAAGTAGAAAAAAATTATTCACTGGAGGAGTTGCGGCAGAGAATGGTCAGGCTTGTAGGAGACAGCAAGGTGCTCTCACTTAGGACAGTCCCCTTTTTCTGCTTACTTATCCATTGCCCTCCAGAACCTTGCAGCACCACTAACTCTGTTTTACATCTTGTTGCCATATGAAGACAGAATATTTGCAGTGCGCTTGGCCAGCAAAGCTCTCTCATCATAAAATTAAAATTTAATTGCTCAATAAATAAAAAAGAAATACTAACCCAACAAAATTCAGAGAAGGAATCCGTCCTTCTGACCCTAAAATTCAGAAGGACTAAGCATTTTAGAGTCTTTGAGAAATATGTAAATTAGAATCCAAAATGACCAACAGTTCTTACTATTCCTTGCAAATCTTTTTAACGTTAAAAAAAGATAACTTGAAAATACTTACATGCTGGATGCATATAGAAATGAATAAGACACCACAGTAAAATCCAAACAAAGTTAGGCAGAAAAGCAAGAAAAAAAAATCAGATTAGTTTTCTTCAGATATAAGTATAAATTATTTTTAATCTACATACATAGTATTTTCATAATACTGCATATAATACAGTCATGTTACCTTAATTACGTCCACCCAGTTCCATCCTCGTGGAAGCTCCCCTTTGTTATCTGCAAAATAAGAAGTTTTTATTTTCAACACACAAGCCAAGGGGAATCTTTCTTTAAAATCAACACACAAAATTCTAAAGATACAAAACCCTTAATTTCTTCACTACAAAGCCATGAGGAGAAAAATAAATCTTAATGTCACTTCAGTCCATCTGACATTTAATTCAGAAGGCAACTCCAACATGGGCTGTGCTGACCAGCAATGATGCATTCTGTCAAAGAACAAAATTTTATGCAGCTTTTCCTTTATACGGTCAACATTTAATCTGCCAATTATACATTAGGTTAGGTAAATTATATGCAGAAATTGCTATCATAGGGTACAACTTATTTCTGCAATAGAACAGTATTATCCAGAAAATTATTAAAAATTGAGGTTGAACACATAAAAGTCATCAGCAGGATTAGTTGAAATATCGAACACTTTTCAATCAAAAACCTACCATTTCATTGAAAGCATAAAGTATCTGCAGAAGCACCTATATTTTGAGGGTATAAACTAAATCAAATGTTTTATTTTGGGTTCCAAAAAAATACCTTGATTTAGAAATTACATTTTTAATATCGTGAATTATTTACAAGGGCCCATCAACAAACCACATCTTTTGTTGAAAGTGAATTTTTCGAAGTCCCAAATGCTCTCCTCCCACAAGTATTTTTTTAAAATTTCACTTTTGTCACAAATTGAAATAAAAAAATAAAACAAAACCAATGACATCTTGAAATCCCTACTCTATGGAAAGTTGCTTTGACCAGAACTAACGTCTCAGGCAAGAACAATTCATGAAAACCAAGGAAAACAGAGACCACAGACTTAAAGTAGTTAATCTTATAAACAAATGACTACTGATTCCAACTCTAGCCAGATGTCACTGATATAAAATTTGGATTTTCATACTGCTCAAACAAAACAATATTATAGTGAACAAACCTGTTTTATCAGCTAGTTTTCGTTTCTGGGTTTTGGATAACTGCTCCTTTTTGTCTTTTTTCTTACTTGCTGGCACATCAGGAGTTCCGATTGCAATACTATTGCTTACTGAAGTCTGAAAAGGATAAAAATGGTTGTTAATGTGTTATTAGTTCCACAGATACCTCTGTGTGTGCTTACCAAACCTGATGTACTGAAATATCTTGACTGTCAGAAAGAAGCACTGCTGTCAGCAATCTGCAGCTTTTAATCAACATATAATCATGACTGTAGTTTTAAAAAGCATGTGTTGGGGACTGGAATTATTCCCTTTCAGAGTTGCAAAGGGCACCTCTTACATTTTTTAAATTTAATCATGGAGTGTGATTTAGTCTGAAGGGATTCAGACCTCCCAAACGTGGAAACCTGGAAACTGTTCCCTCTTTCTCAGAGCAAATCTGCAGCACCACAACGGCCAATAATGTCCCTGAACAACACAAAAGCCACAAATAGACCCAGCCTGACTCATTCAAGACCCTGGAGGTGCACTTATGCAATCCATTGCATCCAGGCAAGGCTGCAGTAATTTGCCCCCAAGCAGATGCCTTTAATCTCTGTTTCAGCCCTCTTTAGTTTTGCTTCTGCTCCAAGTCTGCATTTTTATGTCACTTTGCGGGATAGAACTGCAGCCCAGAAACATTTTGGTATAACAGCAAAATAACAATTAAATATAACAATTGTGGCACCGTACTCTGTGTGTCACTGTTTAGCCACTTACCTGTGTATACCCAATATACTGATTAACAATTTAAAGACAGAACTAGAAAGTATTTACAGTTGTAATAACCATATTTTACAGTTTCAAAAGCAAAAGATTAAAATCTGAATTTATGTACTTACCACAGTGTTAACTGGTTGATTTTCCATGAACAACTCTTTATTATCTTTGGCATATTCAAAAAGTGTGTATGTCATAGCAGTTCCAAGATTCGCTTCAACTTCTACCATTAACTTATCCAATATACTTCGCTTAATAGCTGAAGATCTAAAAGAAACCATAAAATTCAATTATAATCTAGACAGATGAAGAAAAGCTTGTCAACCAAAAAGTCCCCACATACAAGGCTATGGAGTGAAGCTGTCATAAATACTTACATTGTGTTGTTGAAGAAAGCATCCATCGATATGACTGGTGCTGTTTGTGGATATGTTTCCGGCCAAGAAACTTCTATTAGAAAGGCTTTGGGATCTCCATTTTCACCTATCTGAAGGAAAAAGAAAAACTTTATAAATCAACAGTTCCAGCCACTTATTAAGCATTACAATGCCAATATGCAAGTCTTTCACTTCTTTAAGACTACCCAAATTTCTTAAGATAACAACCATTTTTGTAAAGTTATCAAGTTAGAAAATAAAGCTGTTATCTATAAAAAGTGTTAAATTTATGACATCAATATTAACCTCTATCCTGCAGTTTTCATCCTAGGAAAAGCAGCAGAAACATTCAAAGCTCTTTTTATGGTATTTTTTTTTTTTAATCACTTGGTTTTAAAAGCTACTTTGTAGCATCTGCAAGCCAAATATTATACAACCATACATGAGAACAGAAAAGATGAAGCCACCTTTTTCCCCCCACGCACCCAAGCTCAGAGCAATATGAAAACAAACCACAAGACAGCATTGAAATAACGACAATGATAAACTAGTGACATAAGATAGCAAAAATAATAGATAAGAATTTCAATATTTGCGTCTCATCTCTACAGATATTTTATTTCATTATAAGAAAGAATGAGTAGTAAAAGATTTAAGTCAGCAGAATAAGACTGGATAAAAAAAGCATAACAAAAAAAGCACACTTTACCATAAATAATCTTGCACATCAAACCAATTTAGTGAACCCAAATTACATATATAATCCTTAAAATTATGTTAAATTAAATAAAAACACCTTTTTAAAAAAAAAAAAAATTAAACTAGTACAGGTGCTACCAAAGGGCATACTATAGAAACAGAAATAACTGTTTCACACAAGGATTTGCAAGACTAGTGCAACAAAGTTGGTCAAATCTGTATTCTAAAACCACCCAAAAATTCTCCCTTATTTCCCTCTTTTTAGAATACTCAAAATCTGGCTTCATCAAATTACATAGAACGAAGTGTAGGCAGAAAAAAGTCCTAATCAAGGTAAGGCTACTGTGCTTTGAAATTTAAAAAAAAAAAAATAAGAAAGAAAAGAAAAGAAAAAAGTTGGTGCTTTTAGTGTCTGTTCCAGCAGAGTGAACTAACTGACTTTCAGAAGCATCTCTTTTAGAGGTGAAATAATTAATAAATAAATAAATCACAATGTATCGAGAGATCATCTATAGTGTTGTAGTCCAGTTCCCACCACTGCCACCGGGTACTGTTTACAGAGTTACCTCAGGAAAGCATTGTCTGTGCACCGAGCAGGTTCGTACAGAAAGCTGCGTGCCCACTTGCACGATGTCTTCTTGTAATACAAATTCTTCTTCATGGGAAAGATGCATGATTTCTTTGACACTAAGTTTTATGGTATTTAAATTGAGTCTAGCTTTTGACAATTATTTTTCATCTAATAAAAATTAGCAATGACCAAAGCTAGTAAAATGTGGAATGATGCAGAATGTAGACTTGTAGGCACGTCACCTTTGTTCTGTTGAGGAAATTAAATTTACTAATAATGGTCCTATCAGTGAAGGAAGGCTGCACTTACATGGAAGGGATTCAAGTGCTATTAATTAAATCGACTTATCTCATTGCAATTACTGATGTTATTCTGAAGTTACTTGAGAAGTCACAAAAAGGTTATTTTAGATGCCTCCTCCTCCTCACCCCAGAGATTTGGCATTTTCAAAAGTCTCCCTTCTGTCTCATGGGTACCTAAGTTTTAATCAGTAAAGTCCTCTGGCAGTGCAAATATCTGCCTCAGTCCATACCCAGAAGAACTTGCAGGTCTCTATATCTGAGAAAGCAGGCAAGAATTTCATGCCAGAATCTAACCACGTATCTATAGCTCAGCACTCCCTTTATGTGTCTGCTGAGCAGATCGTATCAGTGCACGTATCTCTTTAGCAGGTAGACAAGGCATGTCAACTACCTCTGGTAGTCTGAGACCAGAACCTCATAACTGAGCAATAAGGGAGGGTCAGAGCTTTACATATAAGAGTAAAGTGAGATATAAGAGTATAAGTCATTTGTGACTGGCTAGTTTAAGTATTACTCAGCATGCTGTCTCCTTCAGCCAGTTTGATAGTTCTAGCTATGCAGTACGTAGACGTATAAGTAGGATGCCTAATTAAGGGATAATAAACCTATGCTGGGAGCAGGTTCCTAAATATTATGCATTGTGCTATCAAGCATCATCATACCAAAGATCCTGAAACAATGTCCTACAGATCTAGCCTTCTGTCATAGTTTCAGGTGGGATAGAGTTAATTTTCTTACTGGCAGCTGGTATAGTGCTATGTTTTGGATTTAGGATGGGAAATAGTGTCAATAGCGCACTGGTGGGTTTGGCTGTTGCTGAGCTCTCAAGGCCTTTTCTGCTCCTCACACCGCCCCACCAGCGATGGGCTGGGGAGCACAAGGGGTTGGGAGGGGACACAGCCGGGACAGCTGACCCCAACTGACCAAAGGGATATTCCACACCATGTGACATCATGCTCAGTGTATAAAGCTGGGGAAGAAGGGGAGGATGTTCGGAGGAAGCCATCTGTCTTCCCAAGTCACCGTTACGTGTGATGGAGCCCTGCTTTCCTGGGGATGGCTGAACACCTGCCTGCCCATGGGAAGCAGGGAATGATTTCCCTGTTTTGCTTTGCTTGTGTGCGTGGCTTTTGCTCCACCTATTAAACTGTCTTTATCCCAACCCATGAGTTTTTTCTCATTCTACTGTTCTGATTCTCTCCCCCATCCAAACTGGAGGGAGTGAGCGAGTGGCTGCATTTGTCTTATCTGCCGGCTGGGGTTAAACCATGACACCTTTACTGCCCATCGAATACCCATTTGTTTTACAAAACCCCTGCTATGTCAACAACAAGGCGGCCGAGTAACTTCGAAGGGGGGAAGCCTGCGCTGCGGCGACGGGCAGACCTCCACCGTGCCTTACCCTGTACTGGAAGGACACCGGGCTCAGCTCCCTGAAGCAGAGATCTCCCTCGTAGATAGAGCGCAGCGCTTCCAGCTCCATCTGCGGCAGCGGGCAGAGAAGGGGGTTACCCATTCCGGTCCCAACACGAAGCCCCCACCCAACCGCGGCCGCTTTGCGAAGCTGTGCGCGGCCCCGCCGGTTTCCCGCCCTCACCCCGGCCCCCCTCAAGCCCCGCCACCGTCCGCCTCCCTCCTCCCCGCCTCCTCGTTCCCTCCCGCTCCCCGCCACCTGGGCCGCCTCTCCTTCCGAGGCCCCTCTCCCCACCGGTGCCGGTGCGAGGGAGCCTCCCGGGCCGGCTCCCCCTCACGGCCTCCCCGCCCAGCGCGGGCAGAGCCCCGGGGCTCACCTCCTGGTCCTCGTTGGCCGCCATGGCGCGCGGAGACCCCGCCCTTCCCCTCACGGCCGGCGGGGCGGGGCGGGCCTGGCTGTCGCGGACGCGGCCCCGCCGGTGTCCCGACGGACACACCTCCCCTGAGGGGCAGCACGGGTCACCCGGCCGTTCGCTGCTATTGGTCTCCTCTTCCCGTCGTCACCCCCTCCCTGCCTTCCCATTGGCCGGCTGCGCTAGGCTCACCTCTCTGCCTTCTTTCGCTAACTGGCTCCTTCGGCAGTGACGCAACCGCGCGGGCCCTCCCTGACTGGCCCGGCGGTGGAGCGCAGGCGCCGATTGGTCGCTTCTGCTGTCCTTCCCCACGCCCGCCGCTGGCTTCCTGAGGCGGCGGCCCTCCCTCGCCCTGCCCGCCGACGCCTCCCGTGACCGGCGGCCGCTGCTGAGCCCCGGCCCGCGGCCGTGAGCGGTGCCCCGGGGGTGGGGGAACGGGCCCGGCGCCCTGTCAGCGCCCGGCGGGGCCGCGGGGAGCTCCCGCAGGTGGGGAGGAGCGGCCGGCCCGGGCCGCCAAGGCGCCGCGCTGAGAGCCGTCCTCCTGCCGCCTCGCAGGCCGCCTGCCCGGGCGCAGGATGACCCCGACGCAGTGGGATTTCCCGGTGGAGCTGTGCTGTCGGCCCATGGCGTTTGTCACCCTCACCGGCTTGGACGTGGTGTACAACGCCGTGCACCGGGCCGTGTGGGACGCCTTCTGCGCCAACCGGAGAGCCGACCGCGTCCCCATCTCCTTCAAAGTGCTCCCCGGCGACCACGAGTACCCCAAGTGCAGGACGAAGGTAGAGAGCGGAGTGTGTGCCCCGGGCCCTCACCGGCTTCAAACCTCTGCCTTGCGCAGCAAAAGCCAGCGGGAGGCCCAGTGCGAGGTGGGGGTAGGGGGCTGAGGGATGCGGAAGCCGGTGGCTCCCTGAGGGGAAAGGCAGCAGCGAGGGGGTGGGCTGAGCTGCCCGGGTGACTGAGCAGCCCTCGCACCGCTTAACGCTGGGCCCGACCGCTGCTGCCTCTCGCCCCCGCTGTCGGAGGGGAAGCGTGGGAGCTTGAAGCCTGAGGAGAAGCTGTCAGGGCTAAGGGGGCTGTGACAGAGCGCTGTGGGGGAACCCGGGTGCCGTAGCTCGTAAGCCAGAAGCAGAGAGAGCCAACGTGACTTGCTTTTTGCAGTACTTGCTGTTCGTTTACTCGGCATTAAGGTTATGCTTGTAAACTTTGAGCTTTAGTGAAACCCAAAGGCTAACTGTGGAGAAACTAGATATTTGAAATTGCAGTGTTCTGGGGGGGAAAAAAAAAGTGAAGCTTTTAACTAAGTGAAATGCAGCAGAAAGAATATCTCTGCTCTACTTCCCGCCTTGCAATGGCAGTTAAGAAGCAGCGTCAATGGGTGTAAGCCTTGGAAAACTGCATAGTTCTGTGATGCTGACAAAGAACAAGTATTCTAACTGAATTCTTCTGGCTCTGTTTGAGAGCCCCTCAAGAGCCACCTTTTAAAATAAACCTAATTTTTCATGAATGTGTGTGAAACATGCTTCTGAGCTTGACCTTTTTCTCCAGTCTACCTGGAATCTGCTGTTCTTGGTTGCTGATGTTTCGGGAATCGGGCCCTGATGCTAAGGAGTGAGGTGTATGTCTTACTCAATAGCAAGCAAAGGCTTGAGGGAAAGAATGTTAAAGGAAAGATGACAAACGTATGCACAAGTGACAAGAACCTAGAGGCAATTCCCCTGTCTCCTGCTATACTAAGAGGCTGGTAAATGGATTTGTTACCTTGCTTTAATAACCTTAATGTTTTCAGAGGACATCCTATGAATGGTATATTCCAAAAGGAATCCTGAAGACTGGTTGGATGAACAAACACCTGAATTTGGTTCCAGCACTTGTTGTGGTGTTCTATGAACTAGACTGGGATGAGCCACAATGGAAAGAAAAACAGTCGGAATGTGCTACTCGAGTTGAAATTGTCAGGTGGGGTTTTTTCACTTGGTTCATAATTTGCTACAAGCTAATGGTAAATGTGAATTGCAGAATCCTTTTTGCATTCTAGGATATATAAATATATTATGTTTTTCTCAGAAGCAACTTAAGGAGAGCTTAAACTTTGCTTTTTGAAGTACAACTGACAGTAAAGAAACATTTTTTTTAATGGTTTATTTTTAGAAGTCATTTAAGAAAAAACAGCCCCTGAAATTTTGCGTGCTAAACTCCGCAAAACTACTTTGTCCCATCTGAACAAAGAAGAGAAGACAGCATTTTGTGGATGATGCAGCATGCAGTTGTGTTTGGGTTTATTTCTTATATAGCATTCTTTCAATGCTTCCATCTGGATTGAAATCTCTTTTGTTTTCCTGATTATTCACAAATAGGAAGTAAAACGTTGTCACTATGCTGTGTTTTTATTTTAGGCAAAGTTTGCAGGGAAGAAACACGAAAGTTGCTGTGGTTCTGATTCAGAAAAAAACACCGTTACCTCCAGGTACTAGAAAACTCTGTATATGATTGTGATGATCCCATTTTCCAGAAGGCCTGACAGGCTGAGCTGACTTGCGTTTTTCATGTTATCTGCAATTCATAATATGTCATCTACATACAATGAATGCATTGTAGCTGCAGGAAGGCATACGATGGAAAGAGTGCTCAGGGCAGTTGACCCTAAACATTTGATACTTTTATCCTTGACTTTTCCCTCTGAAGTCCACTTCCATCTCTTGGTACTCAGTATCAAAAATGGTTTGCTAGTGTAATACATGTAACATGCCTCCTTGTAAGCAAGTTGCATTTTAAACCTTGTTTGAGATCAAGAAAAGCTGTAGAAGCAATGAGAACTTAGGGGAAGGGTATTTGGTACCTACAGAAGCCTTTTAGTGTAACTCAGTTTTAATCAACACCATTTTGGAGTCAAGTGGAGCTGTGAAAGGTGATACGTTTTAACCTTATGTTTCTGTAGAGCTGCTGCTTCAGCTGTAGCTGTGTACTTTCTAGCATCTGGCAAACCATTTTTTATTGGTTTTGTGTTTTCTCTATCTGCTATATATGTTTGTCTTTTCTGGATACTGCTGTATTTCTGAAGGCACAGGATGTTTAATTCTGTGAGAGAGACAAAAAGCTTATGTCATACCGTTAAGTTGTTGCTAGCTAAGCTGCTCCTAGAAAGTTTCTGCAATGTGTTTTGCTAGATGAAGCATGCAGTACTCTGAAAGAAGTAAGAAAGAATGTGGTCTTAGTTTTATCTGTATTAGCTTTTTCCATACCTTGTACTCATCAAGTTTTTAGAGCTCATTTGACATATGCAGCACCGCATACTGCTTACTTGCGTTTTCCTTGACTTCAGGGGAAGATGTTATTGCATCAGAGAGGGCAGCGGCTTTATGTAATGCTTGTGACCTTTCTGGAAAATCCCTCTTTGTACTTCCACACACTGATCACCTTGTTGGTTATATTATAAGGTAAGTGACTGTAAAAGACTGGTTTTGTACTGTTTGCTAATGGAGATGTTGAGAGAGTTGGTAAGTTGGGATGACTGCTTTGTGACGTGCTTGTTGTAGACCAGCAGTGAATGTTTTATCTGTTCGTTGGAATTCCTCAGGTTATTCTGCAACCACACAGCTCCCCTTTCTCTGTCATGCTGAGTAATGACTGTCAGAGATCTTACTTTTGAAGAAACATAATTGGCTATGCCAAGACATTTCCTTCCTCAGGTTGCATAGTGGCAAAGTGGGCTTTTCTACCTTTACAGTGGTTTTGGCCCTCCTGGTCCGAAGTAATTTTCCCTACAAACGTTTCGTTAGGTGTAACTCTATTAGCAGGTCTTTGCTTTTTTCCCTCTGCTTCCTGGGTGTATAGGTATCTATCTATTATGCTAAGTGGCATTTATCTGGCCGCAAATATTACACCTTTGTCAATTGTATGTCTCTTGTGCTTTCTGTTTTAATATTTACAGGCCATACAGCTTCAAATAAAGTACAAAGGCCTTTCAAAAACAGAACAGTGGGAAGGGAAGACCAGTCCTGTGTAGACTTAAAAATAAAGGCTCAAACTAAGGCAAATCGTGGTTTATTAAAACTAGTTTTAATTTTTCCAGACGTGCTCAGGGAGAGGAGGGGGTCATGGTCTGAGAGACTAATCCTTTTCTCTCTCACCCGTGTATTTATACATAAACAGTGAAGTTCTCAACTCAAATCAATGCTTTTATTGTATCCATGCTGCTCATAAACAGCTACTAGAACTGATCAAAATAAAGTAACTGTTACTTTTAGTTTTTCATATTTTGCTCAGTGCTGAAGAAGGGAATGTTTACTGCATGTTAACTAGCGTAAGACCTTGCAAACTGCACATAGTTGCATTTTGATATGAGATTTGCAACTGACTCCAAGTTTGTGAAGATGCACATTGGGAAAAAAAATGTTTGAGCATATAATCATGTCAGAATTCCTGGTATGAATCTTTTTGTTTTGACATTTTTTAATTGAGATTTTGTAGTAGTAAAAGATAATAACTTTTTTTTACCCCTCGGACTGGCTTGTCTTTTCTTATATGGCTGCAATATACTGCTAAAATAAGTATGATAGGTAAATTTAATTTATCTTGTCTTCCTTTTGTGACTGAACTCATAGTTGAAAATTGCTGTCCATTGGTCTGTCCTGTTGTTTTCATTGCCATCCTCTATGTTGTGTGCTGAGCAGAACACAAGTTGTGATCTGCCTTATCTGCCTCAGTCGAAGTATGCAGTGATCCCTTCTTGGCCACATTGCAGAACTGATACTTCATCCTTTATTTCCTGTGTGCATCGGTGCTATTGAATGTATTCCTATCCTGGATTCTGGTCTTGTTCTGGTTGATTTTACTCCTTATAACTCGATCATGCAGCAAATGCTTCTTGGGTCCTCCTCAGCCTCATATTCATACAGGTAGCTGTTGATGTTTGGATGGAATGAAACCTAGCCTGTGCCCTCATAATTTTATTTACTGCTATTTTTTCCTTCCCGCTCCTCCCCCCACAGTCCAGTAAATAAGATCTTGATCTGTTCAGACTTATCCCAACAGCCTCTGAAAAACTTGCTTGTTTTGACTGAGGCGTCTCTCTACTTTCTGTTGCCTTGCAAAATCCTAATAGCTTATCGTCAGACTTTCTCACGTTAAATACTAGAGACTGTTATATGAGAAATCAGTCCATAAGGCACTTGAACCTACTTGTTCTTCTTTGTGCTACCCCTGTGTAAGGCTTTGTCTGAAGAGTTTTTGTCTGCAAACTCTTAGCCTGTGTAGTAACTTAAAGAAGAGTTTAGTAATGCCTCAAGCTACTTTGCCAACCCAGGATAAGCATGTTTAAAAGTAACTTATTCTGAAGAACTTCAGAATTTCTTTGTATGTGGGAGAAACTTAGTGAAACTTATGAGCAACTTTGTTGCAGGTTGGAAAATGCGTTCTATGAGCATGCACAGACTTACTATTATACAGAAATACGAAGAGTTAAATCTCACAAGGAGTTCTTGAACAAAACCACTCATCAGGTAATGTTACCCTATTTTTGAAACACTGTGCAAGTTATATTGCACGTTAAAACATGAAAATAAGGGTTGTTTGTTGCTTAAATGTTTTTATTTCCCCCTTCCAACTTGAGATGCCTCCTTTCAGTAATGAAAGCAAATCTGGTTTTATTTTCTGCAACTTAACCTTTGCTTGGTTTTGTTCTTACATTTATTTGTCTTCCTCACACCTTCCTTAGAGGAAAAGCCTACAGGAAGAGCCACAGTGCAAAAATGAATTTCTCTGATTTTAAAAAAAAAAATAATAAATTCTATGTGGGTTAACCTATTTGAATGTAGTATCTCAACAAGTTGTGGGAAGTGCTTCCCTTAGAAGCTCAGAACTTAAACTTGCCCTTGGTTTGGCTTTTAGATTGTGCTTTTCAAATTGTTAAATGTCTGCTCAGACACACAATGTTCTGTTGCAGTTGCCAGCTTCCCTCTCTTGGAAGCTGGGATCTGCGTGGTGAGCTCCAAGCGAACAATCAACACTGGTGTAGAGATTTTTGGGGTGTTACAAAGCCTCTGCCCTGTTTCAGGTGAAAGGCTTGGAATAGATTAAATCTGTTGAAAGATCACTGCTGCATCATGGTGGCAGAGCGATCTATTAGGAAACAGCTGCCTAGTCAGTTTTTCAAGTCAACTGCTATATTATGTAAACCTGGGAAATTATCACCTCTGTCTGCTTTGTAGGTAACAGGTGTGTTCAGATGTTTGTGAATGACATACACTGGTTATGTTTTGCAGCTTTTATTTGTTAGACACCAGTTCAAAATAGCATTCTTCAGTGAGCTGAAACAGGATACGCAGAATGCTCTCAAGTAAGGCTCACATAATCTTCCTCCACCCTCTCTACCCCAAATTACTGCTAAGTCATAGATGATAATAAATATTTTCCCGAATGCAAAATTATTTAAACATGTATGTAAGGGGTGAGTTCTTCACTGGGAAGAACACTCTGAATGGAAGGCTGTTTTCTGCTGTCAGCAATCCTGTTCTTAAATTTTATTATCTTGTGTGATTTAACTCTGATTTAAGTATTCCTGCTTAGAAATTACAGAACTGCCTATAATCTTGTGCATGAATTGAGGGCTCATGAAACGAACATGCTGGAAATCAAGACCATGGCAGGATTTATAAACTACAAGGTAACAAGTGTACTTCTAAAGCCGTACAACCTTTACTTAAAAAAAAAAGAAAAAAAAAAGTTGATGCATCTCTCGTGTGTAGATGTTTAAAAGTTCAATTTTATATTATTTTTTTTAAGGAGATGGATTAGAAACAGCTATCAGTGGAATCCTAATTACACTGAGACTTACAAAGACTTCTGAATTCCACACAAAAGATAGATCCTTAGCTGAAGTTTGGGGGTATCTTGAAGGACTGGAGTTCATTTGAGATGCAGTCATCTGAAAGACTAGGCTTTCTTTAACTTTCACTCTGTGCAGGAGGAATGAAAACAAGCGTTGCTTGTTCTTAAAATATTTTTGTTATCTTGCAAAGTTTAAGTCAGTCTCATTCAATTACTACTTGTTAGGAGGAAGAAAATAATGCTTTAAGAATCAGACCATACTTTTGTGGTATTTTGGGGGCTTTTAGGTACAACAAAACTATCCCATCATTTACAACAATCCTGGAGTTGGACTCCATCAAATTGCACTTGCAGACTGCAGGCTTCAAAGATGATCTTCCTAGTGGCTTTGCAGTTCCATCTTGAATTTGGCAGTGACTTATGCACTCTTCCATTGATGACGTGGGGGACAAGGGGAGGAAAAATAGTGCTAGATGAAATAGGGGACCACATGGTTTCAGATGTAGTACATTATGATTTACATCTGTTTTTTCTCCCTCTGTCTTCTATGCTATTTGAGCTCTTCAGAAATACGTAAAATTAGTTTGGTTTGGGTTTTGTGCGTGGCAGGTTTTGGTTGGTTTTTTTTTTTTAAAGCTAATCCTTAGCAGCCTAATACAGGTTTCGTTTCCTCTTATTTTGATTTCTTCTAGATCTGTCGCCTCTGTTTTCAGCATAATACTCCACTGGATGCTATTGCTCAGTTCAGGAAACACATCGACTTGTGCAAGAAAAAAATAGGAAGTGCAGAACTGGCTTTTGAGCATGCTGCCTGGATGTCTAAACAGTATGTTTACGCTCAGTAATGTTTCTGTTTTAGTTCTTATAACCTTGTGAAGTTTACTGTTTTACTTGTCTAGGCAAGCTAAAAATTCTGAACTCTTTATCTAAGAAAGAGATACACTAGATCATGAAAACTGTATGCTATTATTCTGTTTTGCATTAATTATTGACCGCTTTTCTCTGGGAATGGACAGGGTATGACACAAATGCAGCCATAGAACTTAGATGCAAAACTTCAGAGAAGTATCATCTTTCTCGAGACTAACTAGAACCTTTAATTGAAGTTTACCTTTCAGTTCAAATTGCTATTCTCTACCTAATCTTGGTTATGGATTTTTTTTTTAATAGATTTCAGGCTTTTGGTGACTTGTTTGATGAAGCAATTAAGCTGGGATTGACAGCAATTCAAACGCAGAATCCAGGTTTCTATTACCAGCAGGCAGCCTACTATGCACAGGAGCGGAAACAACTAGCAAGTATGCTTTGTAACCATGATGTAAGTTGGGAGGGGAGAAAATGCTTTGCAAGTAGCCAAATAGTAAATTAACCAGTGTTTTGGTCTCAAATAGTAGTGGAATAATTGGTTATATGTGTAAATGAAATCAAAGAAAGGAGATGTGTTTTTCTGATGCTTACTAACATTACAAGCATTTGTTATGTATTGGAAAAGTTATTCCAGAACAAATGTGTTAGTGTTTATTTTATTACAAAAAAATCTAACATGTTTTTAAAATACATATAGAGGTTTTTTTTATACTTTCTATGTTTCTGGATACTTGAAAACTTACTGGTTTTGTTTTTCCAGTATATTTCTGTATACATGCACTGTATCTGTTGACTTACAGGAAGCAAAGAAACAAGAGCATTGGTATTAGTGTGTGTGTGTATGTGATTGTTGTTGGTTTTGGAGTTTTTCTGAAACTTGCCTGCCAGAAAGGATTGCAGGGAGAATTGATCTCTGCAGTCAATTAAACATACATGCTAATTATATGTAGCTACTCTCCAGCTGATGTGTCCTGATTATTTAAAAATGTCTTTGTTCCTATTGGTGCTATTTATTTGTTATCCTTGGATTATCTTGTTAGGAACTAGTTTTAAAAAGGATTACCTAGTTATTCTTTAACAGTATTTGAGATGAACAAAGTAGGAAGTCAGACTGAATGAGAAGTATTTAAAAGTTTGGGTTTACTGAAGTACTATTTTTATAAAGGTGACCAGAAAGGTTAAATGTTTTAAAGCAAATTTCTTCTGTTATGTGCACGTGTATTGGAGCATCAAATCACTTTTAATGCTTTAAAATAAAACATGAACCCTTTTTTATGACTCTATTTGCTGAATTTACAGTCCTCTGTGGTATATCCCAATCCGGATCCCCTGGAAACGCAAACTGGAGTGCTTGACTTCTATGGGCAAAGACCGTGGCGGCAGGGAATATTAAGTACGTTTCTGTGTCTTTGTATTTGTGCAGTTTGGACAAACTTCTTTAGCTGCTGCTCCTGCCAGCTGACTCAGTGGGCATCAGCACGTGATCCCTTTTCCACTGAGACAGATGCAGGGCTGGGACCTCACTCTCTCGTTAGCTGGTGGTACAACTTGAACAGGTGTCAACTGGAAGTGCAGGAAATGTGTTTGATTTCTATAACAGATAGAAAAAGGAACCTCAGGTTTATGCAGGATCAGGTCTTCAGCAAAGCTGCAAAGGCCATGCTGAAGCTCTGCTGCTGCTCCGTTTCTACTGGTGCCTGAGCCACCTGTAGTCAGTGTGCTGCAGGAATGCCTGGCTCCAGTGAAATGCACTCCTGGGAAGAGAAGTTGGAGAGCTGGATACAGCAAAAATAATGATGTCCCTGACTGCAACTGTTATAAATTCATGCTGCCATCCGTACTGTATCTTGTCAACTGTAGACAGGAACTCGTGACTATTTTTTTTTTCTGAAAAAGCTTTTTGGATTTCAAAATGGATTGAGAGGATGCAATGACTAGATTTTGATCTAAGAAAGGAATTTGTGGTTTGCCTATTAAGGAGGATGTTTTGTCAGAAATTCAGACTTTGAGTGTACAGCTTTGAGCTATGTATGAATACACATGCAGTTCTGAGATCTTCATTGTTGACTGTAGTTTTACTACCCTTTCTCGCTCTTAGTTTGGTCTCCTATTCTTTATTCTCTACATATCCTTTGGGCTTTGCTGCTTTATCACTGCTGTCTTTCAAAGACTTTATTTCATTTACTGTAAATTCAGTACTGTCTAACCTCTTTTATCTTCAAGTGTTACTGTTTTAAAATTAAAATCTACTGCCAGGGTTAAACAGTTTAAGAGGAAAAGAAATTTTACCTGTTATAACGTATTCAGGTGTTTTGGTTCCAGCAAGAGTTTATAGTCTTTTAAAGCCCTATACAGTTCTTCATATGTTGGTGTTCTCTACCACTAGAGAAACATAAGCCTGAATCCTTACTTGAGATCAGTTAGGAAAAGGGCTACAAATTTGTTTTGACATACGTGCTTTAAATGTTAATAGATGCAGTCTATAGACTAGGTCTTACTGTAGTTTGCTATTTTTGGGTAGCTTCAGATAAGGTTTGTTGCTGTTTTTTAAAAACAAAAGGCAAGATACTTGTTCCGGGATTTCTTTTCTAGAACACAGAGGACGGATGAGTTCTTAAAGTGCTATATCTGTTTCCTAGGCAAAAGAATGTTTAAAAGTTTGAGTGTCCTTAAGTTGGAGCTTGCATTGCATATAGCTTACCACATAAATAGTTTCCTTTGGGTCTGGACAAAATACCAATTTCATGGATTTTTCCTTGTCTTATGCAGGCTTTGATCTTTCTGATCCTGAAAAGGAGAAGTTGGGGATTTTATCCCTACAGTTGAAAGAGAAAAATGTCCTTCACTCAGTAACTGTTATTCTACAAAAAAAAAAAAAAATCTGCTTTCTAACATTATCCTAATGTTTTCATGTATAACAATATTGGTAATGATTTTATCTGTTAGGAGCTAATAATCTCTTTGTTGAGTAATGCTGTCGCGCAGTTCAAGAAATACAAATGTCCAAGAATGAAAAGTCATTTGAGTGAGTATAGAAAATCAGATGCATTTTTTTAAATTAATTTTGCAAAGACTTTCAGTGTTGACCTGATGCATTTATTTTTTCTGTCAGTGGTTCAGATGGGAGAAGAATATTACTACGCTAAAGATTATGCCAAAGCTTTGAAGTGAGTACCATCCATGACTGCTTCTTTCACGTGCTATTCTTCTCACTAAGACCTCATGTCTTATTGCTATGGAATAATGTTGGAGGCTCATCTAAGATGCTCCTAGTACCTGGATTTGATTGAAGCACAAGCATTGGAGTCTACAAACTCCGCTTATACCAGAGAAAGCAAAACAGATATGATGAGTCAGTTAGTAGAAAGACTTCCTGCTGTAAGCTGTTGTGGGGATTTGACTTATTGGGCAAATATTATTTATTTCTGGCTCACTGATTAAATGCTGTCTCTCTCTTCCCCCCTGAAGTGATTTCTGAAACTCGCCTGCTACTGCAATGAGAATATAGTTAGATTTAATTATAGACTTTGTAGTTATAAAATTTTAAAAATATGGAAATGTAGCTGAATTTAATTTCTGTTTATATACCGGGGAATTAGCAAAAGGAATTCTTTTTATTGGCGCAGGTTTCTGCTATTAATGACTAGAGAGCTAAGAAAGCTTAGTGCTGAGGTACAGCTACCATCTTTTCTGAAGGATGTGTCTTATGCTTAGTGTCTTAACTTTGTATTTTTAAGGGGAAACGGAGTCAAGGTCATGTTAAGTAGGAGTCCCATAATGTTTGCATTAATTAGGTTTCAAAGATCACATGTTGTAAAGGGAGTATGTATGCAGTAGGAGACGTGATTACTGTTGTTACTAGCTGATTGGAAGCTACGTGGAGGAGAAGATAGGCTTGCATAAGCAGGTCAACTTGTATCAAACCTAATTTTTATACAAATAAGTGTTTCTTGTTTAGGTAGATTTTTCTGAAGTAGGCAGAAACTCTTGCTTTGAACAGCTGAGAAGAGTTTTTAAAAAAAATCACTTCTAGTGATTTTTTGCTAGTAATAGCAAACATTGCTTAGTATTAAAACCATATTAAGGTGTGCAGTTTTCCCTGATAAGGAGAGATGCATGTGTTTGTAGATCTTTGAAACCCTTGAAGGGAGCAGGGGATAGGAGGGAAAAGAAATATCTCAGCTTAAGGAACATTAAAATTCTTCAGTTTGGAAGGGGGCTTTATTGTGGGGTTTTGGTTTGTTTTTCTTAAGCCTTACCACCTACTCAGTAGTAAAGTGTATTTTTAATGCAGTGCTGGACTAAGACTCTTCTGTCCAGTTGGTGTTTTGCTAGTTCTTTATGTGAAGACAGGTGAGTTTTCCTGTTGTTCTCTTGTTAAAATTGTTCTAGCCTGAAATAGAAAATTCATGGAATAAATGTGTTTCTTTATAATAATTTCATGCTGCTTTCAGTAAATTAATGCCATATGAAAACATTAGACTAGACTTTAATCTAGCACTTATATTAGTGAAGATGAATTTTCTACTAATAATACCAAATAAATGCAAGTGTCTAAAAAATACTGGTGTGTATAACTTGTTTTTCTCTCAATTTTACTGTGTCGCAGGCTCTTAGATTACGTTATGTGTGAATATCGCAGTGAAGGATGGTGGACTCTTCTTACTTCCATATTGACGACAGCTCTGAAATGTTCATATTTGATGGCCCAGCTAAAAGATTATATAACGTACTCTTTAGAGCTACTGGGTAGAGGTATTTTTTTAAGAAATATACTCAGCCTATACAGAAAAATTAAAGTATGTGTGTTTGGAAGCCTGACAAATCATTGTCAAACAGTGCTTACAGTACTTCAAAAAATTTGACCACAAAATAACTGTATACCTGTGCTGAATTTTTATTACCTTCTCTCATATACTGGAAGTTGAATTTTCTTGCTCTTCTGTTATAAAATTAATTGCATTCAAATAGATTGTGTCAGGATATCCGAGGCACAGAGCTTTGTTTGACACTTCAAATAATGTAACAGAAACTTCCTGAGCTTTGGGATGGGGGAAGAACTGTAATATAGCTAAAGGAGAAGTAACAAAGCTGGCACCTTTTTTCTGGACTTTAAAATCCTGAATGTACTTCTCTCAGACTTTTTACTAGCACTTTGCTGATGAAATATGCATGTGGTATGTTTTAGGAAAAAAGGTGACATAGGGTGACTGCACAGTAAAAATGCAAGCACTCTGTTTTGTATAATGTCTGTTACTTGACATGCAGAAATAATCCTTTTATGCCTTAAACTGCTAACTAATACTACTCTTAGAGTAGGTGTGGTAAAAATGGGTTTACATCTTCTGTTAGCTAGCCAGCCTACTCCGCTTTGTATTAAAGAATAGCCAATGAGACAAACCCACCTTTCTTCAAGAGAAGAGTGCTTATTTTAGTTAGTCCTTTTTTCTTCCTGTCTCCTTCTCTAGTTGTTACTTCTAATATTATCCGAGCTTGCCTCTTTGCATGTTCCAGACTTCTCTAATGTTTCTTTTGTTTTTAAACATAAATGACAAGAAGGGTATAGGCATTATTCTCTTGGGGTTTTCCTCCAATAAACTGTGAAATGCTTGTGTAACCAAAAAATACTTGGTTCCAGTGGAAGTAAGAGGAAACACTTACAATGGGGGAAGTTCTGAAAACTGAATGAATCCCTTATGACCGGTAGATGTATGTTAGATTTTTTTTTCGCCCCAGCATGTGTGTTTTTTGAAAGATGCAATCTAAAGAAAATATTTCCTTTTAAGTTTGAACAAAAACAGTAAGAGAACTTGCTTCTGTCTTGTAATTTTTGGTTTTGTTCTGTGTGCTAGCATCTACTCTTAAAGAAGATCAGAAATCTAGAATAGAAAAAAATCTGATAAAAGTTCTAATGGTAAGTGGCAAAACTCCTATTACCCTTTTAAATAATCTTAGGAGTGGTCAGTGTTTGGTAACTTTCTTTTGTTATTTGTAATCTTCTATCTGGATACAGAATGAAAGCCCAGATCCTGAACCTGATTGTGATGCTGCTGCTGTGAAAGCATCACAAAAATTGTGGGCTGACCGTGTTTCCTTGGCAGGCAGTAATGTTTTTACAATAGAAGTCCAAGATTTTATACCATTTGGTAAGTAAGAAAGCAAATTTACACCAGATTATAAATTTCGATGTAGTTATATCCTGAAAATAACTAATTAGGAAAAAACATGAAGTGTGTATTAAAGCAAGCAACACTGAAAAAACTTGTTTTAGCACTGCTCTGTTCTTCATCTAAATCAGTAAGATAAGAAATCGTGAGAGAAGCCAGTGATCTCTTATCCCTGATATGGATCACAAAAGAAGAATCCCTTGCTTTTTGAAAGACTTCTGCCACTCTGGTGTGCCTTGAAGTGGGATTTTGAGGAAAGAGGGCAGAATGGTGCAAAGTAATACTCCCCATAGAAAGAGGGCATGAGTGAGCGTTACCTACAAAAGACAGATATAAGGGTACAGATTTTCTTTTCTGCTGGACGTCTGCTTCGCCTCTCCTCTGCAAACGTTTCGACCAAGGGCTGAAAAGTGGCTTTCTCTGACAGTGTTAGTAGCCAAACTTGTCCCGCTTATGTACAAACTGAAGTCTTAAGCGTATACACAGAACAGTCCTTAACTGCAATTATTTCAAGAGTGTGCTTCTGGAATTTAATGTTGTCATTTGATGTATTTAACACCTACTTCTCCTTTCTCTTTTTTTCTTTTTTCTTTTTTCTTTTTTTAATTCCAGTGCAGTGTAAAGCAAAATTTCTTGCTCCTAGTTTTCATGTTGATGTTCCTGTGCAGTTTGATGTATACTTGAGAGCTGATTGTCCTCACCCTATCAGGTTTTCTAAGCTCTGCATCAGTTTCAATAATCAGGTAACTATGTTCTATCTCTGACCTAGTGATAGAAGCTTATCATAAGAATGGAATAATATCTATTAGTCATAAAAAAAATCAAAACATAAAAAAATAAAAAAATTCAAAAGTTCTTTTTCAAAAACTATGTTAATGCTTAAGTGGGAAAAGTGTTTTTTCTTTTTGCATTATCTATCACTTGTGACAAGTATATTGATACTGTGATAAAACTCCCAAATGCGGTTTGATTAGTTCACCTATCATATCTTTGGTTTTCTGTGAAGCTCTCTGAAGTTTTAGAAGGATCATTTTAATGTCTTATTTCTCTTGATGTTCGTGCATGAAGTAACGTTAATATAATGGATATCTTGTGTCAAAGAATTCCATTGTAATTACGTAAGAAGTCTAACTTCAATAGTGTGAAAAGCAGCAAAAGACTGTATAGTTTGATTCAGTAACACAGAGCCTTAATATTTGCTATGCTACTGTTACTCTCTAAAGGTGTTTTAAGTCTGGATTTATCAACTTTTTTTCCCTGCTTCTGCATTGTAGGATTACAACCAATACTGCGTAGTAGAAGAAGCCTATCAAAAAAGTGATATTCTAGAACAGTCATCTCAAGGAACAATGTGCTTAGTCCCTGGCAAAACAAGAAAGTTCACTTTCAAATTTGTTGCAAAAACTGAAGATGTAGGAAAGAAGATTGAGGTTTGTCAGTTTGTTTTACACCTTTCTTACTGATGCTTACAAAGAACTCAAAACTACAAAGCTGCCTCTAATTTGGCACTGGTTACTAATGTCACTGCAGTTCCAAATGTTTGAGTTCTTTAAGTACCAAAAATGAGAGTAAAATTTTATTGACAATGCCAAAGCAAAAACTTGTCACAAAAACTTAAGTATTGCTTCAAGTCTGTTTGTGATTTTTATATGTGGAATACATTAAAAGAAAAAAAAAAAAGAGAGGGGAGGGTGGTATAGCACAATGGGAGGGTAGGACACTACAAAATGCTACACTGCACACACATGAGCACAGATACTTTTCCCACCACTGTTTCATTAAACTAAATCCTGTTGTGGTGAGGCGTCTTCAGTCTGCAAACCTGCCAGAAGCTTTTTATTGATTTGGGCCTTTATTGTGCCTATATATGTTGGAAAACTACATTCTTACGCTTGGTGATTTGAAGACAAAGTTACCGGTACGTGTTTAAATTTGTATCTGTCAGATCACCTCTGTGGATTTGATCCTGGGAAGTGAATCCGGCCGATGTGTGATTCTGAACTGGCGTGGAGGAGGTGGAGATGCTGCTTCATCTCAAGAAGCATTGCAGGCAGCACGTTCCTTCAGGCGAAGACCTAAGCTTCCAGATAATGAAGTGCACTGGGACAGTTTGACTATTCAGGCAAGCACTATGTGAGTAAAAACTTGAAAATACATGTGGTGTATTGTTGTGAGTCTCTTGCTAATTCCTGATCACTTTGCCTAAAAAAAGAAGACAGACTTGTTGGGTCATCTTTAATATGAGCTTTTTAATATGTCTTTGCTTAACTGGGGATAAGATACGTACTGTCTTAATTCTTTAGGATTTTTGACGTTCCAGAAGTATAGAAAAAGCTTGCATTGATCTCTGAGCATATCAAGTATGTTTTAGTTCTCCCCTTTGCCTAACTTGGCTAGACAGACTTTTCCCAGATTTTTGTGCAAACTAGGAGGCGTTATTTTTCTCTTACAAAAGCCATCATACAAAGAAAGAATACCTAAGAAACTGTATGGGAAAATAATTATGAATAAACAGGCTAACACTAATTTAGATGTATTCAAAAGAATTAAATCCGATTTGCTGTTGGGGGGTGGTGCTTTTTTTCTTTCCTATCAGAACATCTGAACCATTAATGCTTATTACTGGGTTCTAAACTCTTTTTATAGAGTTGTTCCCATCATGTTGCATTTAGGGAATCTTGTATCTCCTAGTTATTCAACTACCAGTTGTCAGAATTCTCCTAAACAATAGGCTGTTTTAATCTCCTTTAAACTAGGCTTAAAAACTTTTTATTTAAGAAACATACAGTAACTGAGTCTTTTCTCTTAAAGGATTATTTCTAGAGTGCCAAACATTTCTGTTCAGCTCCGTCATGAGCCTCCTGCCCTGACCAATGAAATGTATTGTTTGATTGTGACAGTCCAGTCACATGAGGAGACAGTGGCCAAAGATGTTAAGCTTACAGCAGGTTTAAAGCCAGGTATTTGGGGTTATTTTCTTTTAATCCAGCAGTCTCAGTCTCCTAGTTGACTCCTTGTTCTTGATGCAATGCAGAGAAATATATTAAATGGCTCTCCTGCGGTAATTAGGAGCCAAATCAAAGTGAAGGTTGGGAATGTTGAGATACTAGTGGTAAGAACAAGAGCTAACAGACCCATTCAGTTATGGTTATCTTAAGCCCCACTGACAAGCAGTGGTTACGTGGGTATTTTCAAAAGATAAGTTTACAGGTTTGAAAGAAAGCATGGAAGGTCATGTATTCCTTCCTAACCTCTTATTAATTTGCTCATAACTAAATTTTTCTTTTCCTGAGAGAGGTATTTTTCTTGATGAGATGAAAGCATTAGACAGTGCTAGATAAATGTTTTTGAAGTATAGTCTTTGTGGGCTTTCTCCCACACCCACCCCTGCTTTTTTTCCCTGCCCTGGACAATGTGGTTTGGTTTTTAAACCGCTTGAAATCTGGGAAGTGGTGGAGACAGTATTCCTTCAAATTAAAAGGAAAAAGTGCAAATATTGTATGTCTAAATCCTAGTTAGCTGTATGTAGATATTGCTGACAGTTTTCAATGTGTGAAGTCCAAATGTTACACTCAGTATGCCTATTTATAGCAATTATCCTAAAAGGCAAAAATATTTTTAAGCCACTAGCATATAAGATGCAATATGTGCTGTGTACTCTAAAATAGAACCACATTCCCTATGCATGTGTTCGGTTCACTGAAGTCAGTGGAGTGTTCTTTAAACTTATTTAATTGGATGTTTGGGCTTGGCTTCTAAAGCAGTGTTTAATAGTCTTATTTATTTTTTTCCCGCCTTGATCTTGACTCTTAACACATGATATGCAAGGCCAACGTGGGGTTGTTGATTACGTTAAAAGAACAATTGAAATTTGACATTTCATTTATAGAGAAAGTAATACATTTTCCACAGTTGCAACTCTTTGGCAAGATGTGGCTCTTCTTGCTTTTGAAAACTATCCCACATGATTGCAGTAATGCCATTATTCTAGTTAACCTCTGACTGAAGAATAGTGTCATTTAACATCTATACATTTGTTTTTACGTATTTTCAACACAGATTTTAAAAAGATGGAAAATTATTAAGCCATGCTCTTGAAAAGAGAAGAATCACAAAACAGTGAAACTTCCTTTTTACTTGCTATAGAGTACCAAGAAAAACTTGGATCACATAATCATGTTGTGTTTTGTATAGGGTAGGGAACATCTAGATATGATTTCTGATTTTCAAGATTTTTTTTTTTTTCCTGGCTGAAAAAGATGAAACAAAAAACCTGGCAGGATGTGATCCCTCCAAGTTAGAAAACTTAAGGTGTTGTCAAATCTGTCCTCTGCTGGTACTTTTGAAAGCTTCCCTCAACCAAATGAACAATGTTAATTCCTCATGTGTGGCTTTTTGAGATGAATATCTTATTATTTTTAGTTATTGCTTTCATGCTTCAGTGATGTAAGCCTGTGTGGATATGAAGACTGTTTTTAATCCTAGGGCAAGATGCCAACCTGACTCAGAAAACTCAGGTGACTCTTCATGGAACAGAAGCATGTGATGACTCCTTTCCTGCACTGCTTCCTGATATCCCTGTAGGAGACTTGCAACCAGGGGAAAAGGTGAAGGCTTAAAACCCTCTTTCTGTATCACACTTAAGAAAATGGGGATCAACTAATAAAAGACTCTTGTAGAAGGACCTATGTTTACTTTCAGATATCTGAACTGATAAATGAAATGCTTATGGCATATTTTATCTATTGTTTACTTGTAGTTTAGTATTTCTTTAGCCAGATACCCTTTTGGACTAAATTTGGGAATAAGGTATATTTTGGGATTGATGATACAGCAGGGAGATAAGAAATAAGATAAGGAGGCTAATGTCAGCTGTTAATTAAATGCACCGCCTAATGGACAACAGATAATAATAGTCAGCAAATGTGATCCAACATGGTAGAGGATCAGATACGCATATGTTGCATCAAACTGAAATTGTGACTTGTAAATTAGAAGTTGGGTGTATTATATATTACACAGTAACGGTTCTTTTCTTGTACCGTTAAGTAACAGATGAGCATCAGTAGCAAAGCAACTGGAGCTATGCTACTCTGATTAAAGTCATTCACTGCATGATTAAGATCATGCATTGTAGGAGATTCTTTGGTCAAAACAATATCCATTCTACTATTGCCCTCTTGGACCAAGTAAGATGATTAACAACTTTTGGCCAGCTCTAGGCCTAATTAATGTAATTTAGGTGTAGCTTGGCTCATACTGTCTCCTTTATTTTGCAGCTGGAAAAACCAATATACATTCGTTGTGGAACAGTCGGTGCAAGAATGTTCCTGGTTTACGTGTCTTACTTAATCAGCACTGTCGTTGAGGGGAAAGAAATCCTCTGCAAGTGCCACCGGGTAGGATGTAAAGACGAACCAATTGCTGGAGATACATTCATGAAATGCAAGAAATATTCTCAAACTAAAAGCTGCAATTGCGAGTCTCTTAGAAGCCTTTATACTAGATAGAAAAAATGCTAATCAGCAGTATGGTAGCCAAATTTAGGGTGAGCAGTTTCATAAGTATAATCGGAAGAAAAGTTTTCTATATTTATTCTTACATATCTTAGAAAGACGTTCTGCCCTGGGGAGGGCTTGGTTAAATTGGTGATTAAAAGTAACTTTACATTTTTTACTTTACCTTTGTCATCAATAGCCAGATCGGGAACTGAATATGTTGTTTTTCCTCTCTTCCCACCCCTTTCGCTACCTATACAGGATGAAACTGTAACCATAGAAACAGTATTTCCTTTTGATGTTGCTGTCAAATTTGTCTCCACAAAGGTACGTGTTTGAAAAGCTGTTGATATTTCGGAATCACATCACTTCCAATACTCACACCCTGTTTAGTTAGAAATAGCCAGATCTTGTGTCTGTCTTGACAGTTGGAGCACTTGGACAGAGTATTTGCAGATATACCGTTTTTACTGATGACAGACATCCTGAGTGCCTCTCCTTGGCCTCTCACTATTGTAACCAGCCAGCTACAGCTGTCAGCTTCCATGACCCCAGTAGATCAGCTGGAATCTTACGTGGAGAATGGTAAGTCATCTTAGATTATGCTCTCTATCAGGAGGATACTCTTTGCCTAAGTTGGGAGTACGAAAGAGGGAAATTTTAAACGGCATTTGCTTATCAAACTCTAAATAGAAGAAAGCTGCTTAATACTAGAGTTGCTTGCCAGAACACAACTTAAACAGCAGCATCCTTCAAAACATAGCTCTAATTCACTAGATCAAGTAAATAGACTTGAATGATAGATGGTAACCAAAATTCTAAATATAACAGATGTAAGGGAAAGCACCTGAAAGTACTTCTGATATGCAACTTCTTAGATATCCATATGAAAAGAGACTCAGTATTTCCAGTGTTTATGGGTTATGTATACTTTCTGGAATGTAAACACTTTACCACATGATAGAGGCAGCATCCAAAGGCTAAAGGGATCCATGTCCACGATTGCAGTCATGAAACTAAAAAATGTGAAGCTGGATAGGGTAGGCTATAAAAAAAAAAAACGGTTAGAAGTAAGCATCTTTTTTTTTTTATACTAACTATACTTTATACTACTAAGTTTAATAACTTATTATTTAAATGTAGGAAAAAACCTTACGGATCTCAACCTTTTAAGAGTGCAGTATGTTAGCTTTAAAGTTAAATAAATGAAGCAGTAGCGGTAGACCTCATCCAAAATCTTCCAATAAAACATTGTCTTTGCATTTGCTAAGTTAGAGATGTGAAAATGTGTGTATTCATCAAAATTTGGAATAAAATGAGGCACTCTGGATGGCTGCCTGATTGTGGGGCAGCTGTCCACCCATGTAATCAAGTGCTTGCAAGACTCTAGTTCCTAGATTCAAGGGTTACCTGGCAAAAAGCAGTTGTTTCCCAGGTCCTTTAGGCTTCAAACTATGAGGTTTCATCTTCAGCTCTGGCACCATGTGCTTCACGGCTTCTGGTTGTTGGTCTTAAAGAGCTAACTGCCAGGAGGTATGACCCCCCCTGATACCAGCTATTCAGCTGTCCACCTTTTGGTTGATTTTTCGCACCCCCATCCCTCCACCTTGTAAAACTTAATAAAAATTAATGATTAATTTTGAATGACTGAAACATCTGTTTTCTTAGTAATTATTTTTAAATTGCTCTCTATGTGAAAAGGTACTTTTTTTTTTCTTAGTTCATTCAAGTGGAGGAAAAAAAAAAGAAAGAAAGAGTGAAAACTGAAAGTCATTAGATTTTTCTTGTGTTCCCTTTTCCCCACCTCTCATCTGTTTGGATGGGAGAGGAGAAATGTCCATGTTTGTTTTCATTTTAAAACATGAGAAACGTTTTACGCTGATGCCTTGGAACTTGCTGTGGGAGAAGTGTAGAATTTGAATTGGCGTTATTTTGCTTTTTTTTGTGTGTGTGTGTGTTTGAACTCTAAATTTGTAATGACTTGTTCTGTGTGTACATGAAAGACCTCGTAATGCTGTTTAGAAAGTAAACTGTCATATATTTGTATGTCACCCTTTTACCTATTGG
This sequence comes from Anarhynchus alexandrinus, assembly GCA_008711295.1. Lineage (NCBI taxonomy): Eukaryota > Metazoa > Chordata > Aves > Charadriiformes > Charadriidae > Anarhynchus > Anarhynchus alexandrinus. Next base: position 1,128,446 of record VUYV01000237.1, on the reverse strand, counting down.
GATACTTCACAATTTTTATTGAATTTATATATTACGTAGGTATAGTTTGCAAAGCACTCCAGAGGCCTTTCTGGCTGAATGCTTGTTTGTATCATATGGGATTTTTAGACTTGGTGGCTTCTGCAGTAATGATTACGCTTTTGATTTTAAACCAAATCTTGCTGATAGTTGTTTTACAGACAGGTGAGAGTGCCAGCGAGTGCTTTTGCCTTCGATGTCCTCCAGTTACTAATGCTGGTGGAGTCGCAACTGGATGTTACGTCATTTCCTGGAAGAGGTAGGTATCTCTTGGCTTGGATGGTGAGAAGAAGTAAGTTGGTTTGTAGGGATGATGGTGAGTTGGGTTTTTTTGGGGGGTGGCTTTTCTGGTGTTGGATCTTCCTAGACTGTCTAGACTCTGGGCCTTACTAATTACTGCTTAGCATGTTAGATTTTTTAATAAATACGTATTTCACTTAAGAAATAAATATTATGTAGTTATGGTTTTACCATTCTGTGAAGATTTCTTCTTTGTAAGATCTTAGGTCAATTATAGAGCTGTTTTGTCACCTTCCATTCCCTGTTTTCTCCAGTCATGAAATACTTCACTTGAGAAGCCAAGTCAAAGGAATAGTTTTGTGATAGTAGAAACAAACAAACTTTTTAAATGGGAAAACTGTTTTCCCACCCTAGATTGTGTGTTTATGTGTTCACTCAGTTTTCAAAGACAAATGTTGAGGTATATCTTTCTTCTGGTTTGCTTTTATTTAGTTTTAGAGCTGTTTAGTGTTCTTACTTGCCTTTTGCAATTTTATCTCCATGTTCATGCTTTTTTTTTTTTTTTTGCTCACTGCAAACAACATAATATAAGGATTTGGGTTTTTTCTTTCCACCACTGAAATTGCTGTAATTTTAGTTTAATTACATATAAGTGATGTTCTTTTGGTGTACGCACGTTACTTTGTTGTATAATTTTCAACATGGTCTGTGTTTGATTTTTTTTCCTGCAGAAGCTCACCTGTGGAAAGTGTACCTGTTGTTAATACAGTCATCACTCTGCCGCATGTGATTGTAGAGAGCATTCCCCTCCATGTTAATGCAGGTAATATTAATTTGACAACATACATGTCCCCATTAGAATTTTAAGAACCTCTGCAGTTTTACAGCATCCAGACCTTGCACTTACTGCAGCAAAAGACAGAAAACTGGTGCTGGATATTATGGAGCTAGTGAAAGAAACTATACCATCGCTTAGACTGCCCCAAGTCTTGCCCCTTTTCCCCCTTCAGTTCAAGGGAAGAGCTGGAAGATAGTTATGCGAATGCGTTCTCTTAAAAGCTGTCAAAAAAACCCCCAAAAACTGACCTGTGTTCCGTGGCAGCACAGAGGCCAGAGTTACCTCTGCTGATGCTACCTTCCCAGTAGGTTTCTCTAGATGCCTATGGCAAGAATTGTTCCATCCACCCACGCCCTGGCTGCATCCCAGGAAAGAAACAGCCTGGGGAATTGGAGCTGCTTGCGGGCAGGTGAACTGTTTTCTCTTTGAGCACTTCACCTGCACGAGAGCAGAGGGGTCGTGGAGAGCTCACTGAACACGCAGAATTCTTACGTGTTCCTCAGTTCCGTTTCATTTATACTGAGTTTCTTCCACCATCCTTTCCTGTTATATTTTGAAGGAGCTTCCTAACAGTATCTGATAAGGTTTTGGTAAGCTGAAAATACCCAGCAGCGACCAAAGTGACTTCCTAGTTAGCATTCCTGGACAGGGTTAACAGTTGGCGGTTTTGTAACTAGATGTTGAAGTGTTATTGAAAAGTTGTAATGAAGTTGTGTTCTGTTCTTTAGTCTTTTTTTTTCTGAAAAAGCTTGTCAGAAATGCTTTAGCTGCCTAGTTATCATATCTTTTTTTCCTTCAAACTTTTCACTGCTCTTTGTGATAGACACATTTTTTATGTATGGAACTTTAAAATGTATTTTGTATTTGAGATTACTTTTTTTTCCCCCAAAGATCTGCCATCATTTGGTCGAGTCCGAGAATCCCTACCTGTCAGATATCACCTGCAAAATAAGACCAACTTAGTCCAGGATGTGGAGGTGTCAGTGGAACCCAGTGATGCCTTCATGTTCTCTGGCCTTAAACAGGTACAAAGTTGTCACATCGACTGATCCTACTGGCTTATCTGGTAGTGAAGAATACGTTGATTAGACATACGCTGATGTGCAGAGAGGACAAACTCATTGTGTTTGAGATGTTTAAAGTATGGTAAATTCTGTCTGGAAGAAAACATGGATGCAGACTCCATTTAAAGGAGGGCTAAATGGAACCCTGACTAGGAGTCCTGTTGTTGGTGGGTAACGTGGTGTTTCAGTATACAGGTAATTGTTTAACTAGAATAGGAAAGTAACTGCATTCTTTCCAACTTCAGAAAGTAAACAGTATATAAATAGAAAGTAAACAGAGGACTGCTTTTGGTCACAGAACTTATCTGTGTCTGTGGCTTTTTTTTTCTTTTCTTTTTTTAAGATCCGATTAAGAATCCTTCCTGGCACTCAGCAGGAAATGTTATATAACTTCTATCCTCTGATGGCTGGATATCAGCAGTTACCATCTCTTCATGTTAACCTGCTGCGATTCCCAAACTTCACTAATCAGCTGCTCAGACGATTCATACCGACACACATTTTTGTAAAGGTAAGACTGTGAGAAGTGCTTTGTGTTTAAAGGCTCCCTTGGGCGCTGCTCAGTTTTTGGGCAATACCACCCCAGCTCTGCTCAAAGCTGCGTGTTTCTAAGCAGACTAAAATGGCCAGATTTTGACAGAGTTAATTTATTTTTAAAAATTCTGGGTTGTACATTGGTGCTGTCAAGCGAAATCCTTAGGAAATCTGTTTAAGTGCAACAGGTACGTGGTTACAATCAGATGAACTAGCTGAATGCGCTTAGCTTGTCCCTGTTATTGCATGCCTTGATCTGTAAAATGAGTTTTAAAGTTGTCTGTATTTTGAGTACAACGAAGTGAGCTAAATGTAATGAAATACTTTAAGACCATAATTTGTAGCACTCCTGAAAAAGAAGTGTTTGAGCAACCCATGCGACTAGGTTCTGAAACACTGTAGCATTCCACACCTCCCTAAATAACTGCTGAAAAAACACATCCTCTCAGCGAATCACTCACTCTAGACTTTAAGTGGTACGACTCTAAAGACAGTTCAATCATGTAACGAAAAATAGATCACAGGCTTCTTTTGACTTTTTAAGAATCATTCAAATCCAGTTGCCCAAAACATTGCTTTCTCACTGTGCTGCTGCTGTCTCCAGAACATTGCAGTCACTTTTTAGTCAGGCTTGACAATCAAGGCGCCTGAGGAGTTTGTTTATATGACTTGAGATGGACTTGTTCAGACATCTGTAATCCTGTTTCCAGGAAACGGGCCTGGCCTTCTTTCAATTTTGTTTTAGCCAAAAGAGATAGGCAGAGCCAACTTTTTGCATATGCTGTCAATCAGTGGCTCTTCTAGATTGGTTGTCAAGATGTCCTCCTAAGTCAATAGAAAAAGCTTTTTTCCTCAAAAGCGTGGAGTTCTCAACGCTCCTGTGGAATCTCTTGGGCTTCAGAATTCTTTGCTTTTGCTTTTGGACCTCAAAAAGCCTTATTGTAAGGATGCCTTTTCTTTAAAATTTCCTCCTTGCTCTCTCCCACCTCTTGTGATTCTGCTTAAAATTTTTCCAAGAAACTGTCAGTCTCATTCCTGTTTTATTGATAATTATCAGCTTGTACTGCAGTAATACTCAGAACTCTGATCAGCCAGGCCTTGTGCTAAGCTGTCCAAACGTGTACGGAGATGCTTTTGGCATTTCATGGGGCAGTTAAGGAGCTGAGGCCTCTACCAAGTACCCTCTGGGCCAAACTGACGTTCCAGGTGGATGTCCTCTGTGTTTCTGCTACATTGGAAACCCGTAGAAGTAAGGATAGGCTTAATTCGATGCTTATGTGTTAGAGCTACACCGATCAACACAATGTATTGCAAACTGAGTTTCATAACAGCCTCAGTCTTTTGCGTTTTCGTGGTTTTTTTTTTCTTTTTTAATTCTCTGTCTTTATTTTCTTAAAGCCTCAGGGTCGTCAAGCAGATGATAACTCAATTGCGGCTGCGTAACTTTGAGACCTGTACCTCTGCACTTAAAGAAAATGGAATGTTGCACAGAGTATGTAAAGCTTACTTTGGAAACACGGCTTTGATCGAACCATAAGAATTAAATTTTATTCTTAAATTACAACTCCTAGCAGAACTAATATTATAAAACTAGTCTTTTGTAGACTTTCTTTAAGGAATAAACATATGAGGAAAACTTGGTGCTTTATTTAACAGGAACATTCTTTTGAAGTTAACTTTGAATGTCAAACTCTTAAAAGTATTATTAAGGCATATTAAATGTCTTGAGTATTTAAATGAAGAAATGCTAATTCATTTGACCAAAACCGAAAGATGTTTTCATAATTAACAGTAAGTTGAAGTGCAAAGTTTGTACTTACTATTGGAGATTTACAACATTGCAAATGATCATCCTTTACAGAAGTTTGTTCTGTGCTGCTTGTGTTGAGGGCAGAACAGGGTGTGCAGTAGCACGGTAAACTACAAATGGTTATGTTGAACTGTTGGAATCGAGTGGCTTACTAGTTCTTTAAAACCATAAATCTTAAAAGGCACTACTTCTCCTGGGTAAGCCATCCATCCGAATTTGACTTCAGCAGCTAGTCTAATGAATAGGGAGATTCATTCGTAACAGCTGGACTATCCAACTGGAAGTTGATAGGGTTTGGGATTATTTTTACACATGTGGCTTCCAGATTAAAGGTATGTCTCTGTAGTCTCCTGCTGTATGAATTTAAAAAATGGACATCCTATTGTTGTACAGCTCTGGTTGAACTGGTGTTTAAAATACAGTAAACCATGTATATATAAAAAAATGCATTGTGAAAATTTCAGTTGTTTAACTTTCTAAATAATTACATTTTGATTGCTTGGGAAATACCTTATTTATTGTCAAAGTGAAGTTCTAATAAACAGCTTGTAACAGAGTACTTCTGAAACGGTGTCCTTAATTGCATTGTTTTCACAGCCGTTGTTTCATAACTCTGGTCTGTCTTGTGGGCCGATACATTCATTTATGGCACTGAAGTCCAAAATAACAGCTGTAATACTTGGAAAAAAGCATTAGAGAAGGATGTAACCTTACCAGTGAAAGGACTGTAGACTAATTGTCAGTCCTGAAAAAATGTGCATGAGCATATTCAGCTTTTCTGTGGAGTGCAGATGTAGTTATATTATATGAAGGGTTTTTTGAGTGTATAGAGGAGGAAAGGAGGATGACTGACAAACCATGCTGGGAAGAACAAATGAAACCTTTCTTATTCTTTACTTAAATATCATGAACTAAGTGGCAGTCATGGAATCTTGTATGGTCATGGTATCTTCTCTCTCTCTCTCTCTTTTTTTTTTTAAGAGTGGAAAATTTATTTCATTTCCAGGTTTGGGATTTTTTTATTTTTCCTTTGAAGTAGCCACTCAGATTACAGCAACTCTGGCACCTCCGCTACTGCTTCTTAAAAGACATGTTGATGCAAGTGGTGTAAGTGTTTGGTGGAGAACTGAGGTGCCTTCCCCCACCCCAAAAATAGTGATTTGCATTCCTTTGAGAAAGGGGAGGGCATAAAATGCTTTCGTGGTTACAATGATATTAGTCTTAAGTGAATTGTGTGAATAGGTTTCTGCTTAAAATGATGAGTAGTTAAACTAGGAACTGTATAAAAATAATATAGAAATATAGAAATGCAAATTTATCTCACACCGTGGAAAAAAAATTACTTGCTCTTTTACCATAGTTATAATTTCTATTCTTTTTTTTCTTTCCATTCACAAAGAATTTTTCTTGTTTTGTGTGATCTTACTGTTGCTGTAAACACTACAAAGCAAAGATTTTTTTTGTCTCGGTTGTCTGTAAAGTGCTAGGCACACCTTTTATGCTATGTAAATGACTGATGTGAATGAAAACATGCAGCAAGCAGGAACCACCTTGTTAAAAATGCTTGAGAAGTGATTAATGATGACTATCTCCCTGACTCATGAGACTCTAATGCTGAGGGGGGAACGTTTGTGATTCATAACCCAAATCCCTTTGGAAGTCTTGAGGAGATAAAAAGGGCACATGTATTTCAGTGTAAGTGCAGTTTTTTATCGTTTACTGTATTTTGATGAGCACCACTCAAACTTCAACACATACTACTTAAATGTAGGCTATTTTAATTGGAACTAATTAAGCCTCAAAGAAAAGAGAAGCTACTTTTAGACTAGTTTAAAAATAGCTTTCAGGGAAAAAAGTTTGAGATCAACATGTTCAGACTGCTACTGAGCTGGAGACTTAGCCCCAGCAATATCGTTTCCACCCCTTTTATGTTACCAAGTGTGTGAGAGGGGAAGAACATGTCCCATCACCGCAGATCTCCTGACCTACAGTGAAGTCTGGAGCAAAGAAAGGTATTCGATCCCTTCTTCATTGCTTCTGGCCAATAAACTCTAGTTTTGAGAAGTTCAGGAAAAGTGAAGGATGAAAAGATTTTAATTCCTGATCAATTTTTAGGGTCTTGCACAATGTCTTCTCAAATGGTTTGGAATGGGGTTTTTTTGAAAAATGGGTTTTGGAGGTTCTACCAACTTCATTTTTGCATGTGAGGAGATACTTCTCTTCACGTTTTCTCTGCCTTCGCTTGGGTGGTTGGAAGTCTCTAAGTAAGAATACTTCTGCTAGGACTCTCCTTTAGGTTTGAGGTTGCCGTGTGTAGAGTAGGAAGAAGAGAAAACCATCTCAAAAGCACTTCATTCCTTAAACCTGCTCTGCTGCTGCTTCTTCCAAGGAACAATGAGCTCCTGCTCCTTCATGTCTTTCCAGTGAAGAAGTTAGGCTAAAGGAGAGCAACCGTGAACATGGGTATCTTACCCCAAACTACCTTCCCAGTCCTCCTCCAGGGATGCTTCTAACCGAGTGATAGGGCTAAGAGTAGTAATCTCTGACGTGTAGGTTTGTCCCATTGTCCCACCACACTGGGTTGTAAAATAGTTCTTAACACTTTTTACTGCACCAGAAACATGGTTTTTGAATAGCTGTAAAGTGCTGCTGACAGCGAGTTGTGTAGTCAGTAAAAATTAGGATGTATCCCAATTAGCCACGGTGTTTAAAGAAGGTTCAGAAAATATGTTTATCTAAAGTGTAAAATAATTTTAGAGAATTGGTTCTTTCGAGCTCTCCGTGGGGATGGTTCCAGGTACTACAGTCTGATAAAACTAGTTAAGGGGAAAAATAGTTTCAATGGCTAAAGTAAACCCTAGATTTTATTTTATTTTTTTTTTAATGAGGGATGAACAAACCTAGTGGAAGTAATAAGCGCCACCTGGGACCTGTTTAATCCTGCTTAGTTTACAGGTGAGTGTGCTGGGCTACACCTCTGTGTGCTCTGCAAAAAAAAAAAGGCAGAGATAACCAGATAATACGGATACAGACTGATCCTCAGATATGCAAACTGGTCAAAACTTAGCTCAGCTGTTCTGCTCTGCTTCTCAGATATTGGTGATCTCTCCCCATCAGCAAGGATGCCATCCTTGACCGACTGCCCTTCCCCTTGCTGGCCGAGGGGGCTCGGCAGGAGCGAGGTCCCTGCTTCTCAAGAAGGTCGCTCGGTTTCCTTCAAGCCCAGGCAGCATGCTTTCCTGCTTGCTCGCTTGCAAGTGATCATTATGACCTTCTGCTTGATCTTCCTTCTGTTGTTGTATTTTCTGATATGTTTGTTTTTCTTAAGAAGTTCTGCAATTAGGGAACTAATTGGTCTGCTGCCTTTCCTAGACCCCAGAACTCTATGGCTGAAATGTCCTTTGCCCCTTGGATGCCAGACATGCCTTTGCTTTCTGCTTGTTCAGGGCAAAGCGCTTCTGGGAAAACCCTTACTTTGTAGAAGCGAAGTGTAGGGAGAGCAGCTCATGGGAGAAAGGATGGTTACCTACCAATTAACTGCCCCTCCTTCATGGTGTGTTACTTCTGCACGTGCTCCCATCGGCATTTAAAAGATGGTTGTCCACTCTTTCTCCTCTATTTTAAAGTCCTCCTGGGAGAAAGCAATTCTGACTCTTTTAGAAAATTTGTCTACAAGAGCCCTGCTCCCATTTTATCCAGTTTCAGAACCCCCTGTTCTCTTGCATCACAAGGGGTGTCATCCAGAGCTTGGAAAGCCTCCCACCTTGGTGTATGCGTATCTGGTCATACATGAACACAGACTCTGTGGAGAACAGATTGAGAGCAGCCCAGCGGAGAAGGAGTTGGGGGTGTTGGTTGATGAGAAGCTCAACATGAGCCGACAATATGTGCTCACAGCCCAGAAAGCCAACCCAAACCCATGCTGCATCCCCAGCAGCGTGGCCAGCAGGGCGAGGGAGGAGATTCTGCCCCTCTGCTCTGCTCTGGGGAGACCCCACCTGCAGTGCTACCTCCAGCTCTGGGGTCCCCAACACAGGAAGGACATGGACCCGTTGGAGGGGGTCCACGAAGGTCATGAAGATGATCAGAGGGCTGGAGCAGCTCTGCTGTGAGGACAGGCTGAGAGAGGTGAGCGTGTTCAGCCTGGAGAAGAGAAGGCTCTGGGGAGACCTTAGAGTCCCTTCCAGTCCCTAAAGGGGCTACAGGAAAGCTGGGGAGGGGCTTTTTACAAGGGCGTGTAGTGATAGGACAAAGGGGAATGGCTTCAAACTGAAAGAGGGGACATTTAAATTAGATATCAGGAAGAAATTTTTCACTCTGAGGAAGGTGAGACACTGGCCCAGGTTGCCCAGAGAAGTTGTGGCTGCCCCATCCCTGGAGGTGTTCAAGGCCAGGTTGGATGGGGCTTGGAGCAACCTGGTCTGGTGGGAGGTGTCCCTGCCCATGGCAGGGGGGTTGGAACTCGGTGATCTTTAAGGTCCCTTCCAACCCAAACCACTCTATGATTATATGTATATACACATCCTCTGTTTTGTTATTGACTTCAGGGAACCGGACCTTAACATCTGCTGGAAGCTTGGTACCCGGCCATATGTGCTCAGTAACAGATTCCCCTTGGCTGTAAGAGCTTTATTCTCTCAAGATAGTCCACAAATGACAAAGCAAACAGCTGTAGTAAACATCAAAATGTATATGGTAATCACAGAGAGAAGGAAACTAGGAAGGCACTTGGAAGTATTAGAATGCTTACTCTTTGGTTTTCTGTATGATGTTTTTTCTGTAGGAAGCTAAAGAGAAACAAAGATATTTTAGTCCAGTTTTGAATTAACAGCCTCTTTATGACAAGGAAAACACTAATTTTTCTCTATCATCTGCTGCAAAATAGCCTGTTTATAAGATATTTACATGACTAGGAGGTTGCAGAGAGGTCAGACAAATGTTTCCTTTTTAAAAAGTCTCTCTCTCAGGGTCACGGCTCCTCCACTGAAGACTTTCATGTAGGTAACATAGCAATTGCCTACGTTAATTTACGACCTTGAAGATACTCATCACTCGGAGTGGATTTGGACTTGAGAAGTTTTTAGTTCAAATACGCTTATAGCCCGGGAACGGAGGGGACGCTGATAAGAATGATTAATGAAGTCAGTGAAGGAGTTTTTAGGTAGTGAGAGAGGAATGCTCTTATCCCTCCCCCCCAGACAGGTACTGCTGAGTACAGGGGGTAATTTTAACAGAAATATTTTTCTATTTCCGAGGTTAGTTACATGTCCCGAAGAGCCCGTGCTCTTTGCAGGAGCATCCTGACATTGCTCCGCTGCCCGGAAAGGAGCTGTGCCCATTTGCACCTGGGGGAATCTGGCACGATGCTCTTTGTGCCAGTGTCACACCGTGGGGTGAAACATGGGACTTACCGGGATTTCATTGCCGGGGGACAACTGGTGTTACTTACAGCCGCTATCGGTTATCAATGAGGGGGAGAGGGAAATATGTATAGGGAAAGAGAGATGTGCAGCTATGATTAAGCTCCGTGGTTGTTACTGTAATGCAAATCATTGTGGTAAACTTTGCCTTGCGATTGCTGTCCTATTTCTAGGTAAATTAATTAGATTTAATTTTATTAATGTCTCCATATGAGGAGATCAACAGACGCCGGCTGTTTGAACTCTGCCGTGTGGCTTTACTGCGAGCAGCCTGCCTTCTCGGGTGGGAAAGCCGATGGCTGTCTCCTGCAAACCAGGATCTGGATCTCCTGGAGTTTCCCCTGCCTGGTACCCACAGCCTGGAAGGAAGGCTGTGCTCCTGCCCGCTCGGGACCCGGCTGCCGGGCACTCCCCAGGCACATATTCCCAGGGCTCTTCCTTAGGCATGGTGATTTCTTTTTTTCATGGTAAAAATCCCCCACAAAATAAAGGATGGGCTTTTCCACTTGGGACTCCACGAAGCCTCAGAGAAACGGCTTTCTAGGAAGCTTTCAGTTCTCTTTGGGTTAATGACACTTGGTTAAGACTTCCTTCTCTTGTTTGTGGACTGCCTTTCTCCCAACGGCATCGGTGCGCTTGGTCCACACTCTGGATTTGTGTTTGAAGTCGGGCCAATCTGCTGCCCACATTGCTCGAGCATGCTCCAGCCTCCCTCCCCACCTTCCGCTGCTGCTCAGGCGTTGTACTGACCCTCACCTGCCCTGCCAATAACTCATAAAATAGTGAAATTACAGTGTAGTGACCACATGGGGTTTCAGCATCGGCTGGGTATTTTCCTTGCCCTTGCTTTGCAAAGCTGGTTAGCACCGAGAACAGTAACTGGCCATGGGGTGGACAACAGGCAGGTCCTGCACAGTGAGTTACACCTTGTGNCTGGTTAGCACCGAGAACAGTAACTGGCCAGTTCCCGCACGGTGAACTACACCTTGCCTTTGCGGTCTCCTGGGGCCATGGTTGGTATTGCTGTTGGAAGGAAGGTGTGCTGCAGGGATGACAGAATCATAGGATGGTTTAGGTTGGAAGGGACCTTAAAGACCATCTAGTTCCACCCCCCTTGCCATGGGCAGGGACACCTCCCACCAGACCAGGTTGCTCAAAATCCCATCCAACCTGGCCTTGAACACCTCCAGGGATGGGGCAGCCACAGCTTCTCTGGGCAACCTGGGCCGGTGTCTCACTACCCTCACAGGAAAGAATTTCTTCCTAATATCTAGTCTAAATCTGCTCTCTTTCAGTTTAAAACTGTTACCCCTCCTCCCATCACTACACTCCCTGATAGGAGTTTGTTGTCCTGTCCCTGATAGCACGTTATTTTAAAGCAAGAGCAGTAAAGTCTTAAATGGTGGAGAAAGGACCAGCTCTTTTGAAAGATTAATGCAGCGCTATGGGAAAACCTGAATGCTGGGGGCTGCGGTGGCTAAACGGTGTGAAAGAAAGACCTGACAGGCCATGGCAAGTGGACTGGGCAAGGGACCCTGAGGCACTGCAGACAGTAGGAGTGAGGACCCCAGGCCTACTTTGGGGCCTGAAGAAGTCTTGCTCAGGGCTTTGACCCCCAGGAAGAGGGATGATCCAGCCATCCCCTCTCTGTCCTGGCCTGGGTGCCACCTCCTTCCTCTCCTTCTCCTTCTCTGGCCCTGGAGAAAGGGAAGATGTTGGAATGGAGGCCAAGCTCCAAGGGCCGCCTAAACTAGAGTTGGTGGAGCAGTAGGTCTGGCATATCCCTCATTACCCCACCTTTATCAACCAAACTTCTTCCACCCTTGGGTGTCAGTGAGCGCCAGGTCTGCCCATTTGTGCTCTGCTATCAGCTATACTCTGTGCTTTCAGGTTTCCCCTGAGGTTGCCCATGGCTGAGGGTATGGGACAAGACACAGGACTCGCTGCCAGAGCCTCACGGGTGCCCACCATTTCCATGCAGATGGCTATGCACATCAAAAAGATTGAGAATTTGAAAACAGAGGCCATCAAGGCTCAGGCTAGCAGCAGCCAGCCCAGCTGCTCCTGCTCCCCTCCATGCCACACCGTCCGGCAGTACCTGCTGAAGCGGGATTGCCACAGCCACCGGCCAGTCAGAGCAGGGTTATCTCCAGCTCTGATCTCCACCGGTGTCTTCCTAGCTGTACCACCTTGAGTGCTTCACACCACACGACAGCGTGAGCTGAATGGGAAGTAAGGAAAGCCTGAGGTTTCCTCCTTCCTCCCCCCTTTCCATAAACTCATGCCTCCTTCACGCCTGTGTCAGTACGAGCCGCCCGAAGCCATCCACCCTTTGAAAGGAACAGTAGATTGGCCTCAAAGAGGACCACGAGGTCAAGTATGGGCTGACCGCAGTCGAGAGCTGCAGCATCTCTGAATGTGCTCTTTCAGGGCAGGGAAGCACAAGCACAAAAGCTGGCTGGTGGGTTCTGTAACTGCAGCATTTCCTGCAGCAAAGAGAAGGAAAAAGCCTAAGTAGGTTTTTTTTTTTTCCTAAATCTACCCCACAGCCTGGCAAAGCTCTTCCCATGACACCCATGGTAAAAAATATTCAGTCCCACCTCTTCCTTGCAAAGAAATTATCTGATTCTTGGTGATTATCATGCAACTCTCTTCTGCACAAATATGAAGCAGTGATGTCTCCATCTTTTACAAACAAATAGACATTTCTGTGAAAATCAAGACAAAATTTGCTTACAGGTGTCGCCTTTACCACCTTAGAAGGACATTATATTTTCTCCTGGGTTTGACATTTGCCAAAGCAGTAGGCTAAGATTTAGCTGCTGGAATTTGCACCAGCCCAAGAAATATCCCAGGAGAGCTCAGACTATTCTCTGGTAGGTCTTATAGCCTCGCTACCGAGCTCTTGAGCTCTTGATGAACTTTCCACCTGAGCGAACCCGCTGCATCCTGGTGGGACTGGGATTTCCTCCAGGAGCCACAGAGCCCCCACTCTCCTCTTTTGCAGCACGCTGGGGACGATGACGAAACATGGGGTGGCATTGCATGGAGATCCCCAGGGACAGCATGGAGAGGAGTGAGGGAGAGAGGAGGATGGGTGGTGCTGGATGGGGAGGAAAGCAGAAAAGAGGAGCAGAGTGGAGAGAGACCCACCGCTCACTGTGCCTGAGATGTTTAAAACAATAAGCTGATAATGGCTAATGGAAGAACAAAAGCTAAACTTTCTGGTTTAGCCTGGTGTTGGGTCCGGGGATAAACTTCAAAGAGGAGCTACAAAATTCAAAAGGAATTAAGCTCTGGGAAATGTTAAATCTGGCACACCTGGTTTACAAAGGGGTTGGTGGGTTTTTTTCTGGGTGCTTCTGTGTTTTCATTTTGCTGTTGGAGTGCCAAAGGCGATTCTCTCCGTCAAATGTAGACTCTTGACCTTCTAGTCGGGATGACAGGAGAGTTATCCCAGGGTGTGTCCACACCTGTCAGGCAATATTAGGCACAAAATAGAGCTGTCTGTCTTCTTTAGCTAAAATGGTTTCACAAATATTTCATAAATGCCTGTCTTCCCAGAGCAGAGAATCGCCTGCATTATCTCGGCGCGTTCAATATTGAGATTGATGACAACCGGGGTCATTGGTTAAACTGCCTAATCCTGACAAGCCGAGGCAAGGGGAGGAGGCAGGAGAGCGGCGGGATGGCCGCTGGAAATACCTGCGAGAGAGAGAGATCGGTCCCGAGAGCCAGAGAGGAAAGCGGCAGCTCTCTGCCGTGACTCGCGTCAACTCCCGCCATTTGCTTGGAGATGTTTGGAGACGATGCTGCCTCACGGACTTGGCTGTACTTGAGGATCGCCGGTGGTTGTGACATGGGGCAGGTTTACCTTGGCTCCTGGGAAATAAAAGCAGAGCTTGCATCTGCGATTACGGCTGTTACAAAGGAGTCTAATGCAAGGGAGCGGTGCTCCGGAGATGGGAGCCAAATTGCCATTTATGCAAAAGGCTTAGCTATAATGAAGGGCTGTTAAACCAGGAATAAACTCTCCTGCGCCCACCCCACCACCCCTTTCACCATGTTGCCAGAGGGGACCTTAAAGTGAGCATCTAGCCCATCTACCTTCAAATTTCTCTCTTTGCTCTGAGTGAAAGGAAAATCACAGAATCATAGAATGGTTTAGGTTGGAAAGGACCTTGAAGATCATCGAGTTCCAACCCCCCTGCCATGGGTAGGGACACCTCCCACCAGACCAGGTTGCCCAAGGCCACATCCAGCCTGGCCTTGAACACCTCCAGGGATGGGGCCTCAACAGCTTCTCTGGGCAACCTGTTCCAAAATGACGGACGGAGCGGAGAAGCTGGCCGATGGCTGGCAGACACTGCAAGCTTAATGTGCCCCAGTTCCTGGCGCTCGTCCCACAGGTACAAAACCAGTGCTGGAAGAGCTGCAGCTGGTCCTGCTGGAGAAGGTGGCTGTTACCTCCCTCCTTCCCCGCACACACAAGCATTTGCTGGGCTATTCCACCGCCACTCACCACTTTAAAAGAGCAAAAGGGGATGATGCGCACCACACCATAACTGGTAGCAGACTGGTTTTAAAAGTAATAATTGTGTATTGTAAGGAGCCGTAAGGTGCCTGTTACTTCTATGTTTGTAAACCAAGCATGGCTTTGACTGAACTAGCTCACTGGGGGCAAGAAACTTAAGGCCTGAAGTGAAGTGAAAAGAGAGAAGAGTATTGACCAGAGCAAACTGGATAAGAAGTTTCTGTAAAAAGGAAAAAGAGGAAAAAGGGAAAAGTTTCTGTTAAAAGGAAAAAAAAAAAAAAAAGCCATAATGGGAATTTCTTTCTCTCTCAGGGCTATGTTGTTCTTTTCCAGAGGCATCTGCACCAAGCAAAGAAACATCCAAAATAGGTATCCTGGTCAAGAAAATGTGTTAAATGCATGATAGTAGGATGTCAGTGGCTGGAGAAGCAGCAGGCGGGAGCGGTGAATTAAAAGCCGTAGCATCCTACACCCTTCGCTACATCCAGCCATCCCCTAAGCACAAAGGTGGTGGTAGTGGTTGGTCCCCCTTCCCACAGGCATTTTTCCTTGCTTGAGTGCAGAAACCCTTGTCCTGCAAAGCTCTGGGGGTTGGAAAGAGACACCCTTGGTTTGGGGGAGCCCAGAGGAAGGCTGTAAGTCTGGCTCGTGTTTCCTGAACCGAGTCACGGTCAGTGGGTCAACGCACAGATGGTGGAAAGATGTCACCGAGAGCGAGCTCGCCGGCCAGCCTGTGCTTTCTGGCAGGAAAAGCAAGAATGTCGTGGCACAGGTGGGTGCCTCCTTGTATCTCGATTTACTGTATCCCTCTGCTGCGTATCAGTATGGGTGGCTGCCTGCCTGAAAGGCAATGCAAAATCTCAAAGGGCTTTTACCCAAAACCAGCAACACCGGTCGCTTTCCCTTTCCCCAGTCAGAAAGGAGGTGTTGTCATCCAAAAAAACTGGCACGCCAAATGACCATGGAGCTTCCCTGTCCTGTGATCTGGGAAAGCCTCCCCAGATCCGTGCCACCAAGGAGGTCTCCGAGAAGCCAACAAGCATCAACTAGTCCTCCAGCGCCCCGTGCCAGCTCCCCCCGTGCCTGGGGGCACCAGTGAAGGTCCCTCACCCCCACCCACAGGGATGGATGGTACGGTTCCCATCAACGCAGTGTTTTACAGCTCCAGTTTTGGTTAGAGACATGGCATCCCTACCCATTTTGAGCCCACATCAGAGCTGTTCAGCCGAGACTGACGCCCACTCGTTGCCCACAGCTCTTCTGCCAGGCCAGAGCCAAGGCTGCTCACAAAGCCCGGCCCCAGCTCTGGTTCCCACACCCTGTGCACCAATCACCCTGCCTGCAGGGTGGCTTGCTGTGCAGAACCCTCTTTTTTTTTAATTTTTATAAATTTTTTCTTTTTTTTT
>VUYV01000237.1:1085329-1104358 GCA_008711295.1 Anarhynchus alexandrinus | reverse complement strand
CAAAACCCTGTAAGAAATACAGCTGTGGCTATTTGGCGTATATATTGGGGAGCTGTGAAGAACAACAGAACTGAAGTTTTCCTTAGCGTTTAAGGTGACGTGCAACCTTCACAGCTTGAAACACGCAGCTTCTCTTATGGAGAGAAGACAAACTGTGAGGATGTGTTTTATTGCTGTCAAGGTCTCCCTGCTTCCCACGGCTGCTGCAGTGGTGATGGTGAGGCAAACTGTCTTCTCCTTACGTACAACTTCTATCATCAGCGGGCACCTGCAACGGGTCACAGAGTTAGAGACGCTCTTTCTGCACCGGGAGTTTCAGATCCTTAAAATGGGATTGCTCCTGTGCATTTCTTTTAAAAAAATTAGCTGAGAAAAGTTCCTGCAAAGAATGCAGCATGACTATTCGGTGTTTCTCAGTTTCCTTTTTAAATCTCAGTTTTGAATGTTTTTTGCTCTCGCTCTCCTTCTGAAATAGGCGATGCAGTGTCTGGTCACTTCTGTTTATCGGCAGTCTCGTCTCTCGCACAGTTTTCAGACACTTCTGTGTCACTTACTATTTCCCCATCAGACTTATTTGAATATTACCATTTCTTCTGTGCTGAGGGGGAAGCTCAGGACAAGCTGCCCGTTTAAAAATGAGCTGATGGACCTTTTTTTCCCCTCTCATTACAGTGAAATTTCCTCTGAACTTGCGAGGACAAAACAGTGTTGGAGAACAGGTGGCAAATCTGATTCTGGTGATAGAGGAGTTTTCCACGTTCCAACCAATATTTAGAGGAGGGTGAAAAGTTGAGTAGTGAACTTGCATCGTGGCAGGGGCTTGGATGGATTTGCTCTTTGTGGCCAGCGAACAAGGGGAGAAAACCTTCCATGTGCTGCTTCCCACCCAAGGCTGCTAAACCCTTATCCCCTTACTTTTGTGACAAAGCATGGTGGTAAAACAGGGATACAGGCGGTGATTAGTGTTGGCTGCTCCGTGTCCCTGGTGTGGGCTTTTTTGGCTCTAGCTGGACCGAGGCTGAAGAGCTTTTGAATGGGCGCCATCGCCTGACGGAGTGTAAGTGTTTGAATTTTGGGGTGTCCCTGGGCCATGCCCATCGGGCGACATTCCTCGGCCAGGAGGGCTATGGACGGGTGCGCTCTGACCTTGACGTTGCTGTAGCCAGGCAAGGAATGTAAACAGGGCTCTGTGGCCTGGTTTAAAATACGGAAACACAACTTTCGCTAGAAGTTTGCGTTAATAAGTAAGCTCACTGGTGTGTAAATACTATGCATTCCTTCGGGTTATCTTCGCTGCGAATTTACAGAAGACTGGAGCCGAAAGTTTTCATTTGACTGCAAAAACAGTGAATGGCTCTCAATATTTGATTAAAGGCTATGAAAGAAGAGCAGGGACCTGCTGGAGTCTTGCCTGTTGTGCGGTGTCCTTACCTGCACCAAATGAGATCATAGAATCATAGAATGGTTTAGGTTGGAAAGGACCTTGAAGATGATCGAGTTCCAACCCCCCTGCCATGGGCAGGGACACCTCCCAGTGGACCAGGTTGCCCAAGGCCACGTCCAGCCTGGCCTTGAACACCTTAAATGATGGGAGCGACTGATTGATTTCTATTTTTTTTTTCACTGCCTTTTTTTTCCACAGCCAGACTGATAATTTAGGTCTTGTATCTAAGTAGATTCAACGTGCACTGACTGTAAAGTTAGGCAGTTAAAAAAGAGTCAAAGTAACGGGCCTGGCCCGTGGGCATGAGCATCTGCTTAAATGCGTGTAATTGTATTTTCAACGTAATTAGGTGCCTCATGTGTAAATGGCTGTGACTTATTTAGGAGCTCTCTCACACTTTATTCTCCACTTCGCAGCATTAAAGCAGCGAACAGTACACCTACAGACAAAAAGAAAAAGTCTCCATGTTTTTCACCTTTTGGGAAAAAAAAAAAAGCAGTGGGTCTATCTCAGGCTGAAGAGGAAAACCTGCCTGCGGGGAGGTGCGGAGCAGTAATATTTTACTACTGTTAATAAATAACTGATGGGGTCAAGAGGAAAAAGTGGCACGGTACTTTTGATGAAGGTGAAGCTGTTTTCGGTGGCTTGGCCCAGCCAGCAGCCCCCCGGCTGTGGTGGGAATAGGGGGCTGCTGTAGCCGGGTGTAGCAGTGAGGGGGTGCATGGGGTTGGCCTGGGGGGGTCTTTCTGTGCACCCCAGGGCTGCGGGGGTACCCGGGCAATGCTGTGGCAGGCTGTGGGGTCGGTTCTTGCCTTTTTTCTTGCCTGTCTGGCCGCTTGTGGAAAGTTTCGGGGCGGATCCCTGGAGGTGTTCAAGGCCAGGTTGGACGGGGCTTTGAGCAACCTGGGCTGGTGGGAGGTGTCCCTGCCCATGGCA
The DNA here is from genome assembly GCA_008711295.1 of Anarhynchus alexandrinus. Classification (NCBI taxonomy): domain Eukaryota; kingdom Metazoa; phylum Chordata; class Aves; order Charadriiformes; family Charadriidae; genus Anarhynchus; species Anarhynchus alexandrinus. Next base: position 1,101,978 of record VUYV01000237.1, on the reverse strand, counting down.
AGGACATGGGACTAGATGATCTTTAAGGTCCCTTCCAACCTGAACCGTTCTATGATTCTAAGATTTTTGCCCCACCTGCCCCTGGAGCCTGGCTGGGACGGGGGACGAGAGGATGAGCTGCCTGCCCCAAAGTGTTACAGGGAGAGCATCCCAACCTCCCGCTGCTGGCTGGCAGGGGGCAAGGGATAGAAATGCTCTTCTTGTCTGCACAACCTCCATGCACAGGTACCGGAGAGCCTTGGACAACGCTTCCCTTCACCTGCATCGTTAAGGGATAACGTGACCCAGAAATTACGGCTGCATCCTTTCAAACCTCTGCTGGTGTTGCTGACGTTTCTTGTTTGTTGCGGTCCAGAGCTTTGGCTGGTCTTATGAGTAATGGGTTTTGATGGCCACGGAGATAATAACTGGAGGAAAAAGTATCCGGTGAGGAGGAGGGAATACTAAACCTCTGCTATGCATAGCATGTTTTCTGCTGCTGGGATTGTAAAATGTAAACCAGGAGGAGGCTCGTCGCTGAATAGGTCTTTCCCCGTTTAAGCCATCCTGGCTTGATAATGGAAAGTTCATGAGAGTGTAATCTGTAGTTAACAGGGATTGAGCAGTCCTAGTATGCTTGGTGCAGGTGTGTCTGAGCCAGAAGTGGATTAAAATCCACATGCCGTTCTAGCGTCTGGAGATTAGACTCTTGAATTGTAAAATTAGACCCTACCGTGAAATAAGGGCAGGAATATGAAGCACATCTGGGAGTTGCTTTAGCGCCGACAGCTTGGGGCTTGAGGGTACAGGGGATCAAGTGTTTCACGTGGGACTTTAAAACTTACTTCTCTGCCAGTTTTCTTAAACTAAATGGTTACGCCTTAAGAGCTTGCTCAGCGTCCGTTTTTGCAGTGATCAGAGTTGCTCGGGTATTAGGAAATTGGTGGGTGTATCTAGGTTTTTAAGTTGGCTGAAGGGGAAGCTTTGGAAACATAAGCAGACTTTGAATAAACAAAACCCCCAAACCTAAATTTGCTGATTTAGAGGGTCAAGGAAATCTTAGGCAAAACTATAGGTCCCGTGATGAAATTTGTCGTCTCCAGTAAAAGTGATTTGAAGCTTTCTTGTAACTTTGCAAGGCTTTTGCAACTTAAGTCTTTAATGAGCGTTATTATTTTAATAAGATTTCTGTCTTTGACACACCTTCCATTTGCACCCACTAATATTTGTCATCCTGGAAGCTGAATTTTTTTTTTTTTTTTTCCCCCTTTCAGCTCTCCAGGATGCTCCACCTCATTTTTGTGTCTTCATCGCCTTTTGTGTTCCCAGCTCAGACTTCCTTCTGTAGCTCTCGCACTCGATTTCTGTGTCTCGGACAATGGGCATCTTTGAGAGGTTTTCATACGCTTCATAGAAGGGCCGTGCCCTTTTGTAACGACTGCTTGAAAAGAAGTGACCAAACTTCTTTATAATAACCCTTCGGTCATGCCCAGAGCAATCTCTCCAATTAGAAGCTGATGTTTCAAATGGAGTTTTCAAGAAATGTATGTGCAATAATTAAACTAACTAGCAGGAGTTATAATTCAGCGAAGTCGGTGGGGCCGGGCTGTTGTCCATTGTTCCTGCTCGGCCAGGCGTAGGGGGGGGGAACTTTTTTTGCCGCACTGGGAGCTGGAGCTAAGTGCTCCCTTTCTTTTGTCTCCCTGCCGTGTTCTCTCTTGCCACCAAAAATTAAATTAACACCCCACCAGTTTAGGTTCAGTAATTTTCACAGTGAGTTTTCCAGTCATTAGTGGCTGGTTATGGTGCAGTGTAGGCTGTTGGACATTAAATGTTATTCATCTATAGCCAGTCATAAAACATGAATCGTCTTTTTTCCTCCCAATTATCTCCTTTATATCACAAAAATTTCTTTTCAGTGAGGGGGCATTAGGTTTCATAGTAATAAAACATCCGAGGAGGAGTTTACTGCACACTCTTCTACACCTTTTGTATGCCCCGTGGTATTACCATGGGAACTTCAGGGCTCTTAAACTACAGTTTTGTTTCTCTCCTTCTCTCCTGCCCCAACTTAGAGCCAGTTAGAGATCCACTAAGTACTTTTCCTATCTTTGAGGTAGTTATTGCAGCCTGGAGGAAAAAAAAAGAAGGTAAACCTGGGTAAACTTAAGCTGATGGGGCAGCTGAGGTGCTTGTGAATTTACTTCCAACTTCGAGCAAAGAACTTTGCTGCTCAGAAGTGTTGGGTTGGGCCTTTAACGTACTTTGTGAAAGCAGCTTTTAGAGACTGGGGAGAGAGAGAGGCAAGAGCTAAATGAGTATGGACGGCGTATCACGTGCCTGATTGCTCAGTATGTGGTTTGTGCTCACGTTTTGGTAGTGAAATCTTGGAGTCAGAAATGCTTTTTGCTCTTGAAAGCAAGCTGTGGGTGGTCTGCAAGACTAATGCAGGTTATCTAAAATGTATTGTGAAAATAAAAAACACAGGAAGGAAAGAGATCACCTCTTTCATTTCATTTTTCTTTTTTTTTTTTTCATTCCACACAGCTTCTCGTGAAGAAGCAAAGTCAAATACACTGACGCATAGTATTCATTGTGCAGCTCAAGTGAAGGATCTATAAGGTTAATGGCCAGCTAGTACTGTCTCCCCACCTCCTTCCCCCCCACAAAGAGCACCATTGTATAGTGAAGAGTCCTTCCCGGTGGCAAATAAATCATCGAGCCTTGCAGGTTAAGCCTCGGCTGCGTATAAAGAAGCGATGCTGTAAGGGAACCGTGGAGGTGGGTGGGGTGCCTGGGGACCATGGCAAGGGATGGCCACGGGGCCACCAGCCACAGGCACCCCCATCCCGCCCGCTCCTCTTTGTGGCACAAAAACTCAAGTAATGCCTTCCCAACTTTGTCCTGTCTTTGTAATTGGCTAGTTAGAGGCATGTTGCTTAATATTTTATTTATCAAATTTATCAAATTATTTTAGCGGACTAAGTTCAGACCTTCTACGTGTGTTGCCACAATTTAAAATTTAGCTTTGAATGGTTTGATTTGATTCCTGGAGAAATGTGTGGTTAGTGCAGAGATGTTATAGGAAGGGTCAGCCACGTATGAAAACACTGCCATCCCTGGGCTTGAGGGACAGGTCTTTGATTTGGCTCCTTTGGAAAGGGAATGGGAACAAAGTTGGTGCTTTCTCCCAGCTCTTCTGGTGCTGTTGCCTTTAGCCGTTCATCCGGATGGTGAACCTGTCCTCCTTTTCTGCTGGCCAGGAGAATTACAGCTTGTCCCCCAGGTAGGGCATGCCAAAGCTTTACCACGTTCTCATCTGCACTCACAGAATCATAGAATGGTTTGGGTTGGAAGGGACCTTAAAGATCATCTAGTTCCAACCCCACTGCCGTGGGCAGGGACACCTTCCACTAGACCAGGTTGCTCAAAGCCACATCCAAGAGACATCCATTTAGACAGAGCAGCAGAAAAGATGCAATCCAGATGAATCAGGTGTCCTCTAAGACTCTTGGCATCCAAAGCTGCCTTCTGAGCAACAACACTCCTTCCCTTGGCGTCGGCAAACACGTGATGGCCAGGCTCCTTTTTTCTTGGTAGTCAAGGAAAGGCTGAAGTGTTCAGAGAAAACAAAAGCTACAACCGGGTGGTGGTTTCCCCCGCAGAAACGGTGGCTGTGAAACGTGAGGATGGGAAGAACTTCTTAATAATCGTTTTCTGCAGTAGCAGAAATTTAACGGGGTTCTGAAAATTCCAGCTCTCTCCAAACTTTGTTTCTTTGTTTTCAATATAAAAGCATAAATGTTTTGATTGTTTTCTAATGATGTTGACTGCTGGGAATGTTATTGCAGTCTCCAGTATCGAAACTGCTCCCTGGGTGGGCCAGATCTGGAAAGGTTTTTAAGGATATTATGTTCTTCTTGGAATAAAATCCCTTCACCTAAGATGTAAACATGCTTTCTTCTGTCCGGTCTACTTGATCCCTCAGTTTATGACCTGGAATTTCACCTGAGACCTGTGATGAGAAATATCTGAATGTTAAGAATGTACAAACACGTATATTTTGATGAAACAAAGTGCATTCCTGTTGACATTTGAGCAGGTCTTCACGGCCCTTTTTTAATTGGGCTCCTGTTCCAGGCCACAATAGCAATAGAGCACTCATTCAAAGGTCAGTAACTACCCAGGGAATCTGAATAGTGGTTCTTCTAGTTGCTTTTTTTTTTCTATGGCAGAAAAGCAATGGTGTAATATTGCCGTCGGCACTTATTAAGCCTTTTTTTTTTTTTTTTTTTGTTAAATGAAAGAAAGTTACTATACTGTGCACTTAAATATGCACAGTATAATGACTTCTGTAGTGTGTTTTCTGGAGCTGGATCTACTTCTGACCCATGCAATATGAGACTTTGTTGTTGTTCTTCCTTCAGGGGAGGGACACGGGATGGGACACCAAAACGGCAGAAGTCCGAGTAAAATACAGCTGCCTTTTAGCTTAACCTTGAATTCCACCGTCAGGAGATTAACGGATGGAGATGCAGGTGTATCAAAGATTGCTCTTTTAGAAAGGCAAACCAATTCACTTAAACTCTATGAAATGACGCCAGACTTAGTTCTTTACAAGATCTATGCACTGTGGCAGTGAAAAATGTTTCTATTTCAAGAGTGTGGTTTGGGTAGCTTCATGAAGTTTTATTTCTACAGCAGGTTTTGCTAGCTGTTAGTACTTCAGAAGGTACATAGGGTAGCTCATGCTGGCCTTCAGAGGAGAGTGGAAGTGCTGAGGGACCCGTTGATGGTCCTGGTACGGGGAATCCCACCGAAAGAGGGGAGAGGGGCTCTTGGAAGTTGACACAAGTCCCAGTGATAGCATGACCTAAAATGCAGTGGCCGGGCTGGTCTTGAGGGAGGCTTATTCCTTCTGGTGCCAGCAGAAGGGGAAGATGGGGAAGGGTGTGATTTGCGGGGGGAAGACCTGGGACTGGACTGTGGCTGAGCAGTGGCTTAGTCCCCGTGTTGGTCACCACATCCACCCTCACCAGTAACCGCAGCTCCAGTAACTCCTGGTTATCTGCTGCCTTAAAGTTGCGTGTGCTGGAACGTCTGCTCTCACTGGGGGTTCAGAGGGTGGCAAGAAGGAGCGAGGCTGCAAGGACCGTGTTTAACACTGGAGCTGTAAAACAATGTATTATTAGCATTAGAAAAAGCTGGGTGCTGCCACTATGTTTGAGATTTGGCAGATGAGTCTTAGGTATTATTGTGGGGCTAATAAAAAAATGAGTATTTCTTTTTTAAAAACGGGAGCTTTTTAATCCTTTTAAAAAAGAAATCCTATACCAAGTCTAGTGAAACTTGTAACCTAAGAAGAAAGGCAAATTAATATTCACTCTTTCATGCTGTAGTTGTATTTTCCACTTTGGTAATAATATCCGTGGCCCATGGCAGGGGGGTTAGAACTAGATGGTCTTTAAGGTCCCTTCCAACCTAAACCATTCTATGATAGCTTTATATATGCAAAAAATATGGAAGAAATAGATAGTTTTCTGGATGCATCAGCCTTTCTCCTAGTCATTGTGAGGAATACTTAATAGCCTAATAAATATATCACATCTACCTACCTTGTCTTACCGGTATCCTTGGGTCCATGTGCTGATAGAGCCCTGCAACTGTGCCAGCAGCAGTGAATACAGTTCATTACCGATGTCCCTTCCCAAAGAGATCAACCCAACGTAAATGAGATTTCTCACTGCCTGCTAATTTATTGTGTTCAAATTCTACAGAGAGGTAACCAAAGTCCTGTAAGCTCCATGTGATGCTGCGTGAACTTCTCCAACATACGTTGGAGTTTGGTGTTTTGGGGGATTTTGGGGGATTTTTTTTTTTCTCCTTTTCTTTTAGGGGGGTGCTTTAGTAAAAGGATTCTCGATGTGTTCTTTGGCTGCCAATAGTGCTCAACCTGCCCTCGAGCCTTCCAGCCGCTCCTCAGCCCGTGTGGGAGTGGACTCTGCCCTCGCCTCCCGCTCCGGCAGACCGGCATGAAATGTTTGCTCTCCGGCTTGCACGTATGGCAGGGTTAGTGCCCAGACAAGTTCCCTTTTCATTGACAGATGAAATAACAATAGCTGGCATTGAGAGCAAGCCGAGTGTTTTCTTTGGGTTCCCCTGAAGGGCCTCCTTTGTCTCCACTGTCTCCGCTCAGGGAAACCCGTACACCTTGCTTAATCTGAGGGTGCTGTCGAGATGCTCTGGCTCCTGAAGCCCAAAGTAGGTCAGCATCCATGTGGGAGCTGCTAGCGGGAGCTTCCCGGTCAGGCTTTGCCAATGGCCCCTGTCAAGACCAGTGTTGGCAATCCTGAGAGCCCAAAGAAGAGGGTGAAATGTCCACCTGGAAAGAGAGAGTAGAAGAAGGAGGTCCTGGTGGACTGTCACATACTTGGTGTTTATATGGCCATATAAGTCAAAGGAGGAGCAGATTGTGGGTGGTCGGATGAGTCTGGATGGAGGTTTTCAGGATTCTGGTGTCACGTTGTGTGTGGCCCTGGTCCGGCTGTGAGAAGTCAGCAGCTCGCCTGGGCTGTAGGGACGTCCTAATTAGCCGCATGTTCACAAGGCGGTTTAACCAGTTGAAAAACAGGATTTTAAGGTCTATTTTAAAGCAAAGACAGTATCTAACATACTAGACACTATTAGTAGGAGAGGTTATTAAAAAATAAATAAAAGGGTGTGAATTTTCTCCCTAGTTTAATTTGAGAGAAGAGAATTTAAAGGGGCACATTCATCCACTGTTTCTGAAGTGGGACTGAAAAAAGCTTTGAGGACACTGTCGCCATTGATAATTTGTCACAATTATCCTTTTGGTTAAAAAGGCATACTTTCTTGGTGTTACTGACTGAAAAATCCTATGCCATTAAAGAGGAAAACGTTAGTTTTGTGAGAAGCTGTGGAGAAAAATAGTCATGAAGGGGTAAACAATGGGTAAATAGGGAGCAGGAAAATAATAACTTCCAGTCTCTGCAATCTTAGATGCTCTAGAAACAAGTATATTTCTGAAAGAGGCATCTTCAGACTGGATGTCACCCTTGTAGAGAAGCTCCTTTTACGAATATGAACATCTGGAAGGAGTGGGGGACCGAAAGAGAAGGGAGGCTGGCCAGGTTTTTAATTATGTGAACAGATAATCTTGGATGTAGCATCTCAGATGGTAGGGAACCAAGCCTGACAAGTGTCAGGTCTGCTCTGTTTTTATCAAAAGTGGAGACATTAATAGTAGTTAATGCGTTTTCTTAGGAGCTCTAGCTGTGCGGTACCATCTCCATCTTTCAGACAATTGGGAGGTGCCTGTGAGGATGGGAAGGAAGAGTGTAGGACTCGTAGGGCTGTGAAGCTTTGCAGAGTTTCTCAGAGAAATTTTGACTTCCTTCATATAAATACGTGTGTGAGGGTGTATATAATGTTTTAAGTGCTGTACGAACAGAAGTTTGCCATTACCTTGAGTGGTCTTGATTCAACAAGACGCAGATTCCCACACATGGAAATGAAGTCTGACTTTGGTGGTAGAGCTCACATTTTTAAATATAGGCATGTTGTATGTTCTTGTATTTGCCTGACTGTTGTTAAGAGATTCACCTGAGGAGTTAATCTATGTGGTTAATCCCAGAGTGGGTCATCTGCATCTGAGCCGGGAGCCCTTTGCTAGTTAAGGTTTGCAAAAACAGGACTAGTATTCTTCACATTTTTATTTTTGATGTGAGCAATACTTTGAAAAATAAACAGCAGAAGAGTTCATTCCGGGTCCGTAGGTTCCTTCAGGAGAAGTACGAAGAGGAAGTCATAATTAATACTTCTTCAATAAAAGTATGAAGAGGAAATCTTAATTAATACTTTGTCAAAACAGATGAAGTCACAAGAAGTAGGCAACTTGACCTACAAGTATTCTGGTTTCTTTCCNTATTGAACTGCATGAGGTTGGCTTGGGCCCACCTCTCCAGCCTGTCCAGGTCCCTCTGGATGGCATCCCTCCCTTCCAGCGTGTCTACCTCGCCAAACAGCTTGGTATCATCGGCAAACTTGTAGAGAAGCTCCTTTTATGAGTATGAACATCTGGAAGGAGTGGGAGACCGAAAGAGAAGGGAGGCTGGCCAGGTTTTTAATTATGTGAACAGATAATCTTGGATGTAGCATTTCAGACGGTAGGGAACCAAGCCTGACAAGTGTCAGCTCTGCTCTGTTTTTATCAAAAGTGGAGGCTTTAATAGTAGTTAATGCATTTTCTTAGGAGCTCTAGCTGTGCGGTACCATCTCCATCTTTCAGACAATTGGGAGGTGCCTGTGAGGATGGGAAGGAAGAGTGTAGGACTTGTAGGGCTGTGAAGCTTTGCAGAGTTTCTCAGAGAAATTTTGACTTCCTTCATATAAATACGTGTGTGAGGGTGTATATAATGTTTTAAGTGCTGTACGAACAGAAGTTTGCCATTACCTTGAGTGGTCTTGATTCAACAAGACGCAGATTCCCACACATGGAAATGAAGTCTGACTTTGGTGGTAGAGCTCACATTTTTAAATATAGGCATGTTGTATGTTCTTGTATTTGCCTGACTGTTGTTAAGAGATTCACCTGAGGAGTTAATCTATGTGGTTAATCCCAGAGTGGGTCATCTGCATCTGAGCCGGGAGCCCTTTGCTAGTTAAGGTTTGCAAAAACAGGACTAGTATTCTTCACATTTTTATTTTTGATGTGTGCAATACTTTGAAAAATAAAACAGCAGAAGAGTTCATCCTGGGTCTGTAGGTTCCTTCAGGAGAAGTACGAAGAGGAAGTCATAATTAATACTTCTTCAATAAAAGTATGAAGAGGAAATCTTAATTAATACTTTGTCAAAACAGATGAAGTCACAAGAAGTAGGCAACTTGACCTACAAGCATTCTGGTTTCTTTCCCAGGGTAGGAATTAGTGGCTATCATCTTGTCCTTTTTCATGTATGGCGGTAGCTTCTAGCCTTTGGTTTATAGATTTCTTATTGATTCAAGTCCTTTGCTTTTGTTTCCGAGGTATTTTCTGATTGTTAGTTTGTCTTTGTCAGAGGTGTACAGCTAGAGCTCCTCGCTGAAGCCATTGCCAAGTAGCTGTTGGAAGGTCTGTAGGGACTTGCTTTTTGGCTACCTTTCAAGCCCGCAGTATGGCTGTAAAATGTTTTAGTGTCAGAATCACTACATCTATCATTGTTCCGCTTTTCTCTGTCAATGGCTAGTCTCGTTCAGTGACATATTTGATCTTAAAGAGGGAAAGCAGATTTATCTCTGTGCCAGCGCATGAGTCTTTTTAATTTTTCTGCTCAGATAACTGTTGGGCTTCAGGTTTCAGTGGTTACCTAAATTAATCCCAGTGCCGTCTTTCCAATCTCCTCAATGTTTGTGTTGAGACAGAGGACAAAAACGTATCCTGTCTGTTGGGAGCCACTAGACGCTAATCATCTTGCGAGATGGAAGAAAAGTGAGCTACAGACTTCAGAGCTGATTTTTGTGACGAGTGATGGGGGTAAAAAGGAAATAATTTTGACAGAGCTTTTTTCCCCACTAGCTAGGAAAATGTTGAACAACTGGGATCTGCTATTTCAATTTTTTCTTGTTTCCATGTTGGTGAACACTTTTGCTCGGTGGCTTGTGCGCCCATTTCCAGTTCTTGAGGATTTTCCATTGCTTTGAATAATTTACATTGCCTCCTGTCCCAGTAAGTAATAAACTGCCAGTGTGATGGTCCTCAGCTTTCTTGAGTTTGCAGATTGCTGACTTTCCACTGGAAAAAGTCAGCAAAATATAAGTGCCACTTTTCACTTTTACCTTTCTGTAGACCTTTTGGAAAGGAGTTGACAGATCATTTGGGGTTCTGCAGACCCCAAGTTGAAAACCACTGACTTTGCCAAGCCCAGTGTTTTAACACCTGACTGTGCAGGTACCTGTGCAGCTGAAGCTTGTGCTCCCCTACCAGCGTGCTGCAATCTTTGTCAAACCTTTCCTTCTCATAGTTAACAATTCATCATCTATGGCGGCTACCCTGAACATCGGTGCTCACTCTGCACCTTCTCCTCTCCTCCCTGCTTTGAGGACACCTGCGGTGGTGACTTTTGGAGCAGCCCCCCTAGCCGTGTACAGCGATGGTTGGCACTTCCAGGGCCGCCTGCTGGAAAGCTTGGTCCAAACGTTGCTCCTGCTCTTGTGTTTGACAGCACGAGCGCTTCGGGGCAGAGAACTTGGTGGCTCTGTCAGATCGATGTTGCTGTGGGCACTGCCATGCTGACCTGGGGCTGAAGTCCATAGGTGCTTTCACAGTGCAAACCCCGAGGTAATGATACTCACATAGGGGGTTGCTTGTGGATGAGAGGTAATCTGTTAATAGGCAACCGGGCAAAGAGTTCTTGCTCAAAACCTGCCTGGATTTGCTTTACCTGTTCTCTCGCTGCTTGGGCTGTAGTAATTACTTGTTGTGGCACCCCGCAGCCTGCTTCATGAATGAGTTGCATGCATAAGTCTCTTGAAAGCTTTAGTAGAGCTACGGTGAGTTTGCAGTCACAGGTACTTTGATAGGTGTTTGGCTTGAAACTGGAGTCATAAACATGTAATACTTCATAAATGGCTATCCTTACCTTAGGTGCACTGGTTGTTCACTCAGAAAATGACTGCAGGGCCCATCGGGCATAAGAGGAGGTGTGTCATACTGTCCCAGTCTGTGGTCTTGGACTCCCAAGAAAAACTTGGGCTTGGACTTGAGGTCTTGGACTCCCAGGAAAACACCGACAGTGATTGCACAGGGTGTTGCAGAAGAAAATGAGAGCCTGCAATGGTTTATATGGTGTTTCCTTCACTGAACTGCGAGGTAATGATTGTTGCGTGATGTAACCTATAGGTTTTAGTATTGTATATGACTTCTCGCAGCCTTGTTCGTTACTAAATATGGTAAGAAAAGATGAGATTTGCACCTCAAGGCAATGCTGCATCTTCTACTGAAACACGTTTGTCAGTACTGCCTGGCTCTCTTCTCTCTGTGGCAACGCACAGAAGAATATCCGGGGAAGTGACCTACTCTCATCCTGGAAAAGCGAGGGTGGAAAGCAAAGTGGCATCGTCTGGGTTTTTTTTTTTTCCCTTCCTGAAACCAAGGTCTCGGCACTTTTGCAAGGTGACCAAGCGTTGTTTCATTGTTAGGCTCCTTGGGTTTTCCTGCAGGGGTTGCAGCTGAACGCGAATGTATGTGAGCTAGTTTTGAGCGAGCCAGCTCAGGTATGGTTTGCATTCTTCAGCTCCAGCAATAATTAGGGCTTTCAGCAGCGGCTAACTGCCCGTGCTGCTCAGGCAGCCTGTGATGAGTGTCAATAAGTGCCTGAACTCCCTAGATTAAAGCTAGCTCAGGCTTATCTAGACTAGTTGGGATCCTATAACCCTCCTTTACAAACAGAGCTGTTGCAGTGAATTCCTCAGGGCTTTTCGCTTCCTGCCTTTTGAATTTCTTTTTTTCTTTCTGTGAGCTGAGCAAATGTGGCTTTTACCTTTATCCGTAACTGACCTTTTCTCAATGCTATCTCTGCTTAAAAGCTTGCGCCAGCATGCAAGCTCTTGTCATCCTCTCCATGGCTCTTGTCATCCTTTCCACCACGGTGTGGCTTTGTGCCAGGATCACACCAACCTGATGAAGTGTCGGTAACTGCCTGTCCCCTCCCAGCGTACCTGCTACCCCGCTGCTTGCCACATCGTCGTTCTTCTGTTGGCTCTGCTCTAGCTGCTCCTACAATCTCCACCTTCCTCGGAGGCATCTCGTCTCTCCGGATGGCTCCAGAAATGTCGTTGGCTGCATTTGGTGCTGGCTGGGGCTGAGCTTCCAAAAGTTGGCCCTTGGAATGGATATGGTGCTATTTTGCTTTGAAGTCACACCACGCGTTTTGCAAACTGCATGTTTTTGACCCTTAAAAACAAGAGATGGTGAAGGCAAGGCATGGTGCCGAACAGCGTGGGAACAACAGGGTTGAGAATCCACCCGCTGGAACCTAATAGGGTAGATATGGGAAGTGCTTGAGTCAGTCTTTACCGGTGTTGTCCCTAACTCGCCTTTTTTATCTGTTGCCTCTTCACTGAGGAAGACGCAGGTCCATTTTGAGAAGTTTGACTACAGGAGTATAGTCCCTCCTTATCATTTTTAGCAGGAACCGAACTTCCCTCTGTATCTGTAGTGCCACAGTGGTTTGAGCTGGTGTAGGTCAGCACCACGAAGATCTCCCAGCCTTTGGTCTCCCCTTTGCTCCTGCACAGGAGCCTACAGTGAGCCAGCTCAAAACCTAACCCGGGCTGAGGGGGGAGGACAAGTGAGATTGGGATAAATTGCTGTGGACCTGCAGCCTTATCTTCTCTGCTTTATAGTCTGCAAACAGATATTTGTGGGTTCATAAGGTAATTTGGGTGGGAAGGGACTTCCAAAGGCCTCTGGACTGACCTCCAGAGAGCTCTGGTCCAACCTCCTGCTCACAGCCATGACACTGAGCTGGGTTGCTCTCATCATCTAACCCGTAACACCCCGTTGAAGACAGCAGCAGCTAACAGCAGCCCTGGGGATCTTGTGGATGATTTCCACATTTCCTGCATGTTTTGCTGTGGACAGGTCCTTTTGTAACTCTGGCTCTGGCATAACAGGTTCCCCTGGTCCTCCTGCCTCCAGTTGCTCTGCGTAATGGGAGACCTGGGAGCACAGAGCGGTGGCCAGCTGGCTCTTCCACCCACGCCGTTTAGACACACTCTTTTTTGGCACCTTCTTGAATGCACAGCTATGAACAAGATTAGGCAGCTGATGCCTTCGCTTGCAATGTGCTCATTCTTTAAAAAAACAAAACAAAACAAAAAAGCACAAACCCCCACAAAACGTTGGCCTGCCTCAGCCGCGTTTGTCTGTTTTGACAGATGCGTAAGGTGATCGACAGACCCATAGTTGTCAACAGCTTTTTATAGGAGGATCTTTTCTTACTGCACCGCTTGTTCTTCGGAAAGACTTATTTTTTTGCCAGTCACTTCTTCCATGGTTAATTTTTTTTTTTTTGCCAGAAACGCAGCAATAGCTGCTTTAAGTAATTGTGGTAGATCTTTTGAAATGGCCAGTAATGCTGAGAAATTAGGTTGTAATGACTTGGTGAATGGAAGTTACAGAAAACAAATTAACCAAAGGCTCTTTCTTTCCCTCCTAACCTCATTTTTCCACTTCTTTTGTGACTTTTCTGTCTGCAGTTGACCTGCTCCTTGAACAACCGCAGTCTTTTTACTCTGCTCATTAAATCATGTTTTCAGTCTGGCTTTAGAATCACAAACTACTCTTGTTAGTGAGCATTTCCTTCTTATCTCCTTCCTTTCATTCTTATCTCTGCCTTTCGGCAGAAAGCACTTACCAGAGGCTATGGGCCTTGAAGTTGGTCTCCGGGAATAGAGGGGAGGAGGAGACATTGACCATTCACGCTTTAATTTCAGTGTTTCTGCAGCCTGATGGATACCCTCCAGGCTATGGAAATGCTTCACTGACTCACAGAGAATTCATCTTCTGAATAAATGATTAAAAAAAAAAAAGAAACCTTAATTATGTATTTTTGCATAGAAAACACAGAAAACATACAAAGTTTGTAAGTTTTTTGGCCACTCGTAATACAACAGATCTGTTAATCTGCTCCCGATGCAGAGTTAGACTGGTTGAGTTCAGTGTGGCTGGTCAGCAGATTTGGGGGACTACACCATAGTGGATCTGGAAAGGGACTGGTTAAAGGAAGAAGCCAAGTAGATGGATGGATGACCCTCCTGCTTTTAGGAGCTGTTGCCAAAACCCTGGTGTGTTGCTGGAGGAGGCAAGCTTGGTAACTCTAGAGCTTCCCATCCCACCTTACTTAAAAGATCCAACTTTTATTTGCATCAGTGGGAATTTTCCAGCGGCAGTAGGGGTTAGGCTGTGTTTCTACTGAATGAAAAATAGAGATGCCTCAAGCTAAGGAGAACACAGGAGAGAAAGAATATATGAAAACATAGACTTTGCGATTGGTGTTACTCTTTCTTCTAATATCCATTTCCTCTTTTCTTGCCCAAGAAAATACGTTTTTGCTGTTGAATTATTAACAGATCAGCTTCTGAGGGTCCAGCCAGGAAACACATTCTCAGTCTCCAGAAATGAGAGCGCTCTTTCAGTAACAATTTGCAGCTTTCATCAGGGTTGTGAAGATAACATGAGTAATGGCAGTTGGGTAAAACTGTTTTGTAAGTGCTGGAGCCAAACTCACCCTGGACTCAGTAAAGAGGGGAGGTCACACTTTTTCATGTTATTCTAGGCTAGATATGAAGGCTGCTGGTAAAGTTGAATATTCCTGTTATTTAGTTGCTGGCAAGAGTAAATACATTTTTCTGTTATCTTCTGGACAAACTGTAGCTTTCTTTTTAGTGCTGGAAGCGGCTGGTTTCAGGTGAATTGAAGAAGATGTGGTGGGGTAAAATCAAGCAATTCTCTGCTCATGTGTTCCAGTTATTCTGCTTTACATTTAAACCGTTCAGAAGTAAGTGTGTGTGTGTAAGCAAAGTTTTACTGCCAGTTGAGTGAGATTATGTATCTTGCCTGATAGTATAACTCATACAAAATATGCTGCCCAAAGCATCACTAGAAATACGATACAGTGGCATTTGCAAGCCCAGGCAATTATGTACAAGATTTTCTAAATGCAGAATCCAGAGCTGGCTGGCTGACTAATACATTGGTAAGGGCACGCCTGACTTTATTAGATAGGAGTCTGTTCTTTGATCAAGTCACAAAAGCTATTTTTTTTTTTCTTTTTCTTTCTGACTAGCTAGCAGTGTCTGGACAAGCTATCTCACACAGTTAGCTTCTCACTCCTTGGAAGTAAAAGCATCGTCCTATTTCTTTGGAAGTTTCTGAAATTTATTATGGTACATTGTAAACAGGGGAGGGGGAAAATATAGACAATATGTTAAAAGGATTATTGTTGGTGCCGTTTGTATTTCCTTCTCTTGGTCCATTTGTCACTCATTTAAATGAAAGCTCTTTTCCTTCCCTGTCCGATGTTTGTGTTGGGTGCCAGCCTGTGTTTATGGTGGTGGCCTTGGGCATCCCACACTGGCACTCATGACTGGACAATGCTGAGAATGCAGATGCACAACAAACACAATTAAAATATCTTTGTTCCTTTTAAGAACTTGTTGTTAGGTATGTTTCAATGCAAGGGTGTGATTTACCTTCCTAAGTACAGTTGGGTTTGTTTTTTTTTTGAAGGTCACAGCTTTTCCACTGGAGGAGTTCCTGTGTATTTATTCTGGCTGAGAAGACAACTGGACTAAAGGCTTTTGCTCAGCCTTATTTAGGCAGGAGCCCAAATACTAAGGCATTTCTGTCTAAAGGGTAGAAAAAGATTTGAGAAACATGCTTGAGTTGATAACAGAAAGGTAAATAGAAAATTGCAGAAACAAAGGCAGGAACTTGGGCTTCCTCTTTGATTTTTTGAAACTTATAGTGTTTACCAGTTTGTTTTGAACTTAATGTATCTTTTTTTTCCTTCTGTAAACTTATGGTTTAAGAAATAGAAAATAAAACAAGGTGATGAAGGTGAAGCTCTGGGGCCCTGAACATAAGAAGGACATGGACCTGTTGGAGCGGGTCCAGAGGAGGGCCGTGAAGATGATCCGAGGGCTGGAGCGCCTCTGCTGTGAGGACAGGCTGAGAGTGTTGGGGTTGTTCAGCCTGGAGAAGAGAAGGCTCTGGGGAGACCTTAGAGCCCCTTCCAGTACCTAAAGGGGCTACAGGAAAGCTGGGGAGTGACTTTTGATCAGGGAGTGTAGCTATAGGATGAAGGGTAACGGTTTTAAACTGAAAGAGGGGTTGGACATTAGGAAGAAATTCTTTCTTGTGAGGGTGGTGAGACACTGTCCCAGGTTGCCCAGGGAAGCTGTGGCTGCCCCATCGCTGGAGGTGTTCAAGGCCAGGTTGGATGGGGCTTTGAGCAACCTGGTCTGGTGGGAGGTGTCCCTGCCCATGTCAGGGGGGTTGGAACTAGGTGATCTTTAAGGTGCCTTCCAACCCAAACCATTATATGATAGGATACCACTGTGTAACCACTGTGGTGCATAGGTATATTGAATACTGTGTGAAGTTTGTTTCCTAAAGTTGGAAAAACCCACAAAAAACAAACAAAAAAAAAAGGAAAAGGCATGAAAAAAACCAGAGAACTAGAAAAGATGCAAGGAAAGGTAACAAGAGTGCTCCAAAGCATGGAGGAACTATATTGCGGAAGCTGATTGAATTATGAGTCCTGTGGAGAAAATGAGTGAAGCAATGATGTTTTTCTGTCTTTCCTGATGTAAGGATTTGGGAGCATGAAATTTAATCATTAGGAGGCAAGCTTGAAACAAACAAAAAGCTACTTCTTCAGAAAACATAATAAACCCATGAGAAAGTAATGTTTTAAACTTTTAGCATCCTCCATATCTTATATGAAAGATTTCTGTTAATAAAAAATACAAACCAAAACCCAAAACCAAAACAAAACTCACCCCAACAAAACAACCTTTCCCCCCAAACCTGAAAGTTTTTCTGTTCAAAAGTAAGTAGATACATTTACAGAATAAAAATCTGACATACACAAGAATGTCTTTGTGTG
>VUYV01000237.1:1009261-1084493 GCA_008711295.1 Anarhynchus alexandrinus | reverse complement strand
GCTGAGAAGACAACTGGACTAAAGGCTTTTGCTCAGCCTTATTTAGGCAGGAGCCCAAATACTAAGGCATTTCTGTCTAAAGGGTAGAAAAAGATTTGAGAAACATGCTTGAGTTGATAACAGAAAGGTAAATAGAAAATTGCAGAAACAAAGGCAGGAACTTGGGCTTCCTCTTTGATTTTTTGAAACTTATAGTGTTTACCAGTTTGTTTTGAACTTAATGTATCTTTTTTTTCCTTCTGTAAACTTATGGTTTAAGAAATAGAAAATAAAACAAGGTGATGAAGGTGAAGCTCTGGGGCCCTGAACATAAGAAGGACATGGACCTGTTGGAGCGGGTCCAGAGGAGGGCCATGAAGATGATCCGAGGGCTGGAGCGCCTCTGCTGTGAGGACAGGCTGAGAGTGTTGGGGTTGTTCAGCCTGGAGAAGAGAAGGCTCTGGGGAGACCTTAGAGCCCCTTCCAGTACCTAAAGGGGCTACAGGAAAGCTGGGGAGTGACTTTTGATCAGGGAGTGTAGCTATAGGATGAAGGGTAACGGTTTTAAACTGAAAGAGGGGTTGGACATTAGGAAGAAATTCTTTCTTGTGAGGGTGGTGAGACACTGTCCCAGGTTGCCCAGGGAAGCTGTGGCTGCCCCATCGCTGGAGGTGTTCAAGGCCAGGTTGGATGGGGCTTTGAGCAACCTGGTCTGGTGGGAGGTGTCCCTGCCCATGTCAGGGGGGTTGGAACTAGGTGATCTTTAAGGTGCCTTCCAACCCAAACCATTATATGATAGGATACCACTGTGTAACCACTGTGGTGCATAGGTATATTGAATACTGTGTGAAGTTTGTTTCCAAAAGTTGGAAAAACCCACAAAAAACAAACAAAAAAAAAAGGAAAAGGCATGAAAAAAACCAGAGAACTAGAAAAGATGCAAGGAAAGGTAACAAGAGTGCTCCAAAGCATGGAGGAACTATATTGCGGAAGCTGATTGAATTATGAGTCCTGTGGAGAAAATGAGTGAAGCAATGATGTTTTTCTGTCTTTCCTGATGTAAGGATTTGGGAGCATGAAATTTAATCATTAGGAGGCAAGCTTGAAACAAACAAAAAGCTACTTCTTCAGAAAACATAATAAACCCATGAGAAAGTAATGTTTTAAACTTTTAGCATCCTCCATATCTTATATGAAAGATTTCTGTTAATAAAAAATACAAACCAAAACCCAAAACCAAAACAAAACTCACCCCAACAAAACAACCTTTCCCCCCAAACCTGAAAGTTTTTCTGTTCAAAAGTAAGTAGATACATTTACAGAATAAAAATCTGACATACACAAGAATGTCTTTGTGTGCTACCAGACCTTGCTTGGCTATGACCAACGTGGAGCCAGTGTTGGTCGCCACAGTTGGCTCCCAGAAAAGTTCACAGGAGGAGTTATTCATGGAGATGCTCCCTTTTCTGCTCCGTGTAGCACCGGTGGTCGCCAAGCCCCAAGGGTGGTGAGAAGTACTTTGCCTGTGGTCTCGGAGCTGTGAGGGTTTGCCATCCATGGTTTGCCTTGGCTGAGAAGGTGGGCTGTAGGCGCTGGAGGGAGGGAGCCCTTCTCACCGAAAGCCAAAGCACGGGGTGCATCGAGCGGAAGATCCCAGGCTGGAAATGCTGCGTTTGAATTCCCTAGCGTGGGTTGAAGGGGGTCAGCGCACTGGTATGCCGCCTATTGTACGATCTTCCTTCTAATTTTACAGACACATCATTTTCCTCATCTGATAATTTGTTTCAAGGACCAGAAAAGTGAGTCTGTGGTATTTGCCCCCGTCGCTGAAAGAAAAACCTGGGGACCTCCCAAGAGCTTATTATAGAGTTGTAAGGACCTACATGAAGCCAGGGGTATTTGGTGTCAGGGGCTCATTACAAAAGGAGATACTTAGTACGGTATTCATTTAAAAAGGGACAGTTTTACTTAAAAATGCTGAGCTTGGAAAATACTGAGTGCAGCACATTAGTGGTTTTTGGGTCCTGATCTCTGCAAATGCCTGAAGAGGAGATTAAATGTTTCTTCACAGGGGTAGTTATAATGACTTCGGTGTGATTACTCATGTGAATATTTTCCATAGCGTGACCGTAAAGTACAAACATTTGGGATAACATGTAATCTAGGGAGGTGGGGAGAATTCTTTTGTCACCTCTTTTGAATAGCACCAGCAGAGCAAAGATAACATAGTCCATCAATACCTCCAATAAAAGAAAAAAAATATTTAATGATACTTTGCAATGTGAAACTATTTGACAAATAAAATGTACCTGCTGAACTCAGAGGGTCTCACATTTAGGATTTTTGCTCATTTCTGATTGTTGCTTAGGGTTTTTGTTTGTTTGGATGGTTTGGTTTGGTTTTTTTTGATGTTCCTCATAGAATAATTCAGTGTGGCAAATAACGTAGCATGAAATAGTCATAGTGGGCTTTCTTTCTGTTGGAATCATTCCTTAAGACTGGGTCTACCAATAAGAATGATTTCCCAATTTTGGCTTATTGTATTGGGCTATAAGTAACAGGTAGTAAGAGGGACAGCATCCCCAGCAGCGTGGCCAGCAGGGCGAGGGAGGGGATTCTGCCCCTCTGCTCCACTATGGTGAGACCCACCTGTAGTACTGCCTCCAGCTCTGAGGCTCCCAGCATAAGAAGGACATGGACCTGTTGGAGCGGGTCCAGAGGAGGCCACGAAGATGATCCGAGGGCTGGAGCCCCTCTGCTGTGAGGACAGGCTGAGAGAGTTGGGGTTGTTCAGGCTGGAGAAGAGAAGGCTCTGGGGAGACCTTAGAGTCCCTTCCAGTCCCTAAAGGGGCTACAGGAAAGCTGGGGAGGGGCTTTTGATCAGGGAGTGGAGCAATAGGACGAGGGGTAATGGTTTTAAACTGGAAGAGTGTTGGTTTAGATTAGGTATTAGGAAGAAATTCTTGACTGTGGGGGTGGCGAGACACTGGCCCAGGTTGCCCAGAGACGCTGTGGATGCCCCATCCTTGGAACCATTCAAGGTCAAGTTGGACGGGGCTCTGAGAACCTGATCTAGTTGAAGATGTCCTTACTCATCACAGTGGGGTTGAACTAGATGGCCTTTAAAGTTCCCTTCCAACCCAAACTATTCTATGAGTCTATGAGCTGGGCGCTCTGTAAGTAATGTAGGGAACACCAAGAAGCATGATGCTTGTTTGAGAGAGGCCTTTCTTACACCATCTTATATGGTGGTTTGAGAAGTAGTTACTTGGAAATCTTTCTCTGCCCAGATCTGCTCAAGGGGTAGTTTCACATGATGCAATGAGCTGAATGAAGAGCTCCTCAATGTGCTCCCATGACTTACTTTGGGTTGACACGGGCCATTACGGGGTGTCCTCAAGAACTACTGAGCTATGCATGTCCTTAACGTGGCAAAAATGCCAGGAGCGGTGGGGACGGAGGAAGGTCTTGCTCCCGCAGATCGGGGTGTAAGGTCCAGCCCAATGGACCTTGGCAATTGTGTTGGCAATTCGTTGGGGTAGTGAGAGGGGAAGCTGAGCATGTTAGGGACTGCGCCCTTGGTTGGTGTGCTTGTGTGCAAGACAGGCTGAGGACAGTGTTAGGAACGTGCCAATGTTGGGGTGACAGGGTGAGGAGAAGGAAGAAATTTTTGAATAATTAGTCCTTTGCAATAGCTTTTCCTTGCTGTGGTGGCTTCAGCATCATTGAGTGTCATTCTCAAAAATCACACCCTTGTTTCTTTTCTTGCATCTGCTAGCGTGGCTCGGCCAGATCGCCTCCTACAGTGGCAACGCGCCTCGTGAAATTCTGCGTCCTAGGAGAAGGCTTTCATATCAAAACAGGGGGCTTTGGGATAACTGATCCCTTACGCTTCAGTCTGCTGGACTATGCATAAAACCAGATTTTTGGCAGAGCGTTTATGGCACTGATACCTGCAAAAGCAAAGTAGGATTTTATATTAAGGAGGATTTATGCCATAACTGCATGCAAGGGAATCAGACCTTTGAGCTTAAGAAAAATAAAACTTTCAGAAGCAAATAGTAATGTCAGAGCTTAGTCCTCTGCGTGACCCAGCTGGCCCAGCTGGCCGGATTGGCGGCAGAGAGACAGCATCGCTGTATGGGACGTGTCTAGTGTCAACTTGGTGCTACGGAGAACAGGGGGAGGAGAGAATGGGAAGAAAGGATTTGGACAGAAATAGTAAAAATGAAAAGAACAGTTGGGATATACATTCATTTGGAGAGGACAGACTATTTTAAGTCATCCTCTGAGTCTTCTTCATGTATATGTGTGTATACTGTGCTGTGGCGGTGACTGTGTGCCCCGATGTGGCTGAGGTTTCAGTGCTTCGGCCTTTATGTGAGCAGTATCTTGAAGAGATCTTCTGCCTTCAAGATTTAGAAAGAATTTGTAAGCTTAATGTGATTTTGAATATAGAGTATTTAATGGTCAAAAACTGAACAGAGTAGGCAAGGAGTGGCTTCTTGAGGAGCTGGGTTTTATCACTGGATTTTGGGTTCCCAGTGTATTGGTGGGCTCCTTTCCCTCCAAACTATTCTTGCCAATTAAAAAGCTCAGATGAGGTAAGATCTGTTAGCGTGGAATCCAGTGACTTTCCTTGTCATCACGTAGGGTTGCTCTGCTAAATATTTTGGAGGATTTATCCCCGTGCGGTTCTGTTGGCATTATGGGTACTCGCGCTCTGCTTCTAAAATAGTGGCGGAGCTTTATAAAACAGGGCCTTTATGGTTGCTTTGGGTGAGCTTTTTTATTCCAGGGCAGCAGTCTAGCAAAGCACATCTTCTCTTGCACCAGTCTATAAACCATACTGGTTTTGCCCTCTCTTTTGTTTCTGTCTTTGTCCAGCTTAGTTGCCTTGTGAAAGCGAAGATACGTGCGTGCGTCTTGCTGGCTGACTGGTAAGGCCTAGCTCATTTTGCTCTAAGCCATTTCTTGAGTTTACGTTACAAAAGGTAAAACCCTTTGACGCAGCGCTATTATGGGTGTAATTATCTTGGTGAAGAATGCAGGGTGGCTAAGTGCTGCTGTCAAGCTGTTTTAGACCGATCTGACAGGTGAAGAAGGCTAAGAAATAGCCAGATTTTGTTCCTGTGACCGTGTTCAAAGGTGATACAGGGCCTTCCTCCTCCTGATTTTTCTCTCCTGCAAAATACACAACTTTTTGGGATCGCCACCATCTTCCCCCCCAACCCTGCAGCCATGTGAGCAGTTTCAGCTCGACGAGGAATGCTTGATGTAATCGTCGGAAATTAGGCACGTAGGTGTGCTGTCATTATTAGCCTGCTAGTGGCCGTTTAGCTATTTTATCTCAGTTATAATTAAAAGCGTGTTACCTGGAAGGGAGTGAGAGGAGGTGGGTCAGGAAGCTGGAGCTGGAGCTGGATCCAAGGCGGGATGTGTTTGGGCCTGCGGATGGCAAGTGTCTGGCAAAGACGGTGCCTGTAAGTGTCTTCTAGCTATCAGGCTACCTTTATACTGAAAAAGAAGATTTCTGGTCCCAAAACATCCAATTTACACGGTTATTTGAAGAGGTTTTTTGCCACTTGGTGCAAACTTCTGCATAGCTCTCCTCAAATCGCCCCCCTGTCAATGTATGGGGTGTTTCTGTCAAACTGAGACAAAGCATTTTCCTCCTAGAAAACTATTTATTTTCCCCTACAGAGGGGTGAGAAGGTGTGTGGAGTTTAAATGTGATCTGCAAAGCGTGTCTGCTTGGTTTAAAGCATTTTGTTTTAGGATCTCACACAATCCACAGCTTTCCTTGTTGGCTGTGACCTTGTGAGCTCTTCAGGCCTCAGGGAAACGAACCCTGTCTTCGTTTCAACCTCTTTCATCTACAAGATGAAAATAAAGTCAAAATCTTTGTTGCGGGCCCTTCTGTTATTATGGCTTTCCCTTGGAGTGAATTTGTCAGGGACGTCGATGGAGAGCTCTTGAAAATGGCTGGTGTTCTCTGGCTCCCTGTTTATACATCCCTGGAAGATCTATGGATAGAGGACGCTAAGCAAGCGCAAAATCGCACTGAGAGGTTGGGAAATCCCTTCTGTCTAAATTAGTGCATTTGAAATGGTGGAAATTTATTTGTAGGGGTAAAACGGCCATCCTTTTAAAAGTAACTGGTGGTGTCATCAAGGGAGTGGTAAATGTTGTCGCATCCTGAAGTGATGAGGAAGGCAAACCGAAGCCTTCCTTGCCAAAGGCGTGCAGGACAACAATGCCCTTCCCTTTGCAGAAAAACACCCAACCTTGTGGCTACTTGTGATGGGCCAGATGTGGCCTTCTGCCAGAAATTAGTAATGACTGAGAGAAGAACCAAAGTTTGCCTCTGAATGGGGCAACAATGGCGTAAATGAGATTTTTGGAATGTTTTTATAAATTATTTTAACAAGCGCCAAGTGAATTCTTTTCTCCAAATGAAATTGTGGAACGAGTTGTTTCTGGTAGAAAATGAAACCCCGTTTCTTTAGTGAGGGGGAAGGGGGCTGGGACAGTAGTGACAAACCCAGAAAGATGCCGAACATCTGCATGTCTCCGGTGAGGAAGGAAATTGGCTGTAGCTGTTGTCGTGGAAGGGGTGCTGCTTCTCATAACCCAGAGGAAAGGGTGTGAAACGTGGTAATAATTGTAGGAAGCAATTGTCATCGTTGTTCTGGCTGGACTGCGCCCTACACGGCGTATGGGAATAAACACAGATCTCTCTGAATCTCGTTGCTGTGCAGGTTCAGCCTCGTGGTGCAACGAGAAAGGAAATAATGAAGTAAAAGGGATCTTGGCGGGCGTTGGTTTTCCTCTACAGGGAGGTGGGAAGGCGAGCAGAATTTATATTGTACCCCTGCAAAATGGGTATGTTTGGTTTGAAGTATTTCAGGGTCAGGCAGAAGGCAAAACTCCTGACTTCTTGTGCCTGTGGGCTACCTCTCTTTGGGGTTCTGGTATTAACACTATATTAAACATTTTGGGTTATATATATAAACATTTTGGGTTTTTTTCTCTGTCTTCCTTATATTCTTTCTCCTGGGCATGAAGAAACTTTTCTCCCTGAGCGCTAATTTACTGTCACATCATTTGTGACACATTTTCTGTCTCAAGATCCTTTTTTGGTCAGGTTAGTACTTTTCACCATCCGTGTTTGGCTGCTTTGCTTTTGACTCTTCTCTTCATATCCCCTGATCTTCCTTGACCTCTCTGGCTGTCCTGCCAGCACCTCCTTGGTTCAGTTCTTGCCGCCCCATTCCTGGGCTGTCCTGCATGTTCCTGTTGGCTTTGTTATTAGTCAGACCCCTTGCCTGCTGTACTCCAGCCTGCTCCAGGGTCTCAGCTACCTGCTCACCTCTTCCCCCTTGTTCACCTCTTTCTATTTAGCCTTTCATTTCCTTTCTCGTGACGTTCCTCTCTGCATAGCTTACTGGTGGTATGAACCACCTCCTTCCCCTCCCTCCCAAACACCCTTTCTTAATCATAGAATCCCAAGTTGGAAGGGACCTCAAGGATCATCTGGTCCATCCTTTCTTGGCAAAAGCACGGTCTAGCCAAGATGGCCCAGCACCCTGTCCAGCCGGATCTTAAAAGTGACCAATGGTGGGGAATCCCTTCACGATTGGGTGCTGGGCCATCTTGGCTAGACTGTGCTTTTGCCAAGAACGGTTGGACCAGGTGAACCCTGAGGTCCCTTTCAACCTGGGATTCTATGACTCTATGATTTTTGCCAGTCCCATCCCATTTGGGCATTTAGTGAGTAATTCTTCAGTCTCTGCCTCTTGCTCATCCCATGCCTCCAGACTACGTGCCCAATCTTTAGCTACAAACCTTCGAGGAAATCTAATTCAGTCTTTACGAGCTCAGACCTTTGCAGGCTGTAATTACCTCTCGCTGTCATCGCCGAGACCTCCTTCCTGCTGGCTTACCTGACGCAGGCACGCACGCACACACGCGTACATATACAGCATCCCCGTTCCCCCGAGGTCTCTTTAGCCTGTGCAACCATCAGATCACCTGCGCTGGATCTTTGCTGCCGCTGCCTCTTGGCACACTGCCTTCAGCCACTCTGAGCTTTGCCGAATTCTCCTCCCATCTGCTGAGCAGGTATTGTGCACTGTGTTACCCCTCCCCATAAAGCTGGTGAGGAAGGGATCGCTTTTGTGTGTCCGCAGCATCTTTCTGGGTTGGCCGGGCCTTTCTTTTGCCATATTTGAAATACCCTCGGTGGTTGACTTCTCTGCATGTCTTCATAATCTTTGGGTGGAGATCTCTTTTTTTTTTTCAGCATCTCCTGCCCCCTATTAACACCCAACCTCACAATAGCTGCGCTGTTTTTGTTGTTCCCTTACTTCTCCTGTGGTCTCAGGCAGGCAGGCACCCTTCTAGGTAAGGGTGCTTTCACACTTCAGTCTGTCCTGAGAAGGGCACAGCATCCTATTTGGTACCGAATTATTTATTAACAACTCTGGTGAACTCATCCCTAGTGTGACATTGCCTGTCAGCGAGGTTAAATTCCTGTACTGAACTTTGTAAGAAAAAAAAAAAAAAAAGAAAGCACTTTGGAAATTAATTGCAGGGGCATCAGTGAATTTACGGAGGGCATAAAAAGAAGGTAGGCTTTCTCGGAGAAACAGCCTTTTGTCAATGTACCTGCTTTTTCCCCCCTGCTAAATGCACAGTGACCAGGCTGACCTGATGGGCTTTCAGTTTTGTTGTGCCTGAACGGGCTCTCTCGCTGCTGTTTCTTGGGTTAAATGCTTGAACCGTTAAAATACAGAGGAGGAAAAGCCCCTGGATGTGCGGCATGAAGTAGGGTTGCTGCGTGCACTCTGGCTTGGACGCGCTTGGCTGATCTCAGCGTCATTGGAGCAGTCATGGTTATCACCCTCTGCTTTCTCCCTGCTTCTCCTTGGAGGCCCTCTGGCAGGTCTCCAAGGGCAGAGTTTGCAATCCAGAAGGAGTTGATCCTAGGTTTGAGAGCAGAAACACAAGGAAGTGTCATTTTAAACATAGAAAATATCTCCACGTATCCAACCCATCAGCATGGGGCACCCAGGTGAAGGCTCCCCTCTCCTGTCCTTCGTCTCCCGGTTCATTTTCCCCATTTCACAAGGGCTTGGTGTACATGAGGTCATGTGCTTCGAGCAGTGGGGCAGCAGAACAAAGCAGTTTTCAACGGAAATAAAAGCGGTTTATAGCCGGTTTTCATTTGTATTTTCTTCTATTTGGTAAGCTGTACAACACTTACTAATAAAAGACTTGCTAGTTCTTGTATTGCAGACACCGAATTATTAAATCTCAGAATCTCGGATTTTGCTAAAGAATAATTAGTGTGGGCAGTATCTTCCTGACACGTGCTGGAGATGTAATCAGGAGCCAAGGTGCTCATAGCAAAGGCTTTGTTAAAGCATACTTTAAAATACCGTCTTACCAGGAATGGAAAGAGCCTGTAGTCATATTTAAAAAAAAAAAAAAAAATCCTCTCGGAAGCTGCGAGGTTTGGGAAGGCGGGATCAGGTCCACGTAGTGTTAGAGACTGTGCTCGTCTGCGGGGTTTACCTTTGGTTAAATTCTCAGCATAGAGCCTCATAACGTAGCGTCAGCAGAAACGCAGGCAAAGCTTAAAGGATTACTCTGATTAATGTGAGGATGCGAGTTTTGGGGTTTGTTTGTTGCATTAGAGCTGAAGGAGTCGTTTGGGTGCTTAGCTTGGACTCGTGCCCACGTCTAACCATATGGTACAGCAGTCGATGGAATGCAGATAATAACTTCATTTTCTCTGCTATTTAGGTTCAAACTTGTGCTAACAGGTCCCCTCCCAAGCTTTGTTTCAACCCACTATTGTGAACCTAGTAAGGAAATTCATCTCTCCGTGCCTCAGTTTCCCTGCACAGCGAGCGGCAATAATAATACGCTGCTTCTCTTGTGATGTGTTTGGAGCGTACGGATGAAACACACCAAATGTGAGCTTGCTGTTTAATTATTTGGCTTATTGCCTGTACTCAATTTGTCTGACCATGCGATGGGAACATCCGTGATTGGGAAACCTGGACTTCCCAGGTCTGTCTGGGCGGCAGCCAGGCACTGGTGGTAGCCTGCCCGGCTGGGCTGTGACCCACAACGCTGGCAAATACAGCCGGCGTTAGCCACCCGGCCACTTCGAAGGGTGAGGGTGGTGGGAAGGGAGTGAAAACTTACGGGGGAGAAAGCACGCTTCCAACCTGGATAAAGGAAATTCTTCCTTTTCTGAGCGGGGAGCCTGAATACGCGGCTGCTTCCTAGAGAATTTGAAGCTGTATTAGGATTTCAAAAGAGCAGAAGTGAGTCAAACCAGCTAATCCATGTAAACTGGTGTGATAGGCGTGTGGTGAAACCCACGTCCATCATTGCTTTGTGGGATTGGGTGAAGGCGCATTGGAGTCCGTTTCCCCGAGTGCTATGGGAACAATGGGAATGGTAATTTCTGTTTCCCTAACGAATGGCTGATGAATGACCCTTCAGATTTGGGGTCCTAAGACACGTTCTGTGAATGCAGAGAGCATGTCTTTACTGCTTTTTTACAGAATTAAACTTAAAATGGGAGGAATCGGCTTTGGAAGGGACTTTGAAATTTTGGAGGCAGGCTAAGCTGACCCCTGGAGCACGGATAGTAATGTGCGCGTTATCCAGATGTGTCGGGATCTTCTGAGGATAGGTACAGATACAAGTATATTAGATATTACATATATATTTTAAATCTTTCTGTTTAAAAGTAAATTTTTAAACCCTGCAAATAAACCAGTAGCTTGGAAAAAAAGGTAATATGGAGCAATTGTACAAAGAATTGTGTCGTGCTGTAGCATTGCACCAACTGTATCAAGTCTATAGGCCAAGGCTTATGCCTTGGATTTAAGGAGTATATGGCGTGTCCTGGTCTCACTGTAGAAACTGCGTGTGGGAGGAGACAGTTTCAAGATGCAAGACCTCTTGTTATTAGTGATTCCTCGGTCTCCTGACTCTAAGGCTGCTCGGCCTGAAAGCGCCAAGCAATCAGTGAGGCCATTTTAAGGGGTTTGGAGCTGATAATTCAGTCAGGTAACTTTTATAATGTCGTCAAGGAGAAATCTGATTGCAGGTTAAGGTGTAACTCCATGAAAAGTTTGGGGAGCTGATAGTGGTCCAAAAGGTTTGCATAGATATAAATATAAGAGTGCAGTTAGGTAAAATGAATATTAAGTATAAATAGCTCAGAGTGCTCCTACCTTTGAAAAGCCCTAAGGTGCTTTGCCATCCAGCAGCTGATGAAATCTTCACTCTCTTTCATGTTTTTGTCCTGTTGCCTCACATCTTTCATTTGATTTCTTTGTGCTTATCCAGTTTATGCCAATAGCGGTATCTTCCACTAACAAAGTTGTGTCCTTCAGATAGAATGGAGAGCCCTGATTTCTCCTTTAGGTAGGTGAAGTACAAATTCATTGATGTGGTCTGAAAAAAATCTCAGAATATTCCTGATGTCTGCGAGCTAGTTTCAGTCTAACCATTTTCCTGCACAGTGTGACCCACCCCATGTATTATTTGCTTTCCCCCCACTTTTCTCCTTTTCCACTTTCATTGCTATTTTGCTTTCCTGTTGTGTGAAGATGATGCTGATGATATTTTCTTTTCTGCATGTGTAAGCCGCCTTCTTCCCTCCTCCTTCCCTGTATCACGGCTGTTGTCTCTTCCAGCTGATGTCCCCCATGGTTTCTATGTGAAAGGGAAGTTGTTAAATGTAAATGGTATCTCAACAGCACTTAAAAATTTAAGTACATGTAATGAAAATGTTTTAGCTGTAAAAGAACAAGGGGAAAGTGACCCTGTACTTGGTTGTGATGCCATAAGCGATTGCTTGTTTATCTGAATGGCCTGAATAACTTTGATCTAGATTCTGCTAATGCGTATGCTCTGCAGATACCTTGGGAGAACTATTTGTGCACCAAGTAATTCATGACGATAACAAAGTTTTTGTGCAGGAATGGTGTTAGAATATCCCGCAATAGCTTTTTCAAGCACCTAGCCTACACACAATGATTTGATTTTTTTTTAACGTTATGCTTAAAACCCAAACCCAGAACTTGTTTTTCAATATTAGTTAAATATTTTCTCGGTGTGCAAGCTGTCTTTCTAATTCAGACTGGAGTCACTGTAGCATAAAATCACAGCGCAGAAAGCCAGAAATATGCAGGATCTGGGCCATTAGTTGTACACGGTGAGGGAGGAAAACCCTGAAACATCCCACGCTTAAAAACTCCCATTCAGCAAGCCCTCAATTTAATACCTCGTGTCCTCATTTGTGTTGTGTGGGACACGGTTTATATGCCAAGAAAGTGGATGGACTTGCTCCCGCCTATTATTTTGATGTTGAAAAGACAATATCGCGTCTGGTTCCTCTGCATATGTTTCTCCCAAGGAAGCGAGGTGTCATAGTCTGGTGGGGTGAGTGAGAAGTGGAACCGAAAGCATCGGTCACCGCATCCCCAGCTGGTGGGCAGCTCCATGCCTTGCTGTGGTCTAGACCAGATTTTTCTTGGCAGATGTTTCCCACTGGTGTTAGCAGTGATGATGGTGAGCATGTCAGCGAGGCTTACTGACTCATTAGTCATGTCACTTAGGTCGGTACGGCTGGCCTCGGGAGCCCTCCTTTCTTGACCCTGTCAGCCACCTCCACCTCATGGGAGAGGTATGTTGGGAAGTGCTCAGCTGTAAAATGGTAGGGTAGAGGCAGTCCAGGCATGTACTGTTTTTTTTTTAAAAAAAATCTCTTTATTTTTATTTTTTTCTCTGCTTAATACCTTTTCCAATATTTTCCGAAGGTCAGGAGCTGCAGAATGCTTGCTGTCAAGCTTGCACTTGTTCTGCTGCTTTTGAAATCAGAGCTAGTTTTGCCTTCTTCCAGACTACTCGAATGACTGCAGGTCTTGGAGGTTTGGTGCTTCAGATCACTGGATAACTTACTGCTACTTGTGATGTATTATCCTGACTTTTGGGCATGATTCTGCAGGCTCGTTTCAATGTCTGCTCTGTTTCTGAGGGACGCGTGCTCGGGAGGCAGCTTTGGTCCTTCTCCAGTAGGAAGAGCGTGGCTTTCAGTGAAGCTGTCAGGGGCTCAATGTGGCCAGCTCGGAATTCCTCTATGGGGAGAACGAGCGAGGAGGTGAGAATTTGCCTTGTAGCATCTGTAATGGTTTGGAGCTGTTTGAACACGTCCCAAGCTAGCCGCCTTTTCAGGCCCTGAGATCCCGGGAATGGGTGCATGCTGGAAGTCCTATGGCATCGTAAGGCAAACGCCGTAGTCTCTGTGAATCGCGTGCAATAACGTTTGCGTGGTTGGATGGACACAGTGTCTTTACAACTCTGGCTAAGCCCTGTGATAGCTACTGGCAGCAAGAAGTGCTCTTAACTTGGGGAAAGAAAATTAAGTGCCACTGTGAGAAGTTCTTTGTGGGTCTTCTAAGCCTGGTTGTGCCTGGCCCTCTCTGAACGCCCAGCCCAGAAAAAGCGTTGGGCTGTGAAGGATGTTGGAATGGGAGTTTCACCTCAACCCGGAGCTTCCATGTTTGAGGCTGCCTGGGGCAGCCACTCAGGTTGACCACCACATGGATTGGCCACCTCTGAGCAGGCTTGGCAAGCCGGTGTGGCCACAACACCATTTTGCTGATCTTCACGCCAGCCCTCCGTGGTGCCGACCGCAGGAAGGCCGTCCCTTGCAGACTGCTCGCGCCGAGGACAGGTTTCCCTGGTACGCAGAAAACCAGATGGGGAGTGTGATGAGGTAAAAACGTCTCCCATGGGAATGGAGCTGGAGTACAGATTTTGCACTGATTTGTATGGGTAGTGCTATCACCGTGACCCTTAAACACTGCTGCTTCCCTGCTGCCGCTGCTGCTGGATGTCATCACTGACCAGGAAACAGGTGGAAAAAATGTCCAGGAAAAGTGGACCAGTTTTTTGCAATAGGCAGTTTGGGTTTTGGCAGCTGGGGTGAGCAGGCACGTTTCTGTTCAGCATCTGTTTCTCCATGCAAAACGGCAGGAAATCTGGTCTTTCAATCCCTTTGGCGCTTATCTGTGCATTAACTCAAATGCCCCAAATATTTCACAGATGAGACAATATCAATAACAAAATAATGTTTAATTTCAGTGTTGCAAAAATCTGAAGCAACATTTTTTGCATATTGCTCCCATCCAAACCGACTGGTGCCAAACCAGCACTACGTGTAGCCCTGCATCCCATGAAGTGGTAGTTAGAGAAAACGATAGCCCCTGTCCTTTACACGTTTGTCTTTGCCTCCTGCTCCCCTCTTTGGGTTTGGACACCTCTCGTGTTTCCCCATAACAAATCTTTCTGGTTCCCTTAATCACGGGAGTGATGCAAGGGAGCTGAAGGGTAGGGGCGGTCCTGTCCAACTCCCTTCACCTTCTTTCCCCCAAATTTGTACGGACTTAAATGTGCTTTGTGTAACTGGCAGATGGGTAGGTTCCTGTGGAGTCAGGAATGAGAGGAGCGTGAGGAAACTCTTGAGTTATGAAAACTGGTGGAATTTCTCAAGCTCTGCTCTCGGTTTCTAGATCAGGATGATTGCAGAGCGCTAACATTTGTGCTTAAGGCTCCTTGATCAAGATGAAGGCTAGAGCTGTGCAGCTATGAGCCCCGTGCCGATTTAGGTATGGAAGAACAAAGTAAGCCCCTGGAGGACAGGAGGGAGAACGCTTGTCACAGGCTGCCTTGCTTCTGTTCTATTCTGTTGAATATCTTCATCAATGACATTGACCATGGGATCGAGTGCACCCTCAGCAAGTTTGCCAATGACACCGAGCTGAGTGGTGCAGTTGACATGGCTGAGGGATGGGATGCCATCCAGAGGGACCTGGACAGGCTGGAGAAGTGGGCACATGTGAACCTCATGAGGTTCAACAAGGCCAAGCGCAGGGTCCTGCCTGGCATCGGGGCAACCCCCGGTATCAATACAGGCTGGGGGATGGAGGGACTGAGAGCAGCCCTGAGGAGAAGGACTTGGGGTTACTGGTGGGTGAAAAGCTGGACATGAGCTGGCAATATGGACTTGCAGCCCAGAAAGCCAACCCCATCCCAGGCTGCATCCCCAGCAGCGTGGCCAGCAGGGTGAGGGAGGGGATTCTGCACCTCTGCTCCACTCTGGGGAGAACCCCTGCAGTGCTGCCTCCAGCTCTGGGGCCCCCAACACAAGAAGGACATGGACCTGTTGGAGTGGGTCCAGAGAAGAGCCACGAAGATGATCCGAGGGCTGGAGAACCTCTNAAAAAAAAAAAAAAAAGAAAAAAGAAAAAAGAAAGAAGCAATTCTAACTATGTAAAGTTTATGAAACATTCAAGTTTTCAAAATGCAGAGTGTACAACACAGCTGTACTTCCAATTTCAAACCTTTTTTTTTTTTTAATAGCGAGGAGGTCAGAGCTCTCCTGCAGTTATCAGCAGAGCTGTTCCTTTCAATTCCTTTGAAAATGAGCAAATGATTCTCTCTCTAT
Organism: Anarhynchus alexandrinus; assembly: GCA_008711295.1. Lineage (NCBI taxonomy): Eukaryota > Metazoa > Chordata > Aves > Charadriiformes > Charadriidae > Anarhynchus > Anarhynchus alexandrinus. The sequence continues at coordinate 1,068,973 of VUYV01000237.1, read as the reverse complement.
AGTGCCTTGCTAAACGTTACACTGCTGAAGCAGTTTGCATACACTGAACTGCTGTTGTGAACTGAAGAGATCTCCCCCTCTTTTTTGTTTTTAACCTGGTTGAACTGCCCTGGAGCGGAGATGAAAACTACAATGACAACATGACAGAAATACTCTGCAAGTGAGCAATCTAGGATTTTCTTTTTTCTCCCCCCCCCTCCTTGAGTGACTAATCTGTAAAACCAGCTGGAATGAAAAGCATCCAGCTTCATGCTTGGAGAAAAGAAGTCTTTGGGTATTTTGCCGAGGAATTGCAGCAGCTGAGATTGGGAGCTGGCTGTAGGGCCCCTCTGCCGTTCCCATGTACCTACTGGCCAGTCTGGATTGACCTCAGTATTTTATGGCATGGGCTGAAGGAAGAGGCTGGTGGCAGAGCCCTGGTGCAGAGGCTGCAGGTGCTTGCTAAGCCTTCCTCCTCTTCCTCCTCCTCCTCCTCCTCCTCCTCCTCCTCCTCCTCATCCACGTCCTCCATCACTGGGTGCTGTGGCTGAGCTCGCTGAACGTGGTGATGTGCGCGGCTGGAAAACGAGGGGCCACTCCTCTCCAAAGAATGTGCTCAGGAACACTGGCCCTATTAATTTATTTTATTTGGCATTATTAGAAAAAAAAAAACCCAACCCAACCCCAAACCCATCTGTTGTCAGGATTTTCTTTAAATAGCCAGTTCTGGAAACAGGAAATTCCTTTACCTCTGGAACCAGGAAACAGCTCTGACTATTACGTATTTGTTTTAAACCTTTCAATTATCCGGTGCTGCCCCTCACCTCTGACTTTCTTTCTGCTGCTCAGCAAAATTCACAATTTATTTTTGATAAGCTGGTGTCTGGGGGTATTGTGCAAGACTCGAGGGGATGCTGCCATGGAGTAATTCAATGTATTATGTTATAAAGCTGGCGGGGCTGGTGTTTCCTGTGTCCACCGTGTTTGTTATATGTACGAACACAAGAACTTCTGCTCACTGAGGTTTGATACAGAGGTATGGTCTGATGACTTGATAAAATAATAAAAAAGAAGGGAGAAAAATGAGAATTGGCATCACAGAACTAAATGAAGGACAAGATTTTTATTTTTTTAATTATTTTTTTAAGGCTAATAATCAGAGCCTACTAACAAGAAAGGGCATACCAGTGGAACTGGAGTACTTTTAGAAATCCAGGGCCAGAAGGGACTTCAAGATATCTTCTAATCCATCTCCTTGCCCCCAAGAAGGATAGATTTTTATCTTCAAAACCTCTGATGAGGGTGATTTCACAACCCGTCAACAAATCCTGTGCCAGGCTTTCACTCTCCATGTAGTCAGAAAGATTTTCCTTAATACCCTCGAAACTTATTAGGTGTAGAGTAGGGTTTTGGTTTTCATCATGCAGTAGAGCAACTGATGACCATCCTTTTTGTACAATAATCTGGTCTCAGGTCTATATATTCTCCGGAGGTATTCGCCAACTCTGAAGCCCTCTCTTAATCTTTTGAGCTTTTACCTATAGATCGTGTTTCCAAACGTCTTTTGGCTCCCGTTGCTTGCTTCTTGGACCCTGTCCCAAATGTGCCTGCCTTTTTCTGAAAGGGTTATTTCCCAGGCTGGGCAGAGTCTCCACCTGAAGCCTCACGGCTGCTGAGCAGAGAGGAGTAGCTGCCTCTCAGGCTGTGCCTACGACATCCCCGGAGTCCGTGTGCTTTGGTGGCCTTTGCAAAAGCTGTGTGTCATTGACCCCTAATCTGTCTGCAGTCCTCTGACTTTGGTGGTACTGCTGCCTCCTTGTTTATTCGATGTATTCCACTTTTGTGGAATTTTCTTCTAAGCAGAGCACGGTGCTTTTAGCTGTCCTGGGAATGTGTTGGCTTTTAAATAATCACAAGCGGGGCCCCTGTGCCAAGTTTTGGTTTGGAGCAACTGTTTTTTCTGCTTCCAGACCTTGATGTAGCTCCAGAAAAATAAAGGTGTTTACGGATGCATTATGAATTAGCACCCTGGTTGCCAGCCCTTTGTAGCCGGGTCCCGGCTCCGGCAGGGTGCTGTGAACATGCTCGAGCCGGCGGGATTCTCTCTGTTGATCCCATGGCGTTCGTGTCCAGATCCTTCTCCCTGCCGTGGTGCACTGGGTTGTCCTCAAAACCTTTTGGTAGCCTCTTGTACCCAGGGTGGGACTCATCTTTGAGTCGCCAGCCCTGCTGCTGCCCTTAATGCTGAATTTGTTACCTCTTGCTTGTTCCCTCCAAGGCTGGCAGGTCATCCATGCCTCGCGCCCTCCAAAAGCACCCCGAGATGTGCAGAGCATCAGCCAAGTGTATTTGCCCGAGACCCCCCTGAGCTGGAGCCGGAGGGAGGAGGGGTCACCCCGCAGTCCTGGCACACAGCATCAGCATCCACCTGTTTGTAACCTTGCTGTATGCTTAGCCAACTTCTCCTGTAAGGGTCTCGGGAACAGGGGCAGGTAGGTAGTTGTTAAGCACCAGTTTAGCCGTTAGGTGCAGCTATTAATTAATCCTTATACACCGCCAAGCAGAAAGTAGCTAACAAGCAGCTTTTAAAACCCAGGAAAGCCTACCTTGTTCGGTAAGCAACCCCCAAAATGTATCAACAGTTTTAATTCGCTGCTGGTTAGTACAGAGTCTATAGTATCTCATCCGTATTTTAACCAGCGCGCTGGTGCTGGGCACTGCTCGGCCCTGCAGCTTCCACCGGATCCCTGGCATCGGTCTGCTCCGGGACACAACTGCTTTTGATGTTAACTTTATTAGCTCTCAGCAAAAGATCCTAAAACAGTCGCCACCTTAGCAAGGAAATGAAACAAACCAGAAATAACCCTTTGTTTTAATTCCAGCGTAACGTGTCGGAGCAGTTTGAGTACGCTTTGGCTTGCTGAGTGGTAATGGAGATTTTTTTTCTGTGTTGGTTAATTTGAAAAATAGCGATCGATCGTGGGTGAAAGAAGAAAGATGTGGGTCTCTTCCAGATCCAATAGCTTTGTAGCTCACGGAGAGTCTGCACAGCCTGCGGACTGTTCTGATACCTCCTTGTTCTGATACCTCCTTGTTCTGAATTAGTGTGATGCTTTTCCCTTTGAAATATAACCAATGGGAAAAAAAAAAAGTGATTAGCCACTAGTTGAAGATAAGCTTCCAAATGATGTCCCCAGAAATGTAAGGAAAAAGAACAAGAAATAACTATTTTTTTGCATCCGAAATAGTAGTGATATTAGTTTTTGTCTGTGTCAAGTTTCTTTGGAGCCTGTCGTGGTGTGTGGTTGAGTTTACCTGAGGTCGATGGGAGCTTTGCCGGTGATTTCATCATGTCTCGGTGCAGCTCTGTCATGGTGACAACTCATCTTTCCAGCTCGCTTGGGGAGCAAGTTGGAAATCCTGATTCCGATGCGGAGGAGCGGAGTAGCCAGCTAACCAGTCGGGCTGGGTGGTTTTGGTGTCGTCTTCCCAGATTGCAGAAAGGCAGCTGAATCCGAGAGTTTGATTCAGCCAAGAGCCAGGGTGCTGTGTTTGTGCCTACATTTGGGTGGCAGCTCTTGAGAGCGTCACCTCACCGGGTGTGCTGAAGTCATTTTGCACAAAGGCTGAATTTCCTACTTACGCATCAATGACTTGCCAGGGCACCTCACCATGTACGTGAGCTGGGCTTGGGTGCAGTGCTCGCTCCAGCTGGTACTTCTTAGTAGCTCTGCCCAAGGATGTGGCTTGTGGCTGTAGCAGAGGAGGAGGGCTGCTGCCAGAGTCACCTCCCAGGCTGGCCAGACAGGCCTCCTGTGCTTCCTTCACCTGGGAGTTTTATTCAGGCTTCGTAACATTTATTTATTGCCATTAAAGTGGTGAGCCCCTGGCCCAGGTTGCCCAGAGAAGTTGTGGCTGCCCCATCTCTGGAGGTGTTCAAGGCCATGTTGGATGGAACTTCGAGCAAACTGGTCTGGTGGGAGGTGTCCCTGCCCGTGGCAGGGGGGTTGGAACTGGGTGATCTTCAAGGTCCCTTCCAACTCTNGATGAGGACAGGCTGAGAGAGTTGTGGGTGTTTAGCCTGGAGAAGAGAAGGCTCCGGGGAGATCTTATTGCGGCCTTCCAGTACCTAAAGGGGCTGCAGGAGAGCTGGGGAGGGACTTTTTACTAGGGCATGTAGTGATAGGATGAGAGGGAATGGCTTCAAACTGGAAGAAGGGAGATTTAGATGAGATATTAGGAAGAAATTTTTCACTCTGAGGGTGGTGATGCACTGGAACAGGTTGCCCAGAGAAGCTGTGGCTGCCCCATCCCTGGAGGTGTTCAAGGCCAGGCTGGATGGGGCTTTGAGCAACCTGGTCTGGTGGGAGGTGTCCCTGCCCGTGGCAGGGGGGTTGGAACTGGGTGATCTTCAAGGTCCCTTCCAACCTAAACCGTGCTATGATTCTATGATTCCCATCAATGTATATGAAGGTGTTAATCATCCTAGTTTTCCCCAAGTGCTGGGCACTGAGCACAGTCTCCCGGACCGCAGTGTGTGTTTTTCTAATGTGACGTCTGTCTTACTCCAAATAATTTACCTGCATCGAATGATCATTATACTCCTGTTTGGTTTGTGAATCAGAGGACTCTTGGTATAAAGCATGCTAGCATTTTGGAGCATGACTCATATTGAAGGCATTAAGTTTTCAGGGAGTTAAGTATATTCATGTGTATTTCGCAGTGAGGCATGCGAAAAATGGTAAGTAGGTTCCCTCTGCTGCCTTGAAGGAGGGTTGCCTTTTTATTAAACCGTGGATACTCCCTACTGTCTGTCTTCTGCTTAGACAAGTGCACAGCTGGTAAGCTTGGTGCTGTTTTATTAGAAAGCTACCTAATCTTCCACCTGTGGTTTCACATATATGTATTTTAGCATTTCTGTTAGTTTCTATAAAATAGGAGTAGCACATCATGTAAACCAGTCAAACTGCTGGGTTTTCTGATGGCCAGGGGCCTGGAGCACGTGCTATGGGAGAAGCTGAGGGACGGGGGCTTCTTCAGCCTGGAGAAGAGGTGGCTTTGGGGGGTGACCTTATAGCAACTTGCCCCTACCTATGGGGAAGTTAATGAAAAGATGGAGCCAGGCTCCGAAGAGCAATGTTTGCAAACTCTGACCAAGTATTAAAAAATAAAATGAAATATCTTCATGAGGATAATTTAAGCATTGACAAATGGCCCAGAGGGTCTCTAGGAGCTCTGTCCTTGGAGGTATTCAAGGCCCAACTGGACCAAGCGTACCCAACCTCACGTGAAGTCAGGGTTGGCCCTGCTTTGAGCAGGAGGCTCCCAAGGACCCTTCCCACCTGAACAACCTTATTTAGTGACGTTGCCCATAACACGTCACCTTCAGAGGTGAGCAAAAAGCAGTGCGGCCTGAGCTTGCACTCCCTTTGGCATTCTGCTTCTAAATGGGAGTAAAAAAGGGACTCCACCGTGATAGTGCTAAACTTGGTGCTAGTGGGAAATTCTGCCACAGCAAGCGTTTCCGTAAGCGATTGAGTGCTGCCTGCCTAATTGCATCCCCACGGGGGAGCACTGGGAGGGCGAGTGGGGTGGTTATCTGTGATGCAGCAAATACAGCCCTGAAGTTGTCCTAGCCTTCAGCCTCGCCATTATCCCCCTTTTCCAAATTGATGGGCGAAAGTTGACAGATTGTATGACTTGACTGAGACTGTGTTGCAAATCCAGGTTTTGTCGCACGAAACTGGAAGAAAAATAAGATAAAAATAAGATAAAAATGAAGTCTTCCTTGTTGGCTGGACCAAGCACACCCCAAGCATGCTGGTCCTCCAGTTGTTGGGGTGCATCTTCCAGTGGTCAAGGGTTGGGCCATCCATGGGGAAGGGGAAGGCGGGAATGGCAAGCCCATGGGAAGTAGGCTGTGGAAGAAAGCTGGTGTCCGGTGGTCATGAGGCTGGTGTTGGCAGCGTGGGTGGCAGCCGTGGGTTGACCTGCATCCTCGCCAGGTTTTGTAGTTGCATTTTCACCAACTCCAGGGGCCAGTTCTGGAAAGCAAAGTCTGTGGAGTGCGTGGGGACCTTGCGAATGCGTCGCCTGTATGGGCGAATATGGATGGCGTGCGTAGTTCAGAAAACCAGCAGCAACAGCTCTTACATCCCTGTCGTCTGGTTAAAGACTGTAGTCTTCCACAGTCAGATCTGGGGTTTTGGGACTTTTTGTTTGTTTGTTTGTTTGTTTTTTTAAATGTTAAAATTGTCTCAGCAGAGGGGGGGAGGGAGGCGATGAGTCCTGGCGCTCTGTTTTTGTGGGACCTTTGGCACCGGCCCCTATAGGGCTCCCAGGGACGAGCCCTGCGTGAGTCGAGCTGAGCCGGAACAGTGGCGATGGGTGTGTGTCCCACCCCAACCAGGGATGGAGGCAGAGCCCTTTCCAAATCTGACCTGCGGCTCAGCCTCTCGATAGATCCCGTGTTTTGCACCATTTTCTGTGAGCACTGGTCTTTCTGCTGACACACAACATGAAATCGCAGAAATGCTAAATTGAAAGCATTACCTCTGCCTTTTAACTCTAGATTATGTTATTCTGCCTCCGCTTGTCACGTTCTCTGGGAAATCTGCACCCTTTTAGGCCACTGTTACTTATATTATTCCCTATTTTCTTCTTTTTTTGCCCTGTCTCTGTTACCTTTCTTAGTCATGAGGGTTTTAAGGCAAAAATTACTGGTGGTCTGAAAACTTCAGCTGCGTAAATTTATCATACGGATTGTGTTTGGCCGTTGCAAAGTATATTTGACAGCGCTAAGCTAAGTGGCTAACCGCCTCGCTGATTTATCATCCACTTAGGGCGCAAACATAGTTATTCATTTACCTCATCAAAACAAAGAAGTTCACCGTTAACGAGGATAGTTCATCACAGCTCGGCTGCCCTGGGACGGCTGGAGATGCAGGGACGGCCGCTGAGCTCTGGGAGCAGAGCCTGGATGCTCGGCGTGTGCGGGGACGGTGTCGCTGGGGGCTTGCCCCTCTCCCCGCAGCCTGCCCCATCGGGGCTTGCAGGAATTTCAAGTGAAAGGGAAGGGAAATACTATTTTTCTTCTAATGTGAATATCCCTGGATATATTTTTACAGTTGTTAGGCACTATCATAGAATCATAGAATGGTTTAGGTTGGAAAGGACCTTGAAGATCATCGAGTTCCAACCCCCCCTGCCATAGGCAGGGACACCTCCCACTAGACCAGGCTGCCCAAGGCCACGTCCAGCCTGGCCTTGAACACCTCCAGGGATGGGGCCTCAACAACCTCTCTGGGCAACCTGTTCCAGTGCCTCACCACCCTCAAAGTGAAAAACTTCTTCCTAATGTTTAATCTAAACCTGCCCTCTTCCAGTTTAAAGCCATTCCCCCTCGTCCTATCACTCCATGCCCTAGTAAAAAGTCCTTCCCCAGCTCTCCTGTAGGCCCCTTTAGGGACTGGAAGGATGCAATAAGATCTCCCCGTAACCTTCTCTTCTCCTGTTAAGTATAGCGTATATATAATGTATATAGTATATATAACAGCAGGCATTATGCACTTAAAAACTGCCCAAAGCCTTTTTTCACATGTAGGATGAGCCAACAGTATTGAGGTACTCCTTCCCATTCAGAAGCTTTATTGAATTTTGGGTGAACACTTTTGTGCAAATGATATGTACTTAGTCACTTAAAAATAAAACATATGTGATCAACTGATCAAAAGCACACTTTATACTGTTCTTCCCTTTTTGACCTCTCCAAAATGGTAATTTTTTTTTTTTAGTTTAGAAAATCAGATTTTTCAATATAGATGCATTCTTTTTAGAATATCAAGTACAACAGTGCTAGGAATGTAGTTTTGAGCTGAAACTTGAGCTTCCCAACTTTCTGCCTCACAGTGAGAGTTTGTATTTGCATTTTTAAGCTTGTAAAAAAATAGGGAGTTAGTTGGAAGTTCTGGCAAACCGTGCTTGAGCATGTTGCAGTAACAGTCGGGCTGCAGCGCCTGTCTGCACAGCTCACCACCATCTGCCTGTCTCTTCCCCTCCGCTTTTTTCCCCTCTTTATATTGTTTAGGTTTGAACGACTGCGTCTAAACAACAGGCTGCCTTCCTAGACACAGTGTCATCGCCTATTTTAAAGTAAAAGTTTACAGAGTGGTAAAAGAGCAGGAAAATGTTTCGGAGATGAGAAGAATGGTGAAAGGGAAGCAAAGCCTTCTTGATCCATGACTTTTAAGGGGTAAAAGCAAGATACATTTCTACTAGCTCTGGTGCCTGAGGTTTTTCACCCAGCCTTTTCCATCTTCTTCTTATGATGGGAGATCTAGGAGAGAAACTGAACTCTCGTCCATCAGCAGTAGCCTGGTTGCTGCTTCTCCCATCCTAACTCCTTGGTCTTCAGCAGATGGGTTGCTCTTCCACAGCCTTTTTTATTCTTTTTCCTTCTTTTACGGGCCAATTTCTGTTTCTACCATATCTCTTCCTTCAAAGCTGCTCACCTGGCATTTCACAGAGCTGTCTGTCCCCATTCTCCATCTCATCCTGCTCTCCAGCTGTCTCGGACATGCTGTGCCCCGTGGCTGGTTCCTACTTGTATCCCACGGTTGTGCACCTCATTCCTGGGAGAAGGAATGATCCCCGGGATCCAGTGAGCAACCTGAAGGAGTCAAACCGGCACACAGCCTTTTACCGACCCACAGTGGAGTGTGCAGTGTCAAGCCAAAACAGCAGGAATGAAGGGCAGGAGGTGTCATGGAGCACAGCCGGTTGGTGATAAGGACTGACGTTGGCCACATTCCTGCAGCAGTTCAGGCCCCTCTCAGCCAGCAGTGCTGCCTCCTTGCATAGGATAGGATTGGATCGGATAGGATCGGATAGGATAGGATAGGATAGGATCGGATCATTTAGGTTGGAAAAGACCTTTAAGATGGTCGAGTCCAACTGTTAGCCCAACACTGCCAAGTCCACCACTGAACCATGTCCATCAGCACCACATCTACCTGTCTTTTAAATACCTCCAGGGATGGTGACTCCACCACTTCCCTGGGCAGCCTGTTCCAATGCTTGATAATCCTTTCAGTGAAGAATTTTTTCCTAATATTCAATCTAAACCTCCCCTGGTGCAACTTGAGGCCATTTCCTCTTGTCCTATCGCTTGTTACTTGGGAGAAGAGACCGACCCCCCCCTGGCTACACCCTCCTTTCAGGGAGCTGTAGAGAGCGAGAAGGTCTCCCCTCAGACTCCTTTTCTCCAGGCTGAACACCCCCAGGTCCCTCAGCTGCTCCTCCTAAGACTTGTGTTCCAGACCCCTCACCAGCTCCATCGCCCTTCTCTGGACACGCTCCAGCACCTCAATGTCTTTCTTGTAGTGAGGGGCCTAAAACAGAACACAGTATTTGAGGTGGGGCCTCACCAGTGCTGAGTACAGGGGGACGATCGCTTCTCTTGCCCTGCTGGCCACACTATTCCAGATACAGGCCAGGATGCTGATGGCCTTTTTGGCCACCTGGGCACGCTGCTGGCTCATGTTCAGCTGGCTGTTGACTCTTCTATGGTCCCACTCTGGGCTGTGGTGCTGAGGCCTGTCTGACCCTTTGGAGGCTTGTGGAGCTTCAGCGTAGTGGGCTGAGACGTAAATGTCCCTGTCCCACAAAGTGGGGGGAAAAAAAGACATTTTGAGAAGTTTCTCGTCGATTATCAGGCAGCAAGTTGGAGCAGACAGGCTGGGGCTCAGCTCTGAGCTCCCAGTGATGTTTACTTTCTAAAGCACCAGGATAATAAACACAGCAAAATGTGCAAGAGAGAAGGAGAAAGAAAATCTCCCCTCCCTTTCCATCTCTGTGTCTAGCTATGCTTTCCTTTGGCGCTGGGAATGTTCCTCTTCGGCTGAAGAGGGTATAAATTATGAGATTTCACTTCTGAGCAGCCCGTGGAATAGCCCAGGGCAAGTCATTCCTAGAAGACGCTTTCCCCTTCTTAAATGGGTCATTAAAGTTTGGAGCTAAATACCGCAGAAGGGAGATGAGAGAAACAAATGGGGAAATACTTTCCTGAAAGGAGGAAGAAAGAGCTGTTATTCGTATTCACTCATCTGTTCAGGATATTATTAGACCTGCGTGGGAACAGCCTAACAAAAGGAGGAAGCTTGAGAGAAGCAAGCCAGGTGACACTGATGTGCACGGGGACAGTCCTGAGGGAGCTGGAGCCGTGTCATCCTTGGGCAGAGACATGGTAATTCTTCCCCAAGGAGGTTTCCTCCCCATTTCCCGTCTCTGTCCCCTGCCCCCAGTACAGGGGACTGGAGGGAGGGGAGGTCTTCAAAAAGAAACTCGGCAGCTTTGATTGCTGCTGTGGAAGCGTTGGTCGTGATGTTGCTGCTACTCCAGCGCAAGGAGCTCAAGGGAGGCATCGTGACGCAGAGTTGCTCTCCTGGAGATCCCGAAGTGTTCACCCGCTCCGATGCGCTCTTCCAGGATGGTGGGATTGAGCCAGTGGAGCAGGGGCCGCTGTCGTCAAAGTGATGGGGAGAAAATACAGCTCGTGGAGAGCTGGACAACCGCTCTGAACAAGGAGTCTGTATTGCCTGCGGGGAGGAGAACCAGCTCCTGCGGGGTCTGGTTTGAGGCAGGTTTGGAGAATAGCAAAGGATTAGAGCTTGCCGCCTCTCTCTGTCCCCTACTGGCAGATCACTTTTGACCCCAGTCAGATTTAATTACTTCAGATAGGTAATTAACAGACACTCTTATTCAGTAATTAGGGGTGTGTGTGATTATATTCCTGCAGGGGGGGAAAGTTGTGGCTGAAAAGTCCAGCTGGCAGCGCTGCTTTCATCTGCCTGCAGCATCCAGCAGTACAAGGTCCTCGTAGCCCCTGCAGGTCTTCACTACTCCCCGTGGCAGCAGCCCTGGGAGGTATTGCTATAGACCGCTTGGATGTGGGCTTGGGTTTTGTTGGTTTTTTTTGGTTTTTTTTTCTTGGCCACCTGAAATGAAAGAGTGATAAAATAAATCTTAAAGGGTGATAGAGAGGTGGTGGATGCCCCATCCCTGGAAACATTCCAGGTCAGGTTGGTCAGGGCTCTGAGCAACCTCATCTAGTTGGAGATGTCCCTGCTCATGGCAGGGGGGTTGGACTAGATGGCCTTTAAAGGTCCCTTCCAACCCAAACTGTTCTGTGATTCTATGATATGCAAAAAGGGCAGTTTTTTTGTGGACATTTTGGGAATGCTGGCATTGCTCTACCTGGCGGGCAAGGCTAGGGGAGGTGGGAAGGGTTGTGATGAACTTCTCTGGCAAGAGAACACGGGCAGTTTGATGGTCATCGCTCCAAGCTTTCATAAAATACTTGATCTTGGATATGATGGCTGCATCGGGATTTAAATGCTATGTCTATGGTGCTGTAGCTAAAAGGAGACAAAGTCTGTTAATGGGTAGCAAGATTTTGCACCCGCTTAACCAAATTATCCTTCCTTGCCATATTTCACTCCTGTAGATGCGTCTAATAGGTGCTGATGGATATACTGTGGCAGAAGAAAATAACATTTGCGTTGCCTGTTACATTAATTTCTCTGATAATACGAGGCTACCAGGATGACCCATCTGACTCCCGTGATATTTTTATAGAGAGCAAAATTGAGTACTGTTGTTATGATTAGCGTATTAAAAGTATTAGGTTTGTTGTCTTAGCTGTGCTGTGTTTTCTCATGCTCTCTCTCACGCTGATTGCTAATGACAGGCTTTGGCAGGAGCTAACCTAGGCAGTCTTTCCTGTGATGGGAACCAGATGGATGGTTTTTCTCTGGCTGCCCCCCCCCCACCCCAGCCCCTTGAACACCAGCAACGGGAGGAGGGGGGAACACTTTTTGTGGGGGTAGAAAAGTAAATGAGTGGTGGAGGAGCAGTTCTCCTCTACCCCCCCGGCTTCTCTCTCTTCCCTTGAGGCTCCCTGTTTTGCAACTTCCAGCCTCACCCTTGGCTTCGACTTCTTGGCTTTCAAGGGATTGTGCTCTCTGCTACATTTTCATTACTGGTACAATTGATGGAAAATCACATTTTATTATGTGAAAAATGCGGTGTTCTTGACTGTCAAAGCTCCATTCAGCTGGAAAAAATCTATGTGAGGCACTCTTTTATATTTCATGTATTTTGTGCATTGGTTGGAATGAAAAAATAATGAAAGGCTGTATTTTGTCAACTTTTGCATCTGTCTGACTGGCAGCGCTGACTGATTTGTTTTTTAAATGTATTTATTTCTTGCACTAAGCACTATTATTCTCCACCCTTTCACGATAAACGCAAATAATATGGGGAATGTTGGGAAAAGATAGATGCAAATTATTCGGTCCCTCCAGGTAGGTCTGTGAAGGAACTGGAAATGTGACTGCGGTGTGGAAAAGTACTGTCTTTAAATGAGCTGCAGCAATGATAACAGGGCTACCGTCTGTCTGCGTTTCAGGTTTCTGTGGACACCTCTCTTTTATTTTATTTCTTAAAATGTATTCTTTCTTCTTCTCTTTTTTCCTTTCCTCTCCTGCTGTGAAACTTCCAATGGGATCTGGGGGCTCTGAACACCTGAGGTACATCACTCTGTCCGTAAATCCTTCTACTCCTCGTGGGACCGCTGCTCCTCAGGCGTGATGTGCCCGAAAGGGGTTGAGCACTGGGAGGGAGCTAAATAACCTTGGTGTCAGCGAGAACGGGCAGATACCTCTCCCGAGAGCCAGACTGGGATAGCTTTTAGCATGAATCAAGCTTTCCCTTTCGGGGAGAAACGTGGCTTCCCTCCCTGCACAGCCGTGCGCCGGCCGCCTCGGTACGTGGCCATGAGTCAGGTGGAAGGAAGCCAGACTGGCTTGGCCTTGTGAGATGCTGCGACTCTTGGGATGTCTTTGCAGCAGGACTAGCTTCTGTTCCTACATCCCCATCGCCTCGCCGTGCTCCTGCCCAGGAGAAGATATCAAGCCACTCCGCGCTGCTGAGTGATGGGATGTGGCCCCGGGGGTCTCGGCCGTGCTGAGGATGATGGGGAGGACTGTGAGATGCAGGTGACAGACCCATCTGCCAACCGCCGGGCTGTATCCCGTGGTTCAGGCATACCTGTGATTCAGGATCTCCCCACAAACTGAAAACAGCATTTTCTTTTATTACAACAACTTCTTGTGGTTTTTTATTTTTTTTTTTAATGTCAGAATTGTCTTCGTACCTAGATCCCTGTAATTGCAATTTCAAGTGAAGAGCCTGTGAAAGGAGGTGTCAGGGTGCTCCTTCTCAGTATTGTTTCATTATTGCCACTTGCAAAAATTCACTCCCGATTCCAGTTAAGATTTTAATGTGACACAAATTTCCCGTTATTCTAAATACTAAAAAAGCGATGTCTTTATTCTTGCTAGATCCATACAGATTTTCTTTCAGTGCAAAAAAAAAAAAAGCAAACCGAGCAGTAAAAGCTTACAGAGAAAGTAGTAAAAGTAAAAGCTTTCAGAGAAATCTGGAAAATCCTTCTTTACAGCCGAGACATTGTTTATCCCTGCACTTCTTGACTCCTAACCCTGTATGTGTTAGGAGCTCTTCAGTGGGAGCCATTAGGAGAACCTTGGTCTGGAGACTGTCCTGGCTGGAGGAGGGTACCTTGCTGGGCCTTTGTAGTGAATTCCTGGTGAGGGTGCTGGGCTTGCGAGGACTTGCTGGCCTGGATAGTAAATGGTCAGCAGCGTGTTGGTTTGAAGTGGTAAAACACCAGATGACCTGGGAGAAGGAAGCCAGAAAGGAATGAGAAGGTCAAACAGAAGAGGATCCCAGGAGAAGTCAGGTAGGAAGGGACCTCAGGAGGTCTCTGGTCCAACTGTTCTGCTCAGGCCACAGCCAGCTGTGGGATCAGAGCAGGTTGCTCAGGGCTCGATCCAGTCAGGTCTTTGAGAGCCTCCAGGGATGTGGACAGCACAGCCCTGCTGGGAAACCTGTTCCAGGACACTCTTGGTAATTTGCTGTTCGTCACCAGCTGGCACTTAGAGCAGTCAGAGGTGGTCAGGGGTAAATAGGTGCTGTCATTCCCTTGCTCTGTAGGTGTTCCTGAGACATTTTTTGTTTAGGAGACAGTGTAAGTGATGACCCCATGAGCCCAGGACGCTTCTCCTAGATGGCACTCCCTGCCATGAGGAGCAGGGTGGAAGGCATGAGGACCTGCTTTGTCCTCTTCTGAGGGTAGGTGTGGGGCAAGCAAGGCCATCCTGTCGATCAGGGGGGTGAGAGTCCAACCCCTTCCATCCCTGGATTTCCCTGACCTTTTTGCCATCTAAGTGATGGAGTAGGGACTCTGGTGCTCCCAGCTGTCCTCCTTTCTCCCTTGCAACCTCTGTCCTGGCTGAAATAGTCTGCCCTGGGTTGGTGACGTGGTAGCCGTCACCACAATTAATAGCAGGGCTGACCCCTTGGCAGAAATTCTTACTGTTTGGCCTCAGACACAGGGTCGGGGACGTTGTAGCACCTCACTCAGTGCCTGAGATCCCCGGCATAAGCCGTCAGAGAGGTGGGTACATCCTGAAGCCTCTGCTGGGGATGGAAAGCCAAGCGTGGCCGGGCAGGACGCAGCTCAGGAGGTGCCTATTGGACTCCCTGCACATTTGCATTTTCTAATCTGCTGCCAAAAGCATTATCTTGCTTGCTCAGACAAGTCATTCACCACATCAGGAGCGTGTGGGAAAATAACCCAGTCAGTATAACCAGAGGAAAATAAATGGTTGTGTGGTTGGCCATTTGGAGCTGAACTAGCTTGGGATATATATATTTTTTTTTTCTTTTAGCAACACCCTGAAAAAAATGCAGTGTGAAGGGGTGTGAAATATAAAGAGAGTTTGCTTCCTTCTCGCATAGGCATGCATCCAAAAAAAAAGGCAAAAGTAAATATACAGACAGCCACTCTTAAAGGCTTTGGTAGGGCTTTAGAGGATCCAAAGGCTGAGTGCGTTTGACGGGTGGGACATGGGATCTTCTCCACTCGAATTAGCTTTGAATACGAGGGAAGTCCCTGACACAGAAGAGAGGCGAAGCCGCGGTGATCACCTGGGGTGTTTCAGTTGTGCTGCTCAGTCGCCCAGAGTCTGCTTCTCCTCTCGATTCTCCACTTGTGTCTGAAGAGAGGAGCCCAGACCTCATGTAAGTACGGAGGGGCAAACCGTGAACCTGCGGTGGGGGCAGAAATATGAGGCTGCAGTGGGTCAGATCTGAAAAGGGGCTGACGGTTGTTACCGGGGCGGGGAAAGAAGAGAAAATGCGTCCAGGCTAAGGCAACTCTGAATTCCTGCCTATTAAAAACACGGAGTTATTTTGCTCCTGCGAGATGTAAACTGGATTTCACAGCTACTGTTTGCTGTTGCTATTTAAGAGACGGCAGCGAAACAAACAGGATAATGTCTTCTGCTGCAGTAGGAATGCCACTGTAAATCATTTATTTGCTAATTGGTAGACATTGCTCTAATGACAGCGATCTATAAGGACAGGTTATTTGTATCATATCAAACCCTGTATTCTAGAGGTGGCTTTTTCCCCCCCGTTGGGTGTTAATGCAGTTGTGTGGATTAATCACGCTGTAATGCAGCCGAACTGCTCTTGTCCCTGCTTGGCTCAGGGAGCGGAGGCTTTTTGGCTTGATACTTGCATGAGAAAAATCACATTTAAGTTTTACAAAGTATATTTTAGAAATAAAGGCTGAAGTTTGATTAAAAAAAACCAAACAAAACACTTCCCCCCCCCCCCCCCCCCCCCCCAGTAAATGAGGTCGTGCAGCCTGACTGCCTTGCCCGTCTGCCCGTCTGTTGCCGTTCATAAGTATGTTATTTTTTTAAAGGGCAATAATAAATGGTATTATGTAGTTATCTACTTTTGTCTGCCTCTTGGCTTGTCAAGCACTGTCATTATATCGACCGCTGTTCTTAAAACAGGATTTTTGGTTAAAATAGTATATACCTGCCATCTGGTTGAAAAATGTAAGCTTCCTACACAACTAAGTGGAGTTGTACTGCGGGTATTAGGAATAGCTCGTGTGCTCTTGAAAATAGCAGCTGATGGCAGATTGCAGAAATCAGCCAGTTATCAGTTGTCATTAAGCTATTTGATATCTGACACACATGGAAAACATGCTATTTATAAGTATGTAATTATGTTATAGAACTTTTCCTCTTTTTTCTTTTCTGGGTTTTTTTTTTTTTCTTCCCTTCCCTTTACTTGTATAATGTGACGGTTTGGCTGGACTGGAAAGCAAAGTGCCCCTTAATATCCAGAGAATAGATGTGCTGCAGACTGAAGGTGTGCCAGACCGCGTGTAACATTTCTGCCATCAAAAAGTGGTCTGAGAGGGGCGTAGAAATAAATTTGGTGTACCCGTGCTATAGAACTATAGGGATCTAAAGAGAAACGTCAGCTACAAAGAGCCCAGGAGACAGAAATACGTGGAACCGACCGGTAGAAGGTTGCACAACTAGAAATTGTAATGGAAAAGATGCATTTTACTTTAATATGTATTTGCATTTCTGCTAAGAGAGAACTCCTCGAGTCTTAAGATCAGCTACAGCAGAAACACTAAAGGTGTAATTATTTGCTGAATGTGGGCAAGGCAGCAAGGACCATGGACCTGCTGGAGTGTGTCCAGAGGAGAGCCACGAGGATGATCTGAGGGCTGGAGCACCTCTCCTATGAGGAGAGGCTGAAAGAGTTGGGGCTGTTCAGCCTGGAGAAGAGAAGGCTCCGGGGAGATCTTATTGCGGCCTTCCAGTACCTAAAGGGGGCCTACAGGAGAGCTGGGGAAGGACTTTTTACTGGGGCATGTAGTGATAGGACGAGGGGGAATGGCTTCAAACTGGAAGAGGGCAGGTTTAGATTGAACATTAGGAAGAAGTTTTTCACTTTGAGGGTGGTGAGGCACTGGAACAGGTTGCCCAGAGAGGTTGTTGAGGCCCCATCCCTGGAGGTGTTGAAGGCCAGGCTGGAGGTGGCCTTGGGCAACCTGGTCTGGTGGGAGGTGTCCCTGCCTATGGCAGGGGGGTTGGAACTCGATGATCTTCAAGGTCCTTTCCAACCTAAACCATTCTATGATTCTATGATTCTATGACTCTCGGAGCTGTAGGGTGGTGACTAAGGTGAAAGCTTAATGCTAAGCACTGAGCAAGGCTTCGTGTGCGGTGCAGGGCAGAGGATGCTGCTGGAGACGGCAGCGAGGCGTGGTGATGCTGTGACTTGTTCCCTTGTAATGCATTTTGAGGTAAATGATGATTACAGAAAACCAGCCAGCAACAGTCTGCTGAAAAAGAGGGTTAAGTATGACTTCTACGAGTGGAAACGTGAACAAAAAGAGCAGTCAAAACAGGATGGGGTGCTCTAAAGGCTATTAATTTTACTCGGAGATGGTGTGAGGAGGTATTATTTTCACGTGATTAATCTGCTTCAGTGACACTGAAATCTTGTGAGCACATCCTGCAAGATTTTGGTCAAAAATGCTGTAAATAATGGCTGATTATTCTCACAAGTTTTCGATTATATGAAACTAGAAATGTTTGGAGAACTATGAGGAGTTTATTGTCCCCACCGGTAACCCCCACAGTCTCTTCTCCTTCATGAGGATTGACTGGAAAATTAAGGTCTTTGCTGTTTTGGCTTCAGCACAATCTTGATCAGGTTTGAATCTGCTGGTTTGAATCTGAATCCTCTTGGATTTTCAAATGACATCTGAGATTCTGGTTGTGAAACTTCTTTAGGCATTTTGCTTTTAAAAGTTACTCCACCCACAACCATCCATCCATGATGAAAATTCATTCAGCTTCATAATTATAAGTTTTAGGGTGTTACAGTCATCAGAGGTATGTTCTAACAGAAAATTGGGCAGCAAAGGTGTAGGTCAGAGGTTGTGGTTTGGTTTTTGTTCGTTGACTTTTCCTCACCAGAGGAGTATTTGGAAATTTTATTACAGAGACTAATCATGTCTCCCTTGCTTCAGGCTTTTGGAGACCTTCTTAGGCCATCAAAGCAGCTTCGGCAATCTCAGCATTTTGGCAATGTTGCAACTACCTTCACCGTAAAAAGGCTTGAAGCTGGTGCAGAGGGCGCTCCCCGCAGAGGGGGGTTTGCAGGAGCGAGTGGTGCCCACGTGCGATTCTTGTGAGACCCCCCCTGCAGTGCTGCCTCCAGCTCTGGGCCCCCCAACATAAGAAGGACATGGACCTGTTGGAGCAGGTCCAGAGGAGGGCCATGAAGATGATCCGAGGGCTGGAGCACCTCTGCTGTGAGGACAGGCTGAGAGAGTTGGGGTTGTTCAGCCTGGAGAAGAGAAGGCTCTGGGGAGACTTTAGAGCCCCTTCCAGTCCCTAAAGGGGCTACAGGAAAGCTGGGGAGGGACTCTTGATCAGGGAGTGTAACGATAGGACATGGGGTAACAGTTTTAAACCGAAAGAGGGGAGATTTAGATTGGACATTAGGAAGAAATTGTTTCCTCTGAGGGCGGTGAGCCCCTGGCCCAGACTGCCCAGAGAAGCTGTGGCTGCCCCATCCCTGGAGGTGTCCAAGGCCAGGCTGGATGGGGCTTTGAGCAACCTAGTCTGGTGGGAGGTGTCCCTGCCCATGGCAGGGGGGTTGGAACTAGATGATCTTTAAAGGTCCCTTCCAACTCTCACCATTCCATGACTCTATGAGTCTATGCTTGCAGCTCTGGAGCACTCCTTCCCAGGTGTGTGCACACATGCCAGCTCCCTGCGCTTCCCCGCTACCGGAGCTGGTGTTCCCTGGGAAAAGCCATGGTCTGCAGGTGCTGCGGAGAAGCCTTCTGCTGGCACACAGGGACGGCTGGCAGAGGAAGAGGGGTAGAGACCCTTGCAGAGTGAAAAATGCAGATGTTTGACAGTTTGGCAGAAAATATCTCTTCCTCTCCACTCCCCAGGTGGCGTAGAGTTATTTGCAATTCCTAGCTGCTTATTCTTTAATTCAGTAGCTCCCGACTCATCTGCCCGGGTACGCTCCTCCTCCCCTCCCGGCCACCAGCTCGCCCTGCTCGCTCGCTTGCTCACCAGCCGACGGGAGCAAATTTGCTGCCTGGTTTGGTCCCCTTTGGCTTGACCTTCACGGGCCATTTCAGCTTCCCCTTCACCCTGGCGAAAGGTTAGTGAAAGCCCATTTATACTCCTCTCTTTCTTTGGTTTGTAACTTTTTCATGTGTTTACCTGCACTAATACAGGTCCAGCAGATGGCTAATGAAAAAAAAAACATTACTTGATTATTTCATCTTGTGTGTGTGGGTTTGCAGAGAAAATTTGGAGGGAGAACAAGCGCTCGTAGGTCAAAAGTAGCTGTGTAGGCAATTTTGTTGAAGGACAGAACACAGTGTGGTGTTTTACTTCTCACATTTAAGAAAAAAAAGTGTTAAAAACACTGATTATGGTTGAAGAAGGCATTTTTAAGTGTATCAAAGCCCCGTAAAGATGATCAGGAGTGGTGCGTGGTAATTAGGTATCAGTGTGAGAAGCAGGCGGCATCCTGGAAGACAAGGATGTTTCTCAAAGGAGCTCGATGGTTTTGCAAGCGCGTAACAAAGTTTTCCTTTCTCCCTACTGGAGGCAGATGCAAATAATACTGGATTTGGTGGCGCGTTACTCCTAGCATCTGTCTAAAGATGTTAGGAAATGATGTAAGAACATGGTAGCAAAAAGCAGTTGCTTTTTCAGATGGGTTCTGTGAGTATTGCCTGTCCAAACGAATTCCTTGTGTCAGGAGTAGAAGTGAGAACTTACTCTCGGCTGTCCTGAACTGCTAAACTTTTCCCAAGAGAAACTTGTCTTGGAAATGAGCTTTCTGGGACACCGTTCTGGTGATGTTCTCAGGTTAATTGTTCCAGGTCGATTTTTCTTATGGAAGCTTAAGTCATTTTCTCACCTTCTGAAATTCTGACCTCTTTGCGTCAGTGGGGAATCTGGTAACACCCATATTTAGGCCACCAAATGCACTGCGTTACGAGCAATTTTTTTTTTTTTCCTTTTTTTAGGGGAAGCAGGAGGTTGGGGAGAGGAACTCTAAAACTGGTTTTGTTTGCAGCAGCATATATATTGCCTTTTGCTTAGGGCAGCATCTTTTCTTTGACTCAGGAAGTTCCGCTCTTACCAAAAGAGAGAGCTAGAAAGCCAAAATTTTCTTACCGTGTCCTACATCCCTTGAGAAAACTTTAGATGTGCCAGAAAATACGTAGTCTGTCTGACCATACAGCCTTCAAAGTAGCAGCAGCAGCAGCAGCCAGAAGGGCTCTGGGATTGCCTAGGAAATTGCGAGACGCAGAAGAGCTTCCCAGCACCCGGCCCATACCCCGAGTACTTTGCTGGAGGGCACCAGGTGATGATAAAAGAGTCTCTCATCTTCCAGCTGGGATTTGCCCAGGAGCACCCTCCAGGCCAGCATTTAGTGCTGGGGAGGCAGCTCGCTCTCATTCTTGCTTCCTCCTGGAGTAACCACAGCCTTTCCCTATCGTGTCACGTTGCTCAAGAGGAGAACGTGTGTGCTGAAGTTCAGGATCTAGTTCCACAGGCAACGTCCAATGTAACTTATCTCATCCGAAGGGTTTTTTTGGTATAGTTAAATTTTTTGATGAGTGTCATGTAGCAGTTGCTGGTGCCAACAAGTATTCTGCATATATATTACTGAGTATATTGCACAGAAAATTAGTGTTTTAGCTTACGATGGGGAAAAAAAAAAAGAAAGAATAACTTTTAAAGTCTGTAAACTTGGCACAAAGTACTCTTGGGGGCAGCGGTGGTAGAGGCAACATGAGATTAGCCTTCAGTAATGAGGCCCATCAGGGCAGTATGTTGTGGAATAATGGCTTTCCACAACGTAAAAAAGCAGATATATAGAGTTGTACACGTATAGTGTAGGGCGCGCATATGCATGCAATTAGCAGCCTTTCCATTTTCCTTAAGACACCTTAGGAATTCATGTGCTAAAATCTAAAAGTAAAAGCTCTGAAGGAAAGCGCTCGCAGCTTAACAAATGGCAGATTTATAATTTCTGGTACAACCTTGAGTTTTGATGTTCTCCCGCATCTGGGTTATGATGGACAAAGACTCTTTCGGGGTATGTGTGTAGACCTCGCTATCTCTGTAGCAGAACATATATGACATTTTTCTGTTTCCGTGATCACAGAAGCCCTTTGAGGGAAGGATGGGTTGCTCTTGTCATTTTACAGCTGAGAGGAGGAGAGAATATGTATGACTGCATACTGTGGGGTTTTTTTCCCCAGGATTTCTGCTTTGCACTAGCTATGCAGCAGTGTATGGGGGAAAATACAGTGAGGGCCACTTGAATCTGGGCTGTTACACTGGGAAGGGTGTCCTATGGCAATGCACTCGTGGCATTATTGCCTCACCTCCAGTGTTCATACATCTTCTCACTAAGTAGGTATCTTCGGAAGAAGGTACGGGGGGAGCTGGAAACTAACACGCTCTACCTGAAATTATGCAAAGATCCTTGTTAAACGCTTTCTTTTTGCTGTAGGGGAGGTTCGTTTCATGACTGCGGTTATTATGTGCAAAAATAATGGCTGTGGAGTATTTGTCATGCCCTGCTGAAGAGGATGGTTCTGGTGCGTGGGGTTCCTGTGGGCTCGGGAGGCAATGGGACCCTGTACCGTTCTGGGTGAGAGAGAGGTATTTCCGCTCAAGATAATATAAGGAATTAACGTAGAGCTTTAAAAGAGCAACATCCTTTGGACTTTTTCATTATGAAAATAGAATTAAAATTTTTCCTTGGCTCCAGGAAGGACGCAGGCACTCGCACGGACGAGTGGTGCATTACGGTACCTTCTCGGGTAGCAAGCAGAAGCCCACGCAGCGCCGTACTCGAGGACTGATTTGGGTTGCCCTTGGATCGAGGTCTCGTCTAGATTAAAGGCTCGGACTGAGTTACGTGAAGTGCTGCGACTGCGCCCACACTCTTTGCTCATGACAAATGCAAGGTCATTTGCCTTATTTTTACATCTCAGGTAAAAGCCCTGGGGCTAATAGCACAGAGATAATGTTCAGCTGATGCCTGGTAGCTTCATTATGAGTTGACTATCGAGAAAAAAGCAGGAGCGTCGGTGTATGTGCCGCTGGGTTGGTTTCGTCGCGCTGACCGCTCCCAGCTGAAGCCCTACTTTAGTGATGAAATATTAGGAAAGAATTTTTCACAGAAAGAGTGGTCGGGCATTGGAATAGGCTGCCCAGGGAGGTGGTTGAGTCACCATCCCTGGATGTGTTTAAGAGCCGTTTAGATGTGGTGTTGGGGGATATGGTGTAGGGGAGAACTTTGTAGAGTAGGGTAGATGGTTGGACTCGATGATCCCAAGGGTCTCTTCCAACCTAGACAATTCTATGATTCTATGAAATGCAGGTTAGCCCGTTTTGAACAGGAACAGGCTGAATTCAACCAGCCAACGCAGATCTAAAGCAGACCTGCCAAACGCCTGAGGGTTGCCTGACGCGCAATGCTTCTCAGCCCTGCTTTAAGTGGGTATTTGGCACCACCGTCGCGTTACTCCCGTAGCCCAGCAGAGCTGCCACACGTTCGGCGGGGCTGCGGGACGAGCCGGCTTGGGGTGGCTCGTGACCAGGGAGCAGAGCCCCAAGCAGCTCGTCTCCCTTTGGATCGTCAGCGGGGGGGAATTGTAGGAGGAGGGAGAGAGGGCAGAGCTCTTCCTCCTCCTCCTCCGCTCTAGCGCCTGCCATGCTCTTCTTACTTCAGAGAGACCCTGCTGGAACCCAAGGATTTCTAGGGGGGAAAAAAAATAATATGGAAAACTTAGGGCTGGGCTACCTGGCACGTTGCCAGCTTAGTTTATGGGCTAGTATAACTATAGTTTATTTAGAAATGAAAGAAACGGGAAGGACAGAGGGCTCCCTCGCTTTCCTCCTGGAGGAAGCAAGCAAGCTGGCTGGCTGTACTTCCCTCTCCTTGCCACTTTATTTAAAGGAAAAATGAAGGAGAAGCCTAAAACTTGGCCAGTTACAGAGATTCACGGGGCAGAGCCAAGGTCAGCGATGATATTAGCTGTCTGCCTTGTACTCAGCCTGTGTAAGGCAGAAAAAAGGATGTACGTATGAATTCTTCCCTCTTTTCCAGAATATCTCCTTCCATTCCAGGCTAGAGCAGAGATTATCAGTTTGGGAAAACATTTTTTTTAGGCAGAACTTTTCTACCATAACATCTTCATGCCAGTTGTTTGTTCAAGAACCATGTGGAGACCTTGAATGTTTCAAGTCTCATGTAAAATAAGTTAACTTACGTTTTCATGTCTGTGCAGGCGTATGACACGCCTGTTTCATGGAACATGCATGCATGCAAATAACATTTCTTTTAATGACCTAACTTCCTTGAACAGGTTTTGATCTTGATCAACTCTGTTGAATTTGATTTTTGAGTAGAATGCTAATAAAGTAGTTAAAATGCACAAGCTTTGCTTCTGGAAAATATTCCTAGTTCATGAAATGGATCAGAATTCATAGTCTGCTGCAAGAGAATTTCTGTTAATCTTCTTAAAGGCAGCAGATAAGATTTCAGAATCAGATTAAATATTTGTATTCCACATTAGGAGACCTCCTCGGTTCTGTCTGACAACGAATAAATCCTCTTCAGGCTCGCGGTTCCTCCGGTCCGCCTCTACCTCTTTCATGTTGCGCGCGGAGGACCTTTTATAGACTGTTAATGCACATTTATTTGGAAAATTGAAAATTACATCAGAGGTTTGACCTTCCCCTATGTTTGTTTGTCTTTGCTTTGTTTCTTTTAGCGTAGAGCAGGGAGTGATGGGCACTTCCAGCTCGCTTGAGTTTCGGAGGCGCGGGGTGGGCAGCGTGTAGACCGTGTCCCACTGAGCTCTTTAGCCGTCACGGGTGTCCGGTGATTAAATCTCGCGCTGAGGGTGCTGTACGCTCCCCCCACCCGAGCACCCAGCCTCTCGGCTCACTCTCANCCCCCGCCCCCCCCCCCACCCCCGCCATGTAGATGTGGGAGGCGGGTTGACAGCTTGCTCGCAGACGGAACGCGGGATACGAGATGGGAAGAGAGCGAGCGCACAAAAACATCTGCTCTAAGCTGGTACTGAAGATGTTTGCATAATTTATTAGTATTTTTAGAAAACAAGCGTAATTAAGGCAATAAATATTTGTCATACATACAACATGCCGTGTTGTTTAATATCAAATGATGTCATTGTTCAGTGGGGCTTCGCCTATTACCTCTGTGGGCAGCAGAGGGCACTACGTGGTGCTTCACTCTGAAAGTACAGCAAAATTCTGCTTTTTTCTTCTTCATCACCCTGAGAGCTGCCTTAAGAATACTTCTTGTGTGTCTCAGTTACCATCTAGTACTTTTTCATGTGCCTTTGTCAGATTCTTTCCCTTCTGTCTGCATAAAATCCAGAGACGTGGGCCATCCAAGGGCGGTCTGTCAGCAGTTTTACATGTTTTGAAAAAAAAAATAAATCAAATTTTATCCTCATTTTCTTAGTTAACCTGCAGTCATCCCTGTCACTGTGACTCCTCATAAGTTTCCAAGTGTGATGAAACTGGGGAGGACCTAGACAGATCCCTCATCCTGCAATGCTGATGCGGGTGAACAGGGTTAGAGTTTGAAGAATTTGCCAACCTGGAGCAACCACTGCAAGATTGGAGACTGAAGTATTTTGATGAAGAGTTGGGGCTGTTCAGCCTGGAGAAGAGAAGGCTCCGGGGAGATCTTATTGCAGCCTTCCAGTCCCTAAAGGGGGCCTACAGGAGAGCTGGGGAGGGACTTTTTACTAGGGCATGGAGTGATAGGACGAGGGGGAATGGCTTTAAACTGGAAGAGGGCAGGTTTAGATTGAACATTAGGAAGAAGTTTTTCACTTTGAGGGTGGTGAGGCACTGGAACAGGTTGCCCAGAGAGGTTGTTGAGGCCCCATCTGTGGAGGTGTTGAAGGCCAGGCTGGAGGTGGCCTTGGGCAGCCTGGTCTGGTGGGAGGTGGCCCTGCCTATGGCAGGGGGGTTGGAACTCGATGATCTTCAAGGTCCTTTCCAACCTAAACCATTCTATGATTCTATGATTTCTACAGGCAGGATATTTTGCACAATGCTGTAACCGCTTTTCAACAGCAAAATAATCTAAAATAACTTTTCTGGAAGCTGTCTGGTATAAAAAGTGTGTGGGATTGTTCATTACAAGTTTCATAACCCTCCACTAAAAAGTAGTTTATATCACTACCATCTCTTGAGCACATTCAACTTCCTGGTTCAAAAATAAAATAAGGCAAGAGTTCCTTCTATTTCAATGCAACACATCAGGGACGAAAACATTCTTTATGGTAAGAGATGAGGAGGTGAACTGTTTCTTCTCTGAAGAACAACCATATTGTGGTCAGCCTTTGTCACACACGTTTGTGCGTGCAGCCTTGGTTATAAATCCCAGTATTCAACAATGCCAATGCTGAATTCTTTCTACATTGAGAGCGATGCTATCCTCAAAAAATAAAACTCTTGGAAGTGCCCAGTAGCCACGATCCCATCAAATCAGGCAAGGTCAAGAACATTGTATAAATCTGTGCTAGTATATAAAGATGACATAATCATAAGGTGCAATGAGATGATGCTTTGGTTTCTAGCCATCACGTGATACACTTTAAAGTTGTCACTCATCCAGGTACTGCTTGACATGGCCAAAATAATTTTTGGGGGAAATAAAAGTGAAGGGAGCTGGGCTGAAAAGAAAGAGGAGGTGATTTTTCATGCCAGAGGGAGTAACCTGCAGGACTTTCGGCTGGATGATGCTGTGGGTGCGAGAAGTTTACGTTGGCTGATGGGGAGCCTGGGCAAGCCTTTGGCAGAGAGGTCTCCTGGAGACTACTCCATAGAGGAATCACAGCAGGCACAGCAAATCCCTGGAGCTAAAAATGGGGGGAGACACAGAGAGTATTAGGGAGAGAGAATGCCGCCTTATTCTTCCCTGGCTGTGCACTGTTGGCCTCTTTAGGAGACTGAATATTGGGCTAGATGTGTTTTGGGGAAAGCTGGGGCCTTTCTTCTATTTTAGTGGTCTTATAATGCAAATTAAAAAAAAAAAAAGAAGCTGTTGAAAGCAGTTCTTGTGCAAATGAATCATAAATGTAAAGCAGTTTCAGGTGCCTGACAAACTGCATTCATTGCTTGGCTATCAGAATATAAATCATAGTTATAAACCCACAGCCGTGGAAGATTTCCGCTGTATTTACTCAGATGGCTTTCAAGCTTCACTTAAGAATGTGTTTCTCGAAATGTTTTCAAATCCTCATATTTTTTTTTTGTCGAATAGTTTACTAAAATGGTACAAACTGAATAATTGTGATATTAATATTTCCTCCCCCTGACCTCCCATATTCTGTCGATTCCACTAATAGGTCTCCAATTTGCAGGACATTGGAACAGTAAGTCGAATAGTTGCTTTCTTTCATGTCTTATCCCGAGAGTCAAGGTATTTGAGCAGGTTACAAGTGCTATCTGCTATTCAAACGACCAAAAATTCTGGACTAAATTAACGTGCCTTCATTGCAGGAGTCCTGTGGCCACAGTAGTAAGCCCAGTTGTGTCTCGTAGCAGAAAGGCAGCCAGTCCTGGCAGGGAATTACGGCTGCACGTCCCGCACTCCCCGCATCTCCATCCAGCAGCGTATCGCCGGCATCAAAGGCACTGCTCCACCTTTTTGAAGGGAGTCTTTTATTTAGCGGCAGTGTAATCTTCCTGGGTACCAAGGTGCTGTGGGTGCCGGGGGCGTGCAGGCAGCGGCTCCCGGCGAGGGCTGCGTGCCGTAGTTTTGCCAGCCTCTGGAGGAACAGCTTTTCCCTCGGCTGGGTTTTGCCGTGGCCGCTTGGGAGAGCGCTCAGAAGTGCCCGCTCCAAGGTTTGATCTACATTGCTTTCATCGCCCCAAACAAGCCAGTCCTGTCCACATGCAAATACCCAGTAAGTGTCGAACTGTGGCATCCCTTTGCCTTTCGTTTAACAAATTCTTCTTAGTTCGGCAACTGTTGTGTCTTACGCGAACCAGAAGCCCTCCCCTGGCATGGGGCTGGCCCTTTTGCTTATTTGCGTATGCGGTTTCAGATAAGCATTGCTATTTCAGATCCTGCTTTCCCCTTCTTTCTGGCTGTGAGCAGCATGTGCCGGTGGTGGGACTGGTGGGATGGTGTCGAGCACGCAGGGATGCCCGCTGGGAACTGGGCTGAGGTGGGGCAGAAGGAGTTTTCAGACAGAAGCTGATCGCAGCATGAGCCTGGTGCTGGTGGGGCTTCCTCTTACAGGTGAAAGGTTTTGGTGTGGTAATGAACCCTGTGAGCGGTCCCTGTTCTTCTTCCTGCCTTAAATCCTTTTTTCCTGTGCTGTTCTTCCCCACATCAAAAAAAACTTCTTTTATCATAAGGCTGAGGAAAAAAAAAACCAAAAAGCTTGTAATTATTTTTTCAGGGGACATTGTACAGATAGTTTAGCATTCAAGAGAAATGAAAGATTGGGATCGTTTGTATCTGTGTCTCTTAAAGGCTGCCCTGTCCTTCTGTCTGTGCCTGGCAGTTTAGGGAAAGCTGACAGATAGCATACAGATAAAACGTGCATGAGGAACATCTTTTCATAGAATCATAGAATGGTTTGGGTTGGAAGGGACTTTTAAAGGCCATCTAGTCCAACCCCCCTGCCGTGAGCAGGGACATCTTCCATTAGATGGGTTTTTTTTCCTGGTCTGGATTGAAGTTTTCATTGTAATTGCATTGATGTATGAAATTTAGTGTTCTTTCTTCACAGTAGAATGAATAAAGACGCCACAAAAAAAGTANTTCCTTATACCTAGTCTAAATCTTCCTTCTTTTCATTTAAAACCATTACCCCTTGTCCTATCGCAACAGGCCCTGATAAAAAGTTTTTCCCCATCTTTTTGATCTCTTGTTAGGATGCAGGGTGGGCACTAGGAGATGCGAGCGCTGTTCCTAACTCTGCTCCCTCCACTGGGGTGTTCCCCTTTCCAACTCTCAGTTGNATCGCAGCATGAGCCTGGTGCTGGTGGGGCTTCCTCTTACAGGTGAAAGGTTTTGGTGTGGTAATGAACCCTGTGAGCAGTCCCTGTTCTTCTTCCTGCCTTAAATCCTTTTTTCCTGTGCTGTTCTTCCCCACATCAAAAAAAACTTCTTTTATCATAAGGCTGAGGAAAAAAAAAACCAAAAAGCTTGTAATTATTTTTTCAGGGGACATTGTACAGATAGTTTAGCATTCAAGAGAAATGAAAGATTGGGATCGTTTGTATCTGTGTCTCTTAAAGGCTGCCCTGTCCTTCTGTCTGTGCCTGGCAGTTTAGGGAAAGCTGACAGATAGCATACAGATAAAACGTGCATGAGGAACATCTTTTCATAGAATCATAGAATGGTTTGGGTTGGAAGGGACTTTTAAAGGCCATCTAGTCCAACCCCCCTGCCGTGAGCAGGGACATCTTCCATTAGATGGGTTTTTTTTCCTGGTCTGGATTGAAGTTTTCATTGTAATTGCATTGATGTATGAAATTTAGTGTTCTTTCTTCACAGTAGAATGAATAAAGACGCCACAAAAAAAGTAGTTTCCTCTGTAGACTTTATGTTCCTGTACAGATGTCAGTATTGTGCATATTTATGCCTGTTCATTTTTATTGAAATAAGAGTTTCTTCTAATTAAACTTCATGCTCCCACAGCATTTCTTTTTCCTTTC
The DNA here is from genome assembly GCA_008711295.1 of Anarhynchus alexandrinus. Classification (NCBI taxonomy): domain Eukaryota; kingdom Metazoa; phylum Chordata; class Aves; order Charadriiformes; family Charadriidae; genus Anarhynchus; species Anarhynchus alexandrinus. The sequence goes on along the minus strand of VUYV01000237.1, from coordinate 1,040,249 downwards.
TTTTTTTTCTTTTTTAAAAGAAACAGTGCAAGCAAGGTCAGTTAGAAAACTAAGAGCAATGTCGCGGGNGTTTTTTTTTTTTTTTCTGGGGTGCTGAAGCCCAGTGAGAGCCAAGTGGCCACATTTGCAGTTGTGGGACTTTGGACTTCTGTGAAAAATAAATTTAAAAACATCATCCTCTTCACAATGAAAGATGAGGCAAGTGAAATCACTGGACAGCTTTTAAAAACGGAGACTACTAGATCGTGTGCCTCTGTCTAACCAGTGGTCCTATATCCCAGAGCGCTGGGAGGCTATTTCAGTTACTTGTATTCCGAGCTACAGAAATGCTGTAAGTAATATATTCTCTGATTAATAGACCACACTGTTGTGTGGGATTAATAAACCCCTCTGACTTGACAACCCAAATACTGGGATTTTTTTTTTCTATTTTTCTTTTCATTTTAAAATGTGGATGTGAGTAGGAAAAAGGTGGCTAGTGATTTCACATATGTAGAAAGAAGGGTTTTTTTCCTGGTCTGGATTGAAGTTTTCATCGTATTTGCATTGATGTATGAAATTTAGTGTTCTTTCTTCGCAGTAGAATGAATAAAGATGCCACAAANTAAAGACGCCACAAAAAAAGTAGTTTCCTCTGTAGACTTTATGTTCCTGTACAGATGTCAGTATTGTGCATATTTATGCCTGTTCATTTTTATTGAAATAAGAGTTTCTTCTAATTAAACTTCATGCTCCCACAGCATTTCTTTTTTCCTTTTTTTTTTTTTTCTTTTTTAAAAGAAACAGTGCAAGCAAGTTCAGTTAGAAAACTAAGAGCAATGTCGCGGGAGATGAAAACCACATTTCGACTTTGTTTTTTCTTCACTACATATAGAAGTGGAAAAGGTGGGATTGTATTAGTGCGCTTAGACCATCTCAGACTATTATACGCCGGAGGGAGGGAGTCAAACGCTACAGTTAAGCAGATGGTGTTCATGAGTCTGTCTGTGTAACACTTCCCACACCACGGCGTGGGCGGAGGGATGGGAGAAGACTTCTCTACGCTGGCACGAAGGCTCAGATGCGGCGCCAGGTGCAGCGCCGGGCTGCCTGGCACCAGATGTGGATGGGCCAGATGTGAGCGTTCCCCCCACCGTACCTCCTTCCTTCTTTCGGGCTTCGGTCTCCGGACTGCTGCTGTGGGATCTGCTGGACCCACGGTCCCGCTGAAGTCCTTGGGACTCCAGGGGTGGTTGTTGGAAGAGGAGTTGTTGGGAGCTCAGTAGTTTATTGAGAGAGGTTCCCCTGTCCGTCCCCGTGGTGATATACCTATGGATGTGAAGAGGATCTGATCTGGAACTGGCTGATCCATGCACCCATCCTGCAGGGATCTTTTCAGCGCATACCGGGCTGCGAGGGCGCCGATAAGCACGTCCTGCATCACAGTTACATCCTGGTAATTCAAAGAATCTACCGAAAAATGCCTTGCGCTCTTGCCACTACGTAAAATTACACCGACTGCTTTTAATCCTTTACTCACTTTAGTGGCAGTACAAGGACACAGCGAAACTTTTGCTAGTGGGAAAAGGATGTGAAAGCTCTTTGTCCCGAAAACACGGGCTAGGAGGTGGTTGGCAATAGCCTTTACAATCGTAANAAAGCTCTTTGTCCCGAAAACACGGGCTAGAAGGTGGTTGGCTGGTTGTTCACCGTGGCTGAGGGCAGGAGCATTACTGTAACTGCAGACGGAAAATATGTTCTGGTGATTTCCAGGGGGTTAGACGGTCACACAGTGACCTTCCTTTCCTGATTTGCAGCAGCTAATTTGTCAGCTGAAATATTTTAATTCTTCTCCCAACGCTGTATTTATACGTAATTGGATTTTATGTGCTTAGAACGGCTGCATTTCTTTTTCTATGCCCAGAAGATAATGAGAACAATTAAAGAGAACATAATGAGAACAATCCTAAAGAGGGGGTGAGATGATCTAAGAAGAATCTGTATTTCCAAGGCTGGTTCATGTGACAGGGCTCGCTGACACACCAACAGTGCTTTTTTGCTTCCCAGCCAGATGAAGGTGGTTCCGTCATGCATCATGCAGGGTTAACATCAACAGGGGGTAGGGACCAGGCAGAGGTTCCTGGATGGTGGAAAGGGAACAGCCGGTAATTACAGGCTCAATTCCCTGCCCTGGAGGACCAGGGGCAGTGAGCAGCGCAGCTGTAACTCTGCGATCCCCTTTTAACCCCTTCTCGAGCTGCGGCGTTAGACATATCAGTCACTTAACTCCCTGGCCCTGGGAAGGGTCAACTGTGACTTTTGTCACTGCAGGAGAACACGTGGTTATTTGAGGGTATGTACTTGATCCCTTGATGTTGTGCGTAGGTAGCAGTAGGTCCTGTGTCTGTAATATATACATAATATATAACATAGCTGCCGCTAACTTAAGGAAAGTTTCTTTTTTGCAAATATGTGAGTAAATAAACAAGTTCAGCCCACATAAGTCATCAGACCGAGAGCGATAACTCACTGGCCATCTGCTTCTCTCTGCGACATTGTTTTCCTTGCCTGCTTTTCGGATACGAAAATGTATGACAGAGAGCTTCAGCTTGCCATCTTCAGATAATGCAGTTGTCGCAGTCATCCTTGGGAATGATGGGTGGTCATGTTTTGTTTCTGACCGTGAAAAACATGACATCCAAGAAAAAGCTGACTTCCAAAAGAGTCAAGGAAACCACGAACTCATACATGATTTATGAACATGATTTATGCCGTTTGTCAGAATAGCTATTCTGTTACTGAAGTTATTTATTTTTAATCTAAACCCAGTAATTACCCTTTTCAGCAAACGTGGAACTTAGCTTGTGCAGGAATAGGTTCAAACATGGGTAAACATAATTAAGTTTCTTTAGGAGCATTTCGTACCTGATAACTTGCCTCTATCATTGGGAGATGTTCCTGCTTGTGAATACATCTCCATAACTGACTCTAAAGCTATGCATCCCTTTTTGGAAAGGACTTGTGCAGTTCTCTCCATGAAAGACGTGCAGTGTCACCTTTTTATAATTGAGAGGGCAAAGATAGTCCAAACGTTTTCTGAATTTGTTCTCGTTTTTGACCACTGAATTTTCTCACAGTTGGTGAGCTCAAGTCTCTTTTCTTAAACTTTATTTTATGAGCTAGAAGGTTTGAATTTCTTACCTAATTCTTTCATGGGTGATGGAATATTGTTATTAGAAGATGGATTTGTGTTTCTAGCCATGTCTTCTCTTGGTCTGTTTGTTATGAAATCGCCAGGCTTTGCACTGATTTTCAAGGCGTAGCAATGAGGGAGAATGCAGTTTTCTGAAGTGGTACAGTTAAATAGGAATCTGTTCAGACACCTTCCAAATTAAGATCTTGCCACTTTCGAAGTGGCCTGCTCAACACCTCAACTTGCTAAAAGAGGAACCTGCGTTATTGTTGTCGTGTGCTCAGAGATCAGTGTTCTTGTTTGGTTGGGTTTTTTTGTTTGTTTTGGTTTGGGTTTTTTTTACATAGGGAAAAAGTAAAATGTGTTGGAAACTTCTCTAACCGGTTACACCGAAACAAGAAGCAGAACTAAATATTTAAATGAGTTGTTGACAGCATACAGTTATGGAAAAAAAAAATCATACTTTTATAACATTAGTGGTATATGTCTCATTAAAATTGTCAAGAAGTCTTACTCAACAGAAATATGTGACTTTAAAAAACCATATTAATATTGAATCATCAACATTCTTTTGCAACTAATGGGTGGTTGGTTACTTTAGTTGAGGACAGAGAGTACTAATAGTTTTGTTTCATACTGAATTCGTTTTGTTTTTTTTTTTTTTTCCTCTTGGAAAAACCAGGCTGACTGACTGTAGCTGATATTGCAAGCAGTGTGAGTCAAGGCAAGCCTGAACTGTGTCTGTGAATCATAGAATCATAGAATGGTTTAGGTTGGAAAGGACCTTGAAGATCATCGAGTTCCAACCCCCCTGCCATAGGCAGGGACACCTCCCACTAGACCAGGTTGCCCAAGGCCACGTCCAGCCTGGCCTTCAACACCTCCAGGGATGGGGCCTCAACAACCTCTCTGGGCAACCTGTGCCAGTGCCTCACCACCCTCAAAGTGAAAAACTTCTTCCTCATGGTCAATCTAAACCTGCCCTCTTCCAGTTTGAAGCCATTCCCCCTTGTCCTGTCACTACATGCCCTAGTAAAAAGTCCTTCCCCAGCTCTCCTGTAGGCCCCCTTTAGGTACTGAAAGGCCGCAATAAGATCTCCCCGGAGCCTTCTCTTCTCCAGGCTGAACAGCCCCAACTCCTTCAGCCTCTCCTCATAGGAGAGGTGCTCCAGCCCTCGGATCATCCTCGTGGCCCTCCTCTGGACACGCTCCAGCAGGTCCATGTCCTTCTTATGTTGGGGACTCCAGAGCTGGACGCAGTACTCCAGGTGGGGTCTCACGAGAGTGGAGTAGAGGGGCAGAATCCCCTCCCTCGCCCTGCTGGCCACACTTCTTTTGATGCAGCCCAGGATGCGGTTGGCCTTCTGGGCTGCGATCGCACATTGCTGGCTCATGTTGAGCTTCTCGTCGATCAGCACACCCAGGTCCTTCTCCTCAGTGCTGCTCTCCAGAATCATTGCTTCTGACTCCAAGGACATTCTGTGGACCTGATCTCCTCTAACTACAAACTACCTCCCTTCCGGGGTTCCTCTAGGGACACTTTTTTTAGCTGCATACAAGCCTAGGTGCAGGTTACGACTGCCTGGAGTTTGCTCGCGCTTGTTTTATAGGGGTAAGGAGTCCAACAGACAGGCAGAGATCACTGTTTCTTGTGTTGACTCCTGCCACGAAGAGCGAGGATTGAATATGAGGAGCATTTTTGCCTGCCAGGGCTATGTCCAGCCGTGCCCGTTCTCCAGCGCACTGCCAAATCTTTGTACCCCTTCACTGGCCTAAAGCAGGGGGTCAGGGCAGGTGTCTGTTTCAGAAGACCCCCATCTTCTGTCAAACCGTGGAGAGCCAATACTGCCTGTGCGACTGAATTATCGAGGCATGTTCTGTGTGCTAGTTTGGCATGTTATAAAAGATGTCTGTGATCTCTAATCATAGCTTCTGTGCTTGTTTAATCATCGAGGAACAATAATTCTTCTGCTTACTCTCCTTTGCCTTTCATCCTCCTCCATCCCACGTCGCCAAAAGCATGTGATGTTCCTGAGCTTGCTATAACCTTTCAGTCCTTTTCTGTAGCTGGAACATCTCTGTGAACAGACTTTCCCTCTTCTGAAGGTACCCAAATAATACACTTCTGTCTAGAAGCAGAGGACAGCAGCTTGTCAAACCCGCGTGTAGTCACAGCAGCGGCAGTTTCTGTGGGCTGGGCTACACTAATTTGCAAATAACCCAACATTAAGCAGCTTGAATAACTTCAAACTGCAGTATCCTGGTTCCTCAGGATCCCCAGTGATTTAACCATGCGTTTGCTGTTGGCAGGAGCGCTTGCTTCCATTAACCACTTCATCTAATTAAAGGGGTTTTTAACTCTTGGTATCTTTCATGAGACTGAAGTCCAAAGGCTGTGGACATCACTGTGGCAACTGGTTATGTTCCTCCTCAACTACACAATGTATAAATCCAAACTGGGATGTTTCTATGCATGTCTGGTGCAGCATCTAGCCAGAAAGTATTATGGACTGGGCTTGTGAGACCTTACGAGATGAGCCAACCAAACACAAGTTCTTCAAAATGAATGTAAACCTCCTTTTTTTTTGTTGAGTTTAAGATACCCAAATGAGGAAGGCATTGAGTGTTCAGGGTGGGGAAAGGGCCAGAAATAAAACTCCTGCCACCCTGTTTACCTCCAGGGGAATGCAAGTGGACAGGAAAACCTGACCACCTACCAACAGTTTGAACCACAAAGCTCATCACTTCCAGCTGGGGCACCGTTGTGTTTGCCTGCTCCCCCGCCCTGCAAGCAACTCCCTTGTAGTTTAAGCTGACAGTACTTCTTGGCAAAGCTGATATGCTAAACTGAATATTTATTTATTTATTTTTTACCTATCTTGAAAATCCCATCCTTCTACGTAATTACATTCTATGTAATTACAGGTCTCACAATCCTCCTGCCTTTTGTGTGCACTGGAAGGCTCTTGGCAGAAAGATAGGTGGATTCCCAGTGGAGCAGGGAACCACACTGGCTTCTATTGAAATAACTGGGCAGGTGCTACAGAAGATTATGCAATAAAACCTATATGTTACTTTTAAGTGGCTGGGTTTTTGATAATTGCTGTAGGACCGTTTGTTAGGTAAATAATTAGTATTTCCAGAAAGAAGTAGGATACAATATACGTTGGAGAGATTTATGAGATCTAAAAGGTAACGCGTACATATATTAGCAGCTGTTTACAGCACTAATTTGTGCGTTTGATTTCATTCCTGAATTTTATTTCAAAAGCTTCAGACAAGGCAGGATTGAGAATATGGTGGCTGACAGCAAAGCAACTGAGAAATGTATTTGAAAAGCCTGCATATGATATCCACTCCTTTTATAAGGAGTATTTCCTTTATGACCTCCTCCTGCTTTGTATTTAACATTTCAAAGAACTTTGGGGGACTGTCTGGAGGCTGTGTCTTCATGAAGCCAGTAGCCAAGGATTTAAAGTATTGTCACTGCTGGCCTGAAGCTGAAAACTGCAGGCGGTTTTAATCTTGGGGGGTGTGGGGGGGGTGGTGTTTAAACCCAACCTTTTGTGTTCAGATTAGGAGTGCAGCAGGATAGACTTAAGGGGTGTTAGTGAGAGTTTTTTCATTGGCAGCTCAGTAATAGCATCAGGCTTTGGAAATACTTTTTTCCAATTCTTTGTTATTTCAGTAATTACTATGTGGTGGGTAGAAATCCATAGGGCTTGTGGTTTTTTTAAGTACCACAGCAGTGACACGAGGATGTGGGCAATAAGAAGAACTTGGTTTTATAACTTTTTACTCCTTGGATGGCTGACGGCGCTTAAATGCCTTCTTGGATAGTCCATCATTGTTTCAGTCCTAGATGTCTGTGGGGTTTTTTTGTCTCGGTTTCATCAGCTGGGATAATAGTAAGATCCATCTTTGGAGAGGAAGGAAGAAAAAAACCCAATTTGACACTGGCATCATGCTCTGACAAACCTGAAATTTGGCAGTGGTGAAGGCAGATTGCCTGATCTACCTTACCCGGCTGGGAGACGGAAGGGTTCCCAAACATCTCCCCCATCAAGAGAGAGATCAAAGGCAAGTCACTGAGCACTTGCATCTGGAGTTTCTTTTACTTCCTGTTAGAATCTAAGAAATATTTGTCCTGAGTATCTGCCGATTCCTGGAATAGCTGCGGGTAAAGAGCACTTGAAATTTTTAGGTATGGAAACATGGTGACTCCTGGCAAGAGTTTCTGAGATGAGCACCATAACGAGTAAGATTTACCACAGTTGGCTTGTGAAGGTATTGAGTTCAGCTCAATAGTGATCGCTTTTAATGAAGACTAAAGATTTTCCAGCTCTTCATTTTGTACATGATTCTTTCAAATACCATTCTAACGCTAGGAAATTGCACTTTCATGTAAATTATCTCACTTAAGATGTTTGCTTCCTTTGAAAAAGATCTTTTTAGATTTCCAAAAGTATTAAGTATAAGTGGTTCTCTACGCCTCACAAAAATTCATTGTAATATGAAAAGCATTTTGAAAGAAACCTTATCCTATGCCAGTGCCATTCACCTGCTTTAAAGGATCTAAGTACGCTTTTGTGGTGGGAGCGAGGAGTACGCTTTTCAGAACTAGAGAGGTTTTTTCTTTATTTTTCTAATTTGAATTTAGTTTACTTTTCTTAATTTCACTATTTCAATTTGGCTATTGCAATGATATTGCTTTGTAATAAGGGATGTTTTTCTTCATAACATCTACATGTTTCACTTGTTCTCAGCCTTGACTCTGGTAGGGAAGTTGTAGGCTGAAAAATTCACACCAGAGACTGCTCTGATATCCAGCGTGACGCTCAAGTGTGATGTTAGAAGCATTTCGCTAAGGTGAGGCTTTGGGTGCTGCTCCCTTCTGCTTCGCTCCACAGAGGACTTAAAGATCTTGCACTGACCTTCAGAAAATCTGGGAGAGAACAGTGCTGTGCTGGAGTTAAGTCCCTCTTCGCATTTAAAAACAAATTAATAAATAACAAAGCAACTGACAGTCACCCGGTAATACAGAGGAATATATAGAAAAAAGTAGTAGAGTGCCCTGTGGTTGGTGCTTTTGCTTTAACGGATTGCACTGTTATGTAGGGTGTCACTTAGTAAGACAAAAAATATTTTGTTGGACTAGTCCCCAGCTGAAGAATCATAGAATCATAGAATGGTTTAGGTTGGAAAGGACCTTGAAGATCATTGAGTTCCAACCCCCCTGCCATAGGCAGGGACACCTCCCACTAGACGAGGTTGCCCAAGGCCACGTCCAGCCTGGCCTTGAACACCTCCAGGGATGGGGCCTCAACAACCTCTCTGGGCAACCTGTTCCAGTGTCCTACCACCCTTAAAGTGAAAAACTTCTTCCTAATGTTCAATCTAAACCTGTCCTCTTCCAGTTTCAAGCCATTCCCCCTCATCCTATCGCTCCATGCCCTAGTAAAAAGTCCTTCCCCAGCTCTCCTGTAGGCCCCCTTTAGGGACTGGAAGGCCTCAATTTAAGAATTTAACTTTCTTACAAGGTGATGGAAAAAGTTGGAGAGCCAGTGCTATAAAGTGTTTCTTCTTGTTTCTCTACTAGAATACAAAAATCTCCGCACTCAGGAGAAATTGCTCAGAACAGCTTCCACAGAGAGGCAAGTGCAAGCGGTGCCTGCATAAACCTTCATGTGAACAGGGCAGTGGGAAATTGTCTACGGGTGCACATAGGTGGGGAATGTCAGAGCTTCAAAAGCCAAGTGGAAGGTGGCAACAAGCCGTGGTAACCAGGAATAGGCAGGGTGGCTGTCCCAGGAGTGAAGTCTTCCTTCTGACGGGCACTACTGGGGCATCAGAAGAGAACAGAGAAGTTCCAGGGTCCCACTGAACACCAATGGCTAAAGAGTACATGGGAACAAACTGACTCTGCAACACTGCGGTCCGGTCCAGGGAATGTGCAGGCTGATAGTTTTGCGTTGATTTTCCAGAGCCTTTGGATCAGGCATCTGTTGCGTCACCTAATTTCTGTGTGTGTTTATGACTCCCCTCTAGACAGCCTCTGAATCCAAGACTGTAATAAAATATCCAAGAAGTAATTGAATTACTTTTCTGTGAGGTGATGAATCAGTGCTTTTTCACTCTTGGGTTTGTCTCTTGCTTGCATTCTTTTCAAACTGATGGCTGGGAACCATACATTTTCAGTGCTGACCCACTATTTTGAAAGCCTATTTAATATAGGCAGAGCTTCACGCACATATGGAAGTAAATTCATGACAAGAGGTTGTTTACAAAGGGTGGAGTAGCCTATTTTCAGGCCTTCCAACTTTTCTAAGCTTTTTAAGATCTCTCTGCCTGTTATACATGCTATATATATGTATCTATGAAATATAGTCACTGTATTGTACAGCTGTATAAGCAAGAATTTTGAGAGGGAGCTTAGTACTGGGTTGTTCAGCAAATGCTCTGTGGAGTTGTAGCAGCTGCTGGGATTTAGTTCCCCCGGTATGCTGCTTCGGTTTTTAGGACTGCCCATCAAATATGTTCACTGTCCCGTTTGCAAACACGCCTGCGGTGCTTTGTTCAGTTTTGAGTATGGCGAGTAATTCCTCTAGACGAGAATTTAGAGTTTAAAATTAATTTACTGGTAAATAATAGCCATGCAATATGCAAAACGGTACCCACTGCTATAGCCGATGGCTTTCTTTTCTTTCTCAATGGATTTTTCCTTTAAAGGGACCTACCTGACCTGCAGAATCTGCTCGCAATCTCATGAGGTGTTCCATGAGCATAAAGCAGAAGCACAGGCTCTGTGGAGGAACGGGAAGAGGCAGACATGTGTGAATCAGTCTTTAAAAACATAATCTGTAACGGCTTTTACTGCTGGTGGGCTTTATATTGGATACTTACATCTTGCTCTCTATTTTTTCAACTCCCGAAGCAGAAGGATAGGCTGTCGTTCTGCCTTACAGTACAGCTGGCCCCCATATATCAGTGTGTTACTTAAATACCAGGGTACTAATGATATGTGACACCAGTGGAAAACAAGAAAGTCGAGGCCAACATTTTTGGCACATCATCTTTTACTACTATATCCTTTGGAAGAGCGGCCAGTGAATGAATCGAGTTGCTGTAACTCCACTTTTCCAAGTTTTTGAATTCTATTATATGTGAGGTTTAAAAAATGCTTGACTGCGCGTGCAAATCTGTGCAGGATTCAGGGCTGGCCTCCCTCTCCAGTCAGTTTTGTACTCCGAGGAGTTACAAGCACAGCTTCCATCCATCTTAACTAACCCGCTTTGAGTCGGTGACAACAGGGAGGAAAAGCGTGCGGCAAAGCGAAGGCTGTATCCTACAGCCTGTGTTCCTGTCGGTACGCTGGTACGCTTTTAGGAAGTCTTGGGTACCCAGATTTAAAACCCTTCTGCATCAATTGTCTTCTGTGCAGAGGAAGCACAAATTCAATCAGAAGGTCTGGCATGGAAACAAAACAAAACAAAACAAAACAGGGGAGCTTTTCTTCTCCTAACGGAGGCAGGTTTTTCTTAAAAGTCATGCAAGTTAAAATAAATACCACAGCGCATAAGCCAGCACACAGAAAAATGAATCGGTGAGCTACAGCATGTGTGCAGCAGCAGTACTGCATTCCTGTCATCACACATTCCCCAAGCATAACAGTGAGAGAAATATGATCCGAAACTGGTTTAAGAGGTGCTGTAATTAAGCCAGGATTACTACCATAGTATAACACAACCCGATAGCGTTCTGGAGTTAGACTGAAGACTTCCTTGTGATAAGCTCTGAAACGTTTTCCTTTTCTTATATTTGGAAGTTTTTTCACTTGCACCTTTGACCTTGGGTTTTTTTCTTTCTCTTTTTGGTGGAGTTTCTTGAATGCTTTCTCCGAGGAGAGAGGGTTGTGAGAGCAAGCCCAACTTCTTCCTCGCCAATAAATCCATTAAGAGAGACTGCCTTATTTTGTGACCTGGACCACAAGCAGAGATTACAAGGACTTGGCTTCTCTTGCGTATTTGAGTACTAGCGAGAGGTGACAAATCAACAGCGTTAGTGTCAGAAGTCTAAGGGCTGCTGCGAAAGAGGATGTGCTGCATCGCGGATTTTCTGGTTTGTTCTTGCCAGTATATCTGATTACAAAGACCTGGAGGGGAAAACTAGTACTTCCTACAGCCAAGGACGGTTGCAGCCTGTTGCCGGACCTCCTTAACCAGTAAGGGATTGCACAAAAATATCTTTTTTAGAGTCTGGTTTCTGCACATGTGTTAATACGCAGACACAAGAATCCATGCATGAAAATGGTGAGTTTATGCAGTGGACATTTTTCCACCTTTGTGGATTTATTAGTATGAGAAATGCAGGTAATGTATTTTCTCAGGAAGGCCATTATGCAGAGCTGTAGATCTAATAAAACCACGTATCACCAAGGCCTGTGATGTTATACCCGAGTTTAGTGGTTTTCCCCAGTTCTTCATTACAATTTTTGCACCTCTTTTCACGCTCAGCTTTCCTTCCCCCTCCTCTGCTTTACTGCTTTTCAACTGCGTGTACTACAGTTTTTTTGCCCCTCTTTATTTTCTATTTATTCCTTTCTGCTCTCCCTCTCCCACTTGCATTTCCTTCCCAGCATCTTGCAGCATCCAATCTCCACCTTTTTAAAAAGTTACAGAATTTGACGGTTTGGTTTTCATAGGCCACAAAATGACCCTCTGCTCCCTGTTTTACCTGGCTGCCGGTGGCTGTGGCCTTTGTTAGGGCAAAGTCTCCTCTGTGTCCCAGTAGGGGCTATTTGTAGTCCTTCTTTCTGAAGCTGGGGACCGGGACAGGACCCTTACCATAGACCTGCAGAGAGTGAAGCCACTCGGCATCTTGACAGCTTTGGTTCTTCTGGTGGCGTCGGGTGCTTGTCGGACACCAGCTCAGCTGACGGTAATAAATGCTTATTTCATTTGAAAACCTCATGCAGTCAGTCCCCGAGCCGGTCAAGCTGAGGCGGCGACACCAGCCCACCCTGCGACTGAAGCCTCCCACCATCCCCTGTAGAAACTTGTTTGTCATGAGGACGAAAAAAGGAGCCCCAACTGAAACTTGAAATACCACATTACATGAGAGCAATTACCTTATATGTACACGTGCACAAGCACACACACATGCAGAGAAATATATATATACATACACAGCTCACCATATGGTACTCTGCTACATTATTATTATTTTTCAATTGAGGAACAACAAGCCTGTGAAATGGAAGCTGGGGCCCTTGAGTTTTAAATGTACTTGCCACTGATTTCCTACACTCTTCTGGACCAGTTATGTCCTTCTCTGTTTGCCATTTTCCATCTATAAAATGGGAACAGACCTGCCTGACAACTAAGTGAGTGTTTATGAAGATCAAATGCAATAGATATCCTTAGTAATATTTGTTTTCGTACTTTTTAAAAGATAACACAGAAAGTTTTCAGAAGCTAAGATTTTGAATTGCTTCTCCGAAAGCCTTCAGTCTCCCTATGAATTTTGGCTGAGGTGGGGTTGTGATTGAAAGCTTGAACCCACAAGAATCTTTTGCAATGTCTTATATGTACCTAAGCCTCTTTTTTGCAATTCATAATGTTAAACCAGTGCCTTTGAAATGGTTACTATTATGTTGCCAAATCCTGATAAGGAATTGTTAGGTTAAGAGGGGGGCAGGATGCCTATTTTTGGTGTAGTTCCGACTTTTCTTCCAAGATCCCTACAGTCTATTCATCCAAGGCTCACCTCTCCCTCTAGTAATTCAAGAAAGAGATGGTACCTGTTGGACTTTAAATACTGAATGATAAAAATAAATGTTTTATCTGATTTTCAGCAAAAAGCTTCTGAATCAATGCTATCCCTTACATTAAAAAAAAAAAAAGCTGCACGTAAATACCAAAAAAAACCCCACCAAAAAGCTTTGAAACCATCTCCTTTTCCTCTTCATCATCGATAGCAAGTGATCAGATTCCCATCAGTTCAATTCCTGCTCGAAGAAGTATTTTCCCTTATTCCCAGCAAGCTCCATCAGACTATTTCCATATTTCCTTTTACAACTAGGCAAAACTTTACCAATGTGTCACATGTAGGCAAAAATATTTGTAAATTAAAGCAGAATTTCCCAACAGTTTCAGCCAAAGAAAATTATGATCCTCCTCGCCCCATTGGAACCATATTTTTATTTATTTCAAACCATGCTTATAAGAGTACTGTACTACCGCTCAGGAAGCAGGACAGCCATTTGTAGCTGGGATCTCTCCCTACACTGCTCTAACATATCCATATGAATCCAGACATTTATTTTCTTCTATTAAAAAAAGAAAAAAGTAATTTAAAATGTCTAAGAATAAAATGTTGTGGGGTTTGGTGTTTCCTTTTTTTTTTTTTCCAAAGCCCTCAAATTTTTGCTTTTAAAACATAGGAAGAAAATTAGTTTATTTCAGTTTGGCCACCGAAGCAAAAAAAATCAATTACAATCACAGTTCTAGCTCTATTTCCAAAGAAAACAGCCCAAACTTAAACTTGGTCTTTAATTATATATTTGATTCTTCCCAGTAACAATGCTTGACTTCAAACAATGCAAGAGCAGGAGGAAACTTGCTCTGAATTCCTCTCTTCAAAGGGAAGAACTCTTTTAGATACCATGTCAGAAAACTTTCAGCTGAAACCAAAAAAGATAACTGTGAGAAGACTGAGTACAAGGAGTTTTATCTGACCACAGGAATAACGTCTCAGTACTGAGAGGAGGCCTCCAAAATGGTTTTTAAACAAATCTTCCCATGTTTGGGAAGGGAAAGTTGACTTTGCTAGATGGATTGCTTATTCCTCTTCCCCCCCCTCCGCCTCCCCATTTTAATACGAAAAAAACTTCTCATAGTTGTAGAAGCAAATTATTATTCGCTCAAAATTACCACACAATGAAAATGCATCCTGTTATCTGTGCCTAAAAGTCTAAGCCAGTCTGATTCCTACAATCGATCAGTAGAAGATACCATGTGTTAAACGTACGTACTGTATCGCTCTCATGACAATTCCTGCAAGTGTACAAATTAAATCAATTAAAACTACTCGAAAGACTTCTGCGCCCTATCGCCAGTTCATCAGTGCACAGCAAATTGCTCGAATTGGGATATGAGTGCTGTATCCGACAGTTGCAGAGCTATCCCCTGGTTTTTGATTTGAGACTTGCTAGACTGCCTCTGAAACTAGACTCAAATATTTTTAGTTGGGAACAATTATGCAGAAAGCCAACGTAGGGATCACTGTGGTCTTGTTTGTTTCCCCCCTCCCCGCTTTGCTCTGTCTTTCTACTTCTTGACCTCATTTTTCCTCCTCATTGCTTATTCCTATTTGTCTCTTGTCTCAGATTATGCCTCTTGTTCTCATGTCTTTTTTATTGGAACAGATTGATATCTAGGGCTGTGTCTAGACTAGAAGAAAGGTTGAGTTTAGTTCAGCCGTAGGTTGAAGTTAGCTGGCCAGCTATATTCAACCACTTCTCGACAGCTGGAAATGCACAGCCATCGTTGTTTCAACTTCCAGACAAGGGAATGAGAGTTTGCGTTCCTGGCTAGAATTTAATTTGCTTTTACATCCAGTAAAACGGGTAGGATTTTTAGGTTTGACTTAGCTAGGTAGTGCTAGCCAATCTATCCCAACCTCAGCCTTCGATGAGAGAAGTTGAACGATTCTAGAAGTTCTCCTTACGGTTTTTCTGGTCTGAGGGTGAAAACATGCTCTATTATAAGATTTGCGTAGGTTGATGAGTAAATTGCTGGATGAGTAAGTTGCATGATGGAAAATATATTTTTATTAGTGGAGCTCTAGGCCATTTCTTTTGCTCGCCTTACTTTTTCCCTTTGCTACCAGTATCCAAAGTATCAATGGAAACAAGCCATTCCCGATGGCTTTTCAGACAGTTGGAAGGGGGTGAGACTGAAGAGAAAGGACCCCACAGCATTTAATTTTCAATGTTCTTGCTGGGTTTGACTCACATGATCTCTACTTGTGTGAAAAGGGTGGCTGCATATGAAGCCCTGGATGATTCTTTGGTGCGTGTTGTGCCCGCAGCAGCAGAGCTGGGCGAGCCAAGGTGGGTGCTGAGGTGATCAACCCAAAGCTGCGCAGAGGGATCATGTCTTGAGGTTCCTTGGCTTTGATATTCAATTCATTCATTGATGGTCATCCTTTTGCTGGTTGTTATGGTTTGAAGAACCCACAACAATTTACTGTCGTTTAGACAGTTATTCTATCACCCGATGACCCCTCCCTAGCTGGGAAGGGGAATCGGGAAAAAACAAGGAGACCCAAAGGTTGAAATATAAACAGACTTATTAGGATAAGATTAGATAACTAACATTAATAGTTCTAAAGAACCAGTATTGATCCCGATACCAATATAAAATATACAAGGCTCATACTCAGCCCATTCTATCAGTAGAAGCTGTGCACTCCCAGCAGGGGACAATACATGTGGGACACTGTGAGCGCTGCGGCTTTGGGAGGAAGGGAAGGGCTCAGGGCTCCGGCACCAGGGCAAGAAGTTCTCTGGACTGCCGCCATCAAGGGAGAGAGAGAACTCCTCAGCAAACTTTCTAATTTATATCGAATCTGGTGTTCATGGTATGAAATAATGCTGTTGCCCAGCTGGGGTCAAGTGCCCGGGTCTTGCTCCTCCTCATCCCTCCACCTGCTGAGCTCAAAAACACCAAGACCTTGAAACCCACATACCGTAACTGGCTATAAAGCAAATATTTTCAGAAATTCAGACACTTGAGTCTTCTAAAAATGCCATTTTCCTGAGCATTAGGAGAGACCTTACTGAAAAGTAAACTGACTGAAATTAATCCCGTGTCGCTCAAACCAGGACACTGGTTCACCACTGGTAATGCTGGCACCACCCAACACGAGGCGTGCTCAAAGCAGAGGAAGAACCGAGAACCTTTTGCATGGTTTTGGTTAACCGGTGTTCATAAAACCTCCGTTTTTCTGGCGGCCTGGCCCGGTTCAAGATGGCGCCCAGGGTGAGAGGGCGGGTGACCCCCTTCCCGTTGGGCGCCATCTTTGTTGAACACTGTGGTGGGACTGATTGGGACCTCCTGGGGAGAGCCGGGAAGGAAAGGCAGGACGGGTGGGTGAACCCCGCTGGCTCCTCGCCAGGGGTGGCCCCCGGGGAGGGGTACAAACCTCTCCCTGGCCCCTTCCTCTCTGCTGTTCACCCCGAGGAAGGGGCCCGGCGGGCCCCGCCGCTATGGCCGCCCTGCCCTTCCCCTCCATCCCACTACCCCCCTCCGCACCGGCTGCCGCGGGGTACCCCGGCCCCGCCGCTCCCCCTCAAGAGCGGGAAGGAAGGACGGACAGACGGACGGAAGGAGGCGGAGCGGGAGGGGGCCGGGCCCCCCGCGGTGCACGGCGCTCTGTAGGCGGGTGCCCGCACAGGGGAGCGCGGAGCCCGGTCGGAGCCGTAGGCCGCGCCGGGACTAGCATGAACCCGGGTGGCGGAGCCGGAGGCTTCCCCCCAAGCCCCGGCCGCCCCTAGCGCGGAGCGCGGCGGCGGGTCAGCCCCGGGGACGAGGCGGGCCGGGGGTCGGCCATGGCGAGGCGCGACGCTGCCGGGGGCCGCGGGCCGCTGCCGCCCGCCCGGGCCTGAGGGGAGGGGAGGTGGGGGGTCGCGGCCGGCAGAGGCGCCTGCGGGCCCTCCCTCCCTCCTCTCTCTCTCTCCTCCTCCTCCTCCTCCTCCTCCTCCTCCTGCTGCTGCCGCCGCCGCTGCTCCTCCCGCCGCGCCGGGAGCTGCCGCCTGCTTCCCCAGCGCCGCGGTCGGGGTCGGCGAGCGGCGGCGGGGTTTTTTTGTTGTTTTGGGTTTTTTTTTTTTGCCTCCCGTTTGTTTTGGGCCTTTTGTGTGGGGGGTGACAGTTGGCTAAGCACGGCCGGGCTGAATCGGGCCATTGTTCGGGACCCCCCGAGCTCCCACGCTGCACATCCCTCGTCCCCATCCCCCCCCCCCCCCCCCTCCCCTCCCTCCCCCCCCGTTTTTTCTCCCCCCCCCCTTTTTTTTTTTCTTTTCGCCTGAGAAGCCACACATCGTGCCTTTCCTCCGCGCGAATCTGGGAGCCGTAAGCCGGACCGATTGCAAATGAAGTGTAATGCATTGTGGGACGCGTGTAAAATTGGATCATTCGAAGGGGAGGAAAAAAAAGAAGAAAAAGGGGGAAGGGACCTGCGGCTTGGCGCCCTCGAAGCGGTTGGCGGGGAGATGCTGGCAGGTTGTGCCCGGCGGTACCCCGCGCTGGGCTGATGCCCGGCAGCCAGCGCCCGGCGAGCCGCAAGGCCTGACCCATGCTGCGGCGGGAGGATTAGGCTCGGGGCATCCCTCAGGATGAAGAAGACGCGGAGTACGACCTTGCGGCGGGCCTGGCCTAGCTCCGACTTCTCCGACCGGGCCTCGGACCGCATGAGGTCCCGCAGCGAGAAGGACTACCGGCTGCACAAACACTTCCCACCGGCTTTTATTTCCCAGGCATCGCGGGGCTACATGACATCAGGTTTGTAAGACAATTTGCGTGTGCGAGCCAGCGGTGTCGGTGCGGGATGCGTGGCTGGCCGGGAAAGGCTGCGTTGGTGGGCACGGAGGGGAGCCTGCGACCGGGAGCCTAAGTTGTTATGAATAATGCCAAAAAAACCCAACAAACCCAACCCCATACATCCACCATTTTGTACCTCTGCAAGATTCACAGCGGGGCCCTTGCAATATGGTGTTAAAAATCTATTAGTCGAGTGAAATAAAGGCAGGAGAGGAGCGGTTGTGTCTCTCTGTCCTGGAAGGGCAGATAAAAATGAACGGGTGCGCAGAGCGTGGAGCCCTTTGCTCGTTTTGTGTGTAAAAGCATGTGCTGGGTATTTACTGCTGCCCCACACGTTCCCCCTTTAAACGCAGGTAACTCATCGGGCTTTCGTGTCTTTCCATTTTGGAAAGGAAAAAGGTCACCTGTGATTGCAGACGCTCTTGCCTTGTTACAGGCTCTCCGGGTTTCAGCTGCGTGTTCCTGCAATGGCAAAGCACGCTTTGGTGAAAATGACTGTAAACACATTTGCATTTGTTATTTGAGGTGTAGAAGGAGACCAGACCGGTGTATGTGGGGGAACACACACGTGCATGTATATTCGTTTGTCGGTTGCTTTCAAGGGAGGCCGTAGGGGAATAATGGACACTGCACCAACATGTTTGTGCACGGGAAAGAGAGAGCGCAAACAAAACAAAAAAAAACAGCGCAGGGAAAGGCAGGCATCGGGGAGAGGCTTGGCCTCCGACGGAGTGCTGCTGCGATTTCGGAAAGCCTCGGTACTGTTAATGGAAGCTGCTCCATCCTGAAATGCATCTTAATGGCCTTGGAATTCAGACATTTCATAAACACCCGAAAGAAGACTTGGGAAAATGCTGATGAGGAGGGGGCCGGGGGCAGAAAATCCTGGAAACCTCCTTTGTTGTTCTGCTGCCTGCTTATTGTGATGATCGGACATAACGTTTCATTACTATGATGGCAAATTCCAATTTATCGTGAAGGCACGTTTTCCCTCTGAGGCTCAATTTAGGTTGAGTAGGCAGATTCCTTTAAAGGAGAAAAAGAGGGAGAGGGAGAAAACGGAGGTATTTATTATGCATTACAGAAAAGGTTTCCAGCCCTGTGCCCCGTCCCCCCTGTTTCTGCTGCAAAGGTTGAGCCAAAGATTGTGGTTGTCAGTTATGCTCACTTTCCTATCTCTGGCCCTAATAAACACATCTCTTTAGTCAGGATTGGTTTCTCATGTTTTAAAAATGTCTCGTGACTGTTCTTTCTTTAACGCCCGAGCACAAGGGAAATAATACGCATTTTATTGAAAAATCTGCCTGTGTGAGAATGCTGCGCTATTTTGGCAATAGCCACTCTGATTTTTCCCTTTCCTGGGAAGCCACATATTGAGAGGAAATGACAAGGATAATTTATGCTTGAACAGCTGAAGAAGAGGAGAGTGGTGGTGGTGGTGGAGGGGTTGTTTTGTTTCGTTGGTGCTGCAGGACCCGAAAGCAGCTGGAAAGCCAAATCTGTCCATACTGCAAAGACTTTTGTTGTTCTGCGTGAACGTCCCGATATTCCCGATATTCCCAGCAGATATGCTGTGTCAGTTCTGTTGAAGTCAGTACTTTAAGGCCTTTCTTTCAGTGTGGAAGCCCGTATTTAAAAGAGAAGGAGCTCACGTGAGCGTTTTGTGCCAAGCGGTGTGGTTTTTTGCTTGGTTTTAATTCTTCAGGGAAGCAGTCTGGCTCGGGAAAAGCTTTATCTTGGCAAGGTTGGTACAATCCAACCGGGCGCTCAAACACCAGCAATCTGCAGAATCGGATGTGTCACCCTGCATTTTTTGGCAGATACCTGTGCCCTTTGGGGGGGAGGGGGCGGCATAGATTTGTAATCTGCTATAAATGTTTTAAACTAATCTCCAGACCCCCAGAATACCATGTTTATGTATATACAGCACGTTGATTTCAGTTGCAATAACTGAAGAATAAGGACAAATGTCACGTTTAGTTTGAGTAATTTGCTGAAGTTGTTGGAGGGAGAATACATTGAAAATTAAAATCAGCAAATGTTTGTTGTTGTTGGTTTTGTTGTTTTGTTGTTTGGTTTTTTTTTTTTTAAACCCCAACAACAGTTTAGCAGGCTTCTAGCTGGAAATGCAATTGTTCTCCATTGATGAAT
Organism: Anarhynchus alexandrinus; assembly: GCA_008711295.1. Classification (NCBI taxonomy): domain Eukaryota; kingdom Metazoa; phylum Chordata; class Aves; order Charadriiformes; family Charadriidae; genus Anarhynchus; species Anarhynchus alexandrinus. Next base: position 1,020,326 of record VUYV01000237.1, on the reverse strand, counting down.
AGTTTCCACATTCACTTATTTTTAAAGGATCCTTGTCCACTGCCTTTCCAAATATTAGTTTTGGGAGGAATGGCTACTGTATCTAAACACTCCTCACTATTTGGAGGAAACTCTCTTCCTCGCAGGAAATCTATAGGAAGTCCTCTGGTGTAAAAGTTGTGGGGATCGGGAATACAAATACATTCTTTGTCACCCAGAATGTTGTAGAGGAGAAAGTGTCCCGAAACACATGGGCTTTTCAGAGGGCTGCATTCTGTTTATCCAACCATTTAACCTCATCACCATTAGCATTGTTGTGGTTCTCTTTTAATTAAATGCCGCATTGTGTGGGATGGGGGTGGAGGGTGGGAAAGAAACCTTGGGGTTTTGCCTCAATTACGCTGCTTAGGGAAATATGAAAAAGCAGACAGTCAAACAGCCTTCAGTAAGATGCTAAAAAGCTTGAAATGTTAATATTTGAGTGTGCTTGAATGGAGACCTGTATATATATAATTTCTTTCAGCACAGAGCAATAGTGAGTAATGGTGTCGCAGTCAATGCCGTGGTGTTTTATTTGGGGAAAATACAGTCTCTAAGCAGAACCGTGCTTATAATGGAAGTGCAAACCTCATGCTAGAGTGGTGAAGCACACCCGATTTTAAGCAGCCTTTTCAGTAAAACTGAGCAAGCACTGGTTTGATATTTGCTTGATTAGAAGCAGCATTGGTGGCTGGCAGTCACATTTCCAATACTGGGGGAACAAACTGCCCATAATTATAGAAAATTGATGCAGATGCAATTCATCTGAAATTTAAAGATCGTTTGACAGATGAAGGGAGATGGAAGTAAGGAGGAAAAAAAGCAGGGAATTTAGAAAATCACACATTTTTACTGCTGAATAATCTCTTGATACATGCTATTAAATCGGCTGTACTCCAGGGTTTCTTTAGGCCTCCTAGCAACCGCTGGGTTCAAAGGCCATGCAAGGAGTTCATTGTTCATGCGGAATATTAATTTCCCAGTGGAGGACTGACTTGGAGAAAAAACACTGAAAAAGAAAACTACAACAATGTAGAGCTTTGACCTTGCGTGAAAAGAGATGTTGAAAAGCTTGAGTCCAATAAAATTCATACACGTTACTGAAAAGGGGGAAATATACTTGAAGTTTTTGACAGATTGCTGCTTAATTGAAGGGAAAAGAAAGAAATCGTCTGAAACTGCCAAGCAGGATAAAACTTACTGAAACTTAGGAGGGCTCCAAACAGTCACATGAAGTAGTATGTACAGCTTTTGAAATGTTGGAAGCTTCTTGCTTTTTTTCTTTTTTCCCCTCCTAAATAACAAAGGCAAATCCTGGATTTTGTTTTAGCGGAGAGAGGAACTGCACCCTGTGGTTGACCCAGCCGTTAAATGTTACCAGAACCGAGTAGCGCTCTGGAAAGAAATATTTTTTTTTTCTGCAGCCTTTCATGAGCTACTTTAATTGAAGATCTTGGTGTCGGAGGTAATGTGTCAGTTTGAGGTGGGGGTGGTGTAGGGTAACAGCCCACGCAGCGTGAAGGAATGTCTGAAGAGCTTTCTACAACGGTAAAAACTAATTCCAGAGCATGCTTATTTGAAGGTTACCACCTGAAAAGTTTGCAATTACTTTATTGCTTCTTGCTATAAAACTTCCTTGCAGACGTTTCCGTGCTCCAAAGCTGAAGGGCAAAATTCAGTCATGGTGTTGCCCTGCTGTTACAGGAGTTTGATTACCAAGTTGAAGCAGAAGGGAAAGGAGAGAAGTGTATAACACTGCTATCCAACTGATGGTATCTGTGTGCAAATTAAAATTTGTAGGAGGAAGAGATATCCTAGGACTGCCTCTTCAGCCTCCTTGAAGAGTAAGAAGGGTCTTGGGAGTCATTTGAGCAAATTGGAGAGGCCTGAATATTTTTTTTTTTAAGCTTGAATCTCTAATTCTAATAAAAATTAACATTTGGAGATAACCATGCATGATCTGAAGAACTCAGTTTAACGTAATTGAGGAATGACAGATATACGGAAAGCCTTGAAGCTCGTTCAGTTCTCCTGTCCCTTAATTCAGTTATCTAAAGGAATATGTTCTAGCTTGAAAGTAGCTGCATTGTAATTAATATTTAATGGAATAATCAGTATTGCATCACCTTCTTTTTCTCTCAGTGTGGTATTAAGAAACACCTTCCAATTCGTCTGCTTAACAGTAATGTGATCTCTTTCCCTCCCTGAATTCTGAGTAGTTTTAGGCTGTCTTAGACCAGACCTATTAGTGGGACAGTAAAAACTGAGAGCGCGTAGGTGTCAGTGGCTAGCGGGGCTAGCTTTGCCTCTTGGCTCCTGCTCCGTCTCCTGGGCTGCAGCCTGTGCTGACCTGGTGATCCCCAAGTGGGTCACTCCGTTCAACTTACTTCAGGGGCTACACTTGCTTTATTGCTTGGGAAGTTGTTCCCGGACTCGCAGTGCCTTCCAGTCCCTCTGGGCCTCTGCGGCATCCTCTTACCTTGGCAGAGAAATAGGAACTTTCACTGCATCCTGATCTGGGGAGAGGGTTGAAGTGTGCTCTGTCTTCAAACCACAAACTTGGTCCAAGTTCATGGACTGGTCATTTTTGCCCAGTTTCTTATCTCATTTCGTTTTCCCCCCTGGTTTCTTGCCTAGAAGAATATGAAAGACAATCTTCTCTCTCCTCCTTCTGTAGAACTTTGGTTCACCCTCCTGCGGTTGCCTGCGCAATATTAACTTGCATACAGCGCTGTGCCCATGCCTGCGTGTTACACCACTGTCTCCACGCCTGGTCCTTTTCCACTAGATAAAATCATAAAATGGTTTAGGTTGGAAGGGACCTTGAAGATCATCGACTTCCAGCTCCCCTGCCATGGGCAGGGACACCTCCCACTAGACCAGGTTGCTCAAAGCCCCATCCAACTTGGTCTTGAACACCTCCAGGGATGGGGCAGCCACAACTGTTCTGGGCAACCTGGGTCATCACCACCCTCAAAGTGAAAAACTTCTTCCTAATATCTCATCTAAATCTACCTTCTTCCAGTTTGAAGCCATCCCCCCTTGTCCTATCGCTACATGCCCTTGTAAAAAGTCCCTCCCCAGCTCTCCTGTAGGCCCCCTTTAGGTACTGGAAGGCCACAATAAGGTCTCCCCGGAGCCTTCTCTTCTCCAGGCAGAACAACCCCAACTCTCTCAGCCTCTCCTCCTAGGAGAGGTGCTACAGCCCTCTGACCATCTTTGTGGCCCTCCTCTGGACCCGCTCCAACAGGTCCATGTCTTTCCTATGTTGGGCACTCCAGAGCTGGACGCAGTACTCTAGGTGGGGTCTCACAAGAGCAGACTAGAGGGGAAGAATCACCTCCCTTGATAACAAGATATTTCCTACATATCCATGGCTTCACTTTTAGCCCAAGGTGCGGATGGCGTCCTGCATTCAGCTGACCAAACTGCATTTGAGTACCTGTTGTTCTTCCTGGCTGCTGTGACCTATGAGCAAGGGGAACCAGAGTGGCTTTTTTGCTTGTGGCAATAGGAGTAAAATCAAAGAGGAATGAATATAAGAAAGAAACAGAAGTTTCGGTGTGTGCCTGTCTTACCTAGGCCTGTTCATGTTTCTATCTCAGTTCAAAGTAGGGCTAAGTTTCAGGTTATTTTCCCTCCCCAGCCTCTGTCGCTGTTTGCATTCAAAGTCCTCATGTTCTCTCTGCTGGATTGCTTGGACCTCTGGCCAGGTTGGGGTGCACAGAGGTGCTCCAGCATCAGGTCACCAAATGGTGTCGCCTCACTGGCGTTTGTGCAGAGGTGTCAGTCTGAATCTGAAGATGTTTCTAGGTGTGTTTTCCGGTAGCCCTGTGGTTGAAGTGATTTGTTATATGCACATTAGATACCATGATAGCCTACTATAAGATACAGGGAGCTCCTCTTTCAAGAACAGAGAAGGTTTCAGAACAAACACAGCACTGATTCATCACAAATAGCTTCCAGTCTTTCACAGGTGTAGAAGTTTGCCTTTGTTGGCAAGATTTGATAAACTTGAAGGGTGTTGAATATCTTGCCTTTTTGGAATTGAATAGCAGCCACGTCTTTGGAAAATGCGTTAACTTGTTGGAGGAGGCTGAAATGTGAGGATTTTGCAGATCACCTTGGTTTAGCCCAGTGACCGGCTCGGTTGTGAGCAACAATAGGCCTTCATTTGTATGCAGCAGAGTTCACCCCAGAGTAAACTACCATCTTTGTAACGTTCTTTGTGCAGTTGAAAGAGGTGTAAGTACAATCAGGTATGAAGATTAAAAAGATGCTATTTTGCTAAGCGCATTGTAGAAGTCCTCCAAAAATTAGGGGTTTCTTTTCAGTGTTCTTTAGCGTGACTCTGCTTCGTAACCCATAGCAGGTTGTAGTGTATCTCTGTGAATGGCATTAAAACCAAATCAACATCCTATCACCTAAATTCTGGGCAATGATTCAAGTAAAGCAGTGCTGAAAAATATTTCAGCTACAATTACTCTTGGCTCCCCCTAAGCATGCTTATACCTGGTTGGAAGAGGCCAGGTAGTATTAAAGCCGTAATCAAAAACTCAGCTAATTTAGAACTTGTGTAAGAATTGCTAAATAATGCAGTATTAATTGTGTTTTTTTTTTTCCTTGCAAAGCATGATACATTACATTATTTTAAATGAGAAAGCTACCATTAAATTGTCAAAACTGGACATTAGATGTTTTTGGTGGAGTAGATGTAAATCTGAGCCTAGAAATATGGGTTGCCCTTTGTAAGAAGTATCTAATGCAATTCTACCTAAGTGTTGGATTTAAGTTTCACCAGAAGAAGGAAAAGGAGTAGTAACCGTTGAAACTGAGACCTGAATGCGTGAACTTAACCGGAACACTTTCAGTTATAGGTCTTTTTTTTCTAGGTAGATTAAATACGAGGACAGGAAGCAGAAACGAGGGTTAAAAGCTTCTCTAAAAGTCTCAGGAAACTCTGTGCTTCTGTACTTATCCTTGCAATAATTTTTGGCATCAAGGCCAACAGCGACCAGAGTAGTCCTCGGGAAAATGCTTGAATATTGAAGCTGCAAAACTCTCCCAAACCGGCATTTGTTGCTCCCAAGTGATTGCCTGTAGCTATGAGGGGGGTATGAAAGTTGTTTATAGCTACGGGCTTGCTTTTTTCAGCACATTTATTGAGTTGGTTGCTCTACTGATGCTGTTTTGTATCTCACTCTTGAATGACATATAGGTACTGGAATTATCTTGCTCAAATAGACTGTTGGCTTAAACTGCGACAACTGTGGAGCAGAGGGGCAAAGAAAAAGGAAGACCTGGCTTTTCAGGCAGTGTATTTGGGCGCGCAACATGTTGGAGTGGGTAGAGCAGTCTAGTTTAGACAGAGCCCTGGTCTCTGTTGGCAACTTTTAAGCAGTCTGCAAAAGGTAACCGAAACAAGAGAACTAGATTTTCAACAGGCTTGAATTCATTATAAGAAGGATACCAAGTTTCCCTTGTCCTTCCTCCAAAGAGAGATTAAAACCACTGGGTTTGAAAGTTGGGAGGTGAGGGAGGTGTTCCCAGTTGTGTCAGCGGTCATCTTTATTTTCCTGGGCACTTTTGCTGTTTCTGCAGTTCCTTACGCATAGGTTGTTCAACAGGAGAAGTGTCTCCTTTATTTTTTGTACTGTAATATTGGCAACCACAAAAAATATCCTATCTCAACCCAGGCCTTGAACTGGTAATAGTGGGTACGTACGAACATCCCAAAATAGGTGTATTCAGTGTGAACAGAGCAGTTCTCATTCTGCAAGTGAAATCCTGCATTCAGATCAACCTTTGGACGCCACAGTGTTCATAACAATTTTCCATCTCGCCTTCCTGCAAGCTGAAAAAGAAAGCCTGTGTGTAATACCAGCCGTAAATGATGTGGAATGATTGTTATTCAGTACTGTTATCACTTCTGCCTTGTCAACCAACTCCTCGCAACCCAAAGGTAGTTCTGTTTTTCATCAAATTGTAGATGATGATTCCCGTAATTTTGAAAGTATAGGAGTGGTTCTTGTTACTTCAGCGGGAAGCACTATCTGCAGGAGATCGCTACAAATGCACAATTTGTTAGAAATTTCAAGTTGGGGTGTTGAAAAAACAGATCTTTATGGTTTTATTGGATCTGATAGGGTGTGAAAGCAGAATACAAAAGAGCAATGGACAATTTATTTGAAGAACTGCTTTTAATTTGTGGACTTTTATATGGGTGTATGATTCTTGAGGGTAGGGATGGCCTGTGTATTGCACGTGGATTTTGGGTATTGTAGAACAGAATGAATGAGAAGTTGATGGTATTTATACTAGGTCTTTTTACGTAATGAAACTAGCAAGAAGAGAGACGAGCAGAGACACCCTGCAAGGCTTTCATTTTGTCTCTGTCTTGTAAAGTTACTCCTAACTCTTGTTTCTCTGTGACCCGTTAGAGGCATCGGTGGCTAGGCAGTATGTTGCACGCTTCAGCTTTCAGCTGAAACGATTAAGCAGTAACTGCTTCTGTTTAGCAGTTTTTCTTCACAAAAGTTGTCCAGATCCCCTAGATGAACTGTAGCCCCCCCTCTTCCTTCTGTCTTATTGATCAGGGTGTTTATTTTGAAAAGTATGTCTAACATTAGAGTAGAACAGACTCCTGGACACTAATCGTCATCTTCCCAAACGTGATGGAGAATGCAGCTGCGGTTTGGCTGGGATGCTGGAACTAAAGCAATAGGAGAATCTCTTCTTGAGTTTGGGTATGGAGTGTGGTGCGCGTGTCCATGAAGCATCTCACACACCTGTTCTTGGAGTGCTGGTAGTGAGTAGAAATCTGCATTTAGTGATCTCAAAACACCTTTTCCAGCTACTATTTTCTTTCCCTGCTGTATTGTTTAAAGAAAAAAAAATAATGAATGGTCCTTTGTAGTGAATTTGACCTCAAAATTTTGAGGCCCGAAGAGTATAATAGACAATTCAGAAATTCTTACTTAATGTGGCCTGGAAAAGGCAAAGTTCAGTAAGAAAGCTGAGTTCATCATAACACAGGAAGCTGTGCTGGGAGAACCTAGATTATATAAACTAGTTTTCTTGCCCATTTGTGTTCTTTTAATTTCCTCCATAATTTCCTATGAATTTCCTGTTGATGACCTGTGACCTAGTTTCGGAAGATGAACTTCTGACCATATGTGATAACATTTTAAATGCCATAAATTGGACCGTTTATCTTATAAGCCAGTAAAGATGATGTACTAAATTTCATTGTGGTACTTAACTTTGCCTCTTAAATTTTCACAGCGTCTTAGAGCAAAGTACCAATCTTCATTTTCATAGGATGTTCTAAATTCTGCTCTCCCGAGAATTTACATTCTTGGATCATACAGTGACCTTGTTTTACTACAAGTAAGCCTTAAACTAAATATTTTTTTAAACGGGGTGAAACGGAAATATTTTTTTACAAGGTTTTTTTAAGATTTGTGTGCTTTTAGGTGTAAATGCTGCATGGCTGGCTGGGTGAGTAGAGGGAACAAAAACTTCAAAGGAGAAGGTTTATTGGCTTTAACATTAAGTTTGAAACAGCTGCAACTCCCACGTGTAAATTGGGCATGTCTGCAGCACATCTCTTTGGAGAGATGGAGGGCAGGTACCGCTGGCCGTGGAAAGTTCACCCAAGGTCCAAGTGGTCCCTCAGCCTCTGGTGTCAACTTCAGGGCAGGTTTACTGATGCAGAGATGGGATCGCAGGTTTGTCCGCGTGCTGATTCCCTCCCTTTGCGCTAGTCCAGTCCAAAATTATGAACAAAGGAAATCCATCTTTGGGGAATATTTAGGGGTTTGTAATATGTTCCTAGGTCAGGAGTCTCCGCTTTCATTGTGGATGGATGTAGTTACTTTATCTTTAGATAAAAATGTTTTACATTTGGACATGTTATATTGGTTTCTGATGGAAATCATGAAAAATCTTATGGAAATTATGGCGAGTGGTATATATGTACACACTTAGTCAATAGGATCGTTGCATAGAAGTGAAAATCATTTGGGCTTCCGTATGGGACAGATTTCCTTCCATAGGCATCGAATTTCAGGAGTGCAGTCTTGAAATCATATTTACATGGGATGTCTGCATAAGAACAGATCTGGATGGAATATTTTCACAGAATGCACAACCAATAAATGGTCTTCTGCATTTTTTTCCAGCCAGCTCTAATGAAGTGTCAGTTTCTGAACAACTTTTTAGAATTTCTCTGGAAAAAGCTATAGCCGTCTCTAAATGAAACATTTTGCAGACTTTTTTTTGCTGTTGTTGTTGCTAAAATCACGAGGTGTTTTCCTTTGAGTCAACCTTAGGTTCAGTCTGTATAATTATTTTAATTGCAGAAATATTCTCCAGTAACCATAAGTGTAAAATTAAAGCATCTTTTGGAAACTTCATTTTAAAAACTGCATTCTTAACTGCCTCTCTTCACAAGAGAGTGGAGTAGCTGTGTAAGGGATTGTTTCTTTTGTAGCCACGTGCACTAACTTTTCGTCAGATACGTGGTCTACCATACCCTGCGCAGCACAGTAAAGCATAGTTTATATAAGTTTATTAAATTTTATATGTTGCAAACCTGTGCTCTGTGCGAGAGTGCTAATGGTTCTACAGGAGAATGCATGCTGTCCCCAAGGGTCTGGTTCTGTCCTTATGTGGGAAAAGATTTTTGGTTGACTGTTCAGGGAGGAAACCTTAACTCCCAGCAGTGCTGCTTCCCTGAAAAATATCTCTCTTGCGCGTATTCTTTGCCTACATCGGGGAATTGGGAAGGCTGAGGAGGGCACAGCTGTAACTGCTGAGTAATGCTCCCTTTTAATTGAAGTCTGCCTTTGAATAAGATTGGACAACTAGAGAAACTGGGGCAAGCTTACCAAAAACAAGGGTGGGTGTGATGGCAGCGAAGGAAAAGAGGAGTCGTGGGCAGAGCTGCTGTTCTGCCAGAGCAGGCTTGTGTTCCTGCATCCTGGCCACGAGAAGTCCGCTTCCCCAGCTCAGCCTTAGCTTTCAATTTGAGGCATTTAACTCGCTGGATTTAAATCAGGACCATCGCTCCTTCACTTGCATGTCTCTGAGCTCGCTTCAAAGGCGAGTAATTGATACAACTTTTCTCTGCCTGCCAGATGATCATCTCATTCGGTTTTCATCTCAGTGCTGATTGTTCCAAACAGAGCAATAGGCACGTAGCAGTACGGTGCGCTCAGCTTTTCATGGTTGCCTTTTTCACATCTTCAAGAAACGTCCTAATGTGAAATGAAGTGTTTCACTGTAGCTTGCATTAAATAATAAAAAAGTAAGCTAAAAAAGTTACCTGCTTATGTCGTTGGAATTAATTCAGTAGTTAATGGGGCCGTTGAATAGGACGGTGTATTTCAGGCAACGCTAAAGCGTACAAAATGATGGTGACTGTTGGATTTTACTCATGGGTTGGTGTCAAACCAAGCTCTGTCAATGCTAGGTGTGGCAAAATTGTCTGGCGGCGCGGCTGTCCTCGATTGTGAGGTCAGGAAAGAGGCATTTGTTAATTATTTCTGTGATTCCACTTACTCTTTCTTTCAGTTAGTTTTATTCCCGTAGTTCCTCCCTTTCCTTCCCCTCTGAGTCCTGGGCATCGTGAGCTGTCTCATCTCGAAGGTGACACATGCCTAGATGAAAGGCTTGCATTAAGCAGGAGTTTCTTGTTATATCAACTCTTGACATTCCAAAAATGTCAACTCCTGATTCATGTTGCAAGCAGGAGCTGGTGCCAAGGCGTTACTCCTTTCCAAGTCTTCCACTTATTAATCAGGCAGAACTGCTGTTTCAAGACAGAGTAGTCCTGAGAAGATACCGCAGAATTGTATCCTAACATTTCATGTCTCCCAGGTATCCCCTTTCCTTATTTTGAAGGCGTTGCCTGGCTCACAAGAATAGCTAAAGGCCATAACTTTCCCTTGTGGCTTCCTGAGCTTGTGACATGTTGGATGTCTCAGTGAAAGTGCTGGCTTTCGCCCGAATGAACAATGTTTCTGAAGGCTGGTAAGTTGTGCTGGGCAGGTTTTAAAATCCACATATCTGGCTTTGCATCTGGGCCTGAACTGACCCCATCCATCCCTCCATCCCTCCATCCATCCATCCATGTGCTTGGCAAATAGGCTGCCTTAGAAAAAAGTGGCAGAGCATAGAGCTGAATACCTGTCCCGTCACCGTCATCTCTCTGCAGAGCTGCTGAAGCATCTGTTGGACTGATGTCCCCATTAATTCATACGCCAGCACCCCAGAAATGTGTTGTCCAAAACAGATTTCAGGTGTGTTGTGGAAGCGTGGATGGAGACACCTGCATGTGGCGGCTCATCCTCTGTCACGGTGGGAGCTGGCACAGGCGTGGGGTGGCCCAGTGCCGCCCAGCAATGCCAGCGCTGCTCTGTGTGCGCCAAGGGACACTGCGTACGCCTCCAGTGACACTCATGGGAATCACCTTTTTTTCTGTGCATGAGCAAAATAACTTCACTCCACGTGCCAAGTGGCATAATATATTTATATAGGTTATATATAATTTTACCTTACACTTACGTTCTTTTTAAGACTGCTGTCTTTAATCTCCACCCTTCTACTGAAGTTTTTATACTCTGCTTGTTAATATAGCATCATAGCACATCCATTTCATGTATTATATTTGGAGAGACTATATTGTATACCAACATGAGTGTATTTTGTTTATGCTTTCTGTACATCCGCAGGTGTTTAATTTAGAGGTGTGTGCTGTTAGTAATTGTAATTGATGTTGCAGACGTGTTTCCTAGCAAGACTAAAATATAAACTTTGGAAAAACAATGCAAATGGTAGGAAACATAGGATGCAAAACAGTAAAAATGACAGAAAAGTGATGAAATTTTAGTAGTAGAAGTCAGTTAAAAAAAAATTAAGAATTTACTCTTGGCAATCTCTGAATTTGTCACATCTTGTTTCATCTGCCGCAGTGGTGTTAACCACTGTTGTAGCCCTGAGGTTCTCACAGGAGATTGATTTTTTTTTTTTTGTGTGTGTGTGT